>NC_061167.1:7502335-7534835 GCF_022113875.1 Hydra vulgaris | reverse complement strand
GCTGAATCTTGCTGGAAAATGGTGGTTTTAGTAATTTCCATGTACATTTTACTTTGTCTTTCAATTTTACTCATAATATCAATCCTATGGCAACCTGACGGTATAAAATAATTCAAAACATTTTTAAAAATCAAAATATAATAAAAAAATTATTTGTTTTCAAGGTAATAACGCCAAAAATAAACAGTAAAATAAAAAAAATTTAAAAAACGTATTCTGCTCTAATTTTTTGGCCACTACTGTATAAACTGAAATTTAAAAAAACTTATATTGTAACAAAAAACCCCCCTTTTTATTCCCACTCCCCTTGTATTAAGGACTCGAAAATAAACATGCTCACTAATAGTCATATTCTTTGGCATAAACCAAATATTATTTCTGTCAGATGCGCAAAAGCTGCTCTGTACTATGGTTTTTAAGGTCTGTTTTACCGTTAAGGCCGTTAATTTTGATTGATGGGTCTCCAAACTACCCTGTTGTAACACGTGTACTGATTAAAGGTTGGTTTATCAAAAAACATGCCCTTCATCAATTGATCTTCCGTCCAGGTCCTGTACAGCTTACAAAATATCTTTTTGACGTTCTTCTTTAATAACTTTGCTTTTTTGGCTGGCTTACTTGAGGGCAATTTAAATTCAACTAGCAGACGCTTTCTGACGGTCCGGGTACTTACTCTAGCAGGTATCTGGGCAGCAATGTTGACCGAAGATATGTTTGGATGAGCAACTGCAGTTTTTTGCTGACGTCATTCGAGATCTACCAGAGCATTTCAGAGATTTGTAACTTCCCAATTCGGCTGTCCTAATCTGAGTCTTGGACACTGATGACTAAGACACGTTGAGAATCTGTGCAATTTTTTGTTGAGGTATGCTCTGCTGGCTCAGAACATGAACCTGAGCCCGTTGTGCAGTTCTTATTTCTTTAGAAAGCATCATTTTTAACGCACTTATTTGATTTAAAAAAGATAAATTTATTGTTTTCATATATTTTATCATATAAATTATTTATCAGATGATTAAGGTGAAACAAGAGAATTCTAATTTAATTTAATTAATTCATTTTCATCAGACATGCCTCTGTAATCTTGCAGCTGACCTAAACTCGGTTCAAATGTTATCCAGAGCATTTACACTAATACCTAAAGTAATGTAAATCAACAAGAATTACTGAATCAAAGACTTCATTAATTGAATATCATAACAAATAATGTTTTTAATCATTCTCTTAAAAAAGAAATCATTAAATGCTATATCACTAATCATTTTCCGATTTTTTTTCTCCATAAATACAGATGCTAAAGTAATACTAAATAAAAAAAAAACTTTTGTAAACGCAATTATGGTTTTTCCCTAAAAAGGAAAGAAGTTACAAATCTCCATGAAAGTTGCTAATAGTATTTGAATTATATATAAAGTTCGACATATTTTAAATAAACAACAATTAAAACAACTATATTATTCGTGTATCCACTGCCATATAAGTTATGCAAATGTTGTATGCGCACACAAAACTAAACGTAAACCTCTTTCAGCATCAGAAATACGCAGCTCGCTTAATTAATTTTGTAAATCGTTTTTCAAATTCAAAACCACTTCAGAGAGAAATGAAAGCCTTAAATGTATGCGAACTAAATGTTTATAATATTTTAGGTTTCATGTTTAAATGTAAAAATCATTTATCTCCTAATGTATTTATCAACCTTTATAATGTAAGATTCATAAACAAATACAATCTTCGCAATGGAAAAAATCTACTAGAACCTTTCTGCCAAACTAAATTTGAACAATTAATTATTTCTTATCGCGGTCCTTATATAGAATAAAATAGTTCTGCAAAATTTTGATTTGTATTTGAAATGGAATTTAACTTCTTTCAAACGAAAATTAAAAGAAGTTATCTTTTCAGCAGAAAATATTTTTTCTTGTTTTTAGTTTTTTTGCTTCACATATTTTATATAATTTATCCAGTATATTTATATTTTAAATGCACAGTTATATATAGTTTATGTTGATTTTTATTGCTTAATTTGATTTTATTGTTATTATTATTATATTTGATATTGTAAAGGGCTTCATGATAAGATCGTATGATCTTCTGGAAATCCTGCCAATTATATTTGTAATAAAGCTATTCTGTAATTGTATTTTTTTTTATTGAAGGCAAATAAATTTCCCAAAAGAAAACAAAAAACAAAACAAAACAAATTTAGCATTATCTAATGACCAGTTACCAATCCTTCATTGGCAACATATTAATCATTGTCAGGACGCAAATTTTCTAAGAATTTAAATAAAGCAAAAATTAAAAAAACGACATCCCCATGGAAATCTTCCAAAACTAAACAAAAATTTTTATATTATCCACCTGAAACTGAAATCAATTGAAAGTAAAACTATTTACATAAGTTATGATAGAGAATTCAAATGACAAGGAAAATTAAAAAAAAAAAATTCTCTTAACATACTTGAAAAAAACAAAAAAAATTCAAAACTTGGCAAGTTTTAAGAGAAATGGTAAAGTTAAAACTAAATCAGGTGCTTTGCCTTACTGTATTGAAGTTAGTAATAAAATTTTATATGATTTAAGTGCAGGGGCATACAGAGACTTCATGATGCCCAGTGTATATTATAAAAAAAATTCATTAGATGCCCCCCTAACCACCAAAAAAATAAAAATAATAAGAAAAATAATGCTATTATTTCTAATATTCACAATATATTTTAAAAATTCTGTATATCTGTAAACAGTTCACGAATCAAACAATTAAACACAAAAAAGGAAAAAAACATTTCTGGATTTGGTATCAAGTTTTTCTGACGTTATACCAAGACTTCACGAGCTTTTCTAGCAGCAAAGTTGGAATTTACAACATCGTAATTAACTTTCTTCTAAAGATCTGTTTCGATTTACAGGAGAAGACAGTCGTTAAGACAATCCCGGTGGAATTTTCCTTCAAATCTCTTCGCATAAATGCTTTTCAGAAGATCTAAGAGCCAATCATTTGTCAGTAGATAGCATCAAACAGACGAAAAGTGGCAAAACTCATCGATAAACTCGTCTTTAGATTCTTAACAGTTTGTCAAGTCCGAATTAATGTCAGACGTAGACCAGATGAAGGAAAATGATCTACATTGCTATTTTAGAGGTTGAAATCTCTCTGTAATCTGATGGATGGAAGTAACAAAATAAACAATATTCATTTCTTTAGAGGATGTTTTCAATTTTTTATTTGGCGTACTGATTTTTTTTTTGTTACCTGATGATCCCCGGCGGAAACCGGCCCGGATCCCCCACCCTCTGCCCATGTCCAAGCGAGATAGCAGTTCAATTAAATAAGCATTTTATTTTAAAGGAGCCTTATATCTGCCTTAAATTCTAATAAAGTTTCTCGAACCGTCTCTGTCTTTACAAATGGCTCTATCATTATTGGTATTGTGTTCCAACACAAGTTGAATATTACTGCTCCATTGTTTTTATTTTAATGGGACCTAACTTGGCAAAAAATATTTTATATACTAATAATACTTTTGAATTTTACCTCAAAAAATAACAAAATTTAATTGCATTGAAGTATCTTTTAGGGTTTCTGAAAAACATGGTTTTTAAAAAATAACTGTTTTACTGTTTTATAATTTTCAAAAACAGCTGTTAACAGCTGTTTTATTGTTTTTGAAATTTGCAACCTCACCCTGTTATTACCCTTTACCCAACCTAATTCTCAAATTATCTCAAATTAATGGATTACTGGAAGTTGTTTTAATAATATTAATGACATAAACACCAAAAAGTCGAGATGCCAACATTCCTGCAAAAGTTATCGTATCTCTGAATGGGGTTATTTTAGAGTTCTTAAGACAGCGTAATAAATTCATGACATCTGTATTCATGTGTTCATCGACTCTAATTCTCAAATTATCCATCAATGTTTTGCTAATTTCACTTTTAGCTAAAGAAAGTTTCTCAAACATATATTCTAAAATCGTGTCAGCGCTCAACAACAGAGTTACATCTTCTCTACTAATATTCTCTATAGCAAGTTTAATGGGTTTCATTGCCTCTAATAAACCTTTCAAGACATCGATGTCTACATTTTTGGATAAACTTATATCTGTATTAAATTCTAATAAAGTTTCTCGAACTCTCTCTGTCTTTATCAATGGGTCTAACATTATTGATATTGTGTTGCAACATGAGTTGAATATAACTGCTCCATTGTGTTCGAGTTGTTACATCAAGATGAAGATTTCTTTTCCACCTAAAGCCTTGACTTTTGATTGAAAAACTTGATTTTGAACACTTGACAGTTCGATGTATTTTATCAGCATGTGCGAGTTCTTAAATAAATTATTGTAGTCAATATAATCTTCACAATCATCATTTATAAATTTAAAATTGGTGCCTTTGTCAAAAGAATCATTTTCATTGTTATTGTTATCACAGGGGTTGCATAAATCTTCAATACCTAAACAAAGTCCGTGACATTTTAATGCAGTTGTAGAATTTCCTGAGCATTTTATTATTTTGTTACAACGCTGACACTGTCTTTCCAACTCTTTTGTAATTAGATTTTTCCGTTTTGTTGCGTATATCCAGACTGACATTGCTAATGATATGAATAAGAAAGTAAGGGTATTAAGTAGCCATTTTATCCACCGTTAACAACTAATTCATAACTAGTAACTATGCATTTATTTTTATAAGTCAATCTATTTTATAAGTCAATATATTTATAAGTCAATGTAAATAAGAAACTGGTGCTAGAAGCCCTATTTATAACTTTAAAGAAACTTTTAAGAAACCTTTAACAAACTTTTAGTACTAGGTTAGTAAAAGAAAACTATCAAAATAGGAAACTCATTAGTACTTGCCTGCGTGCTTTGTTTTTTTTATTAAAAATGATAACTACTGAACCAAAGTTAATTATTAAAGTTAGCTAGTATCCTATATTTTAAACTATTTATTAAATTGTTATTGAAGAATAAATCAAATTAATTTACCATTCAAATTGATTTAATAAATGTGCTGTTATATTGTTAATAAAAAAACTTTTCTCTCTAGTTAATTTTTAAATATAAATAATTAAACTTTTATCTGAAAGGGTTCGAATAAAAAAATTCGAACATTTTCAGGTTTGAATGAAACTTTATGCAGTTAAAACTCATTATAATATTTAATTGTTATGCGAATGCATAAAAAAAATTCCACTTTGGTGTTGTCCATTAATTACGTCAACAAAATAGGGGGAGGGGTCTGAACTTTTTTGACAATTGTTGATACGGGGGAGGTCAGTTAAAGTTGACGTCAACAATTTTTTTTTTTAAATTTCATTGCTTAAATAACGGAAAATTAGGCTGAGTTTGTAGCGTAGTTTCTTTGAATGGGGGGAAGGGGGGGTAATCAAAAATTGACGTAATTTTATAGGGAGTGTCTCTGGAAATTTGACAAATCTTGACAAGGGGGAGGGGGAGGTAAAAATTTCAAAAAATTTGTTGACGTTATTAATGGACAGCCCCTTTTTAATTTTTGTCGCTTTAATTTCAATTAAAAAAAGATTAAAAAAAGTAATTTTAAAAACAGCTGTTTGCTGTTTTTGTTTTTTCGTAAAAAAACAGTTGTTTTAATGTTACTGTTAAACAGTGTTAAGAAACCCTAGTATCTTTCCAGGAATTTGAGACTTTTAAAACGATTATACCAAATAAAGCAATAAGATTCAACAATATTAACGGAAGCGCCGTTACAAATTCCTACAATTTTATTAAAAATATTCTATTTAAAATCTTTTCGTCTTGCGTTAGCCAAGGAATTTTTCCTGATCAACATAAAATTGGCAAAGTAACGCTGATATTTAAAGGAGATAATGCAAATATTGTAAATAACTATCGCCCGATCTCTGTTCTTTCTGTAATTTCAAATTTTAAAAGAGAATCTTATATAAGAAAATCAATACTCATCTTTCTGTAAATAATATATTACTTACTAATTAATATGATTTCAAAAAAAAATGACTCCACCGAAAATGAAGTACTTCAATTTATACGTAGTATTAACAAGTTGTTTATTAAACCTACATTAAATTTTTTTATCAATTTATTAAAAGCTTTTGATACAATTGACCATAAAATTCTTATTAAACAGCTCGAACTAAATGAAATCACAGTAAATCTTTTTAAAATGAGCAAAGAGTTGTTTAAATAATCGTCCTCAATATGTACACATTGATGCTAAATCACTTAAAACGTCACTAAACATTACTTGAGGCTTGCCACAAGGTTCTATACTTAGACCAACAGATTGATAAAAACAAAATTTTAACAATCTGTTGGTTTAAAAAAACTTTTCAAGTCATTAACACCATAATTCCTTTGATACTTAAATAAAGTAACTGGTTTTTAAAACAATATTCCTCTTCAGTATAAAGGACATTATGGTGCCTCACTGATTTCAGTGTTTTTTTTTTTAATTTATAGAATAATGTTGTTTTGGGTACTTCAAAAAATTTAAAAGCCTTAACAATCGACGTTTTCTTTAATTTAGTTTTCGCTTTTCCTTCTTAAAAAAAGAATTTAAGTAGTTGGATTAAGTACAATATTTTACTGTGTCAGGATGAGTTCTCAAATATTTTCGTGACATTTTTGAATGCTAAAAACATAAAGATAATAATATAATAAAGATAATAGTTATTATTTATAAAAATTAATTTATTAACAGCATATTGGTAAAAACTATCAAAATAGCCATAAATATTAAAAATTAAAATATAAAAGTTAAAAATATTTACTTTAATTAGGCTACAACAATAAAATGATGTCATAAAAATAATAAAAATTATTTATTATGTATTATTGCAATGTTACCCAGACAGCAAGAAAAATATTTTTGGCTGAAATTGAATGTTCAAAGTTAATAATAGAGTTAACAAGCTGTTTTGACGTGTTAAAATAAAACTTTTCCAAAATTTTAAATGCTCTATCTTTTTCAATGCTCTGAAAGAATTTTGTACAACAGAATATACCATCACTTTTTATTAAACAAGTTATTACATGTAATATGGATTTAAAAATATAATTCAACATAGCATGCTATTATTCAACTTACTAGAAGTATGTTAGACTCATTTAACAATTCTAAATTCACATTTTAAATATTTATTAATTTCGCGAAAGCGTTTGATACGATTGATCATAAAACTCTTACTAAAAAAATAAATTAATATAGTATGTAATGTTTTAAAATGGTTAAAAATTTATTTAACTAATCGTAAACAATTTGTTTACGCCAATGAAACATTTTCATCATGTTTGTTAAATATTACATATGGAGTTCCTCAAGGATTCATATTAGGACCTCTTCTTTTCCTTTTTATATTAATGATCTATACAAAGCCTTGAATTTAATAACAATTATGTTTGCTGATGACATTTGTTTATTCATGTCACACAAAAGCATTCCTACTCTATTTCATTACGTGAACATAGAGTTAATCAAAATATTTGACTAGTTTAAGAATAACAAATTATCTCTTAACAATTAAAAAACTAAAGGGATTCTTTTCCATGCTCTTATCAAAAACATAAACTGCCAATTAACATGCCTCATCTGGTTATTGACAATATACAAATTAAAAAAGTAACAGTAACCAACTTTCTAGGTGTTTGTATAGATGAAAACCTTACATGTAAAAATCTCATTTAAAATCTTTATCAAGTAGAATTTCCAAAAGTATAAGAATATTGTACAAAGCAAGACATGTTTTAAATAAACATACTTTAGTACAATTATATCACTCATTTATTCAATGTCACATAAACTATGCAAACATTGGTTGGGGTAGTGCAAATAAAAACAAACTTAAACCTCTTTAATGTCAACAGAAGTATGTAGCACGTCTTATATATTTTAAAGACCGTTATACTCATGCCCAGCCTCTATTATTTGAAATTTTAACAATATATTTCTAATATTTTTTAGTGATCTTGCTTTTTACCCTCTATTCAAACATGAATTTATAAAAACTATATAAGTATCATGAACAACTGTAATCTACATATATAATAGATATAATCTTGTATTTAAAACGGAATATTTTTCAGTTTGAACAAGCTAAATGAATAATTGAATTATGATATTTTTTTACAAAAGGTTTCAAAGCTAAATGTTTTTTTATGCAAATTGAAAACGCAAGGACATATACGTGTATGTTTTATTTATTAAATTAAAATATTACATATGTAATCAATATATATACAAGTGTTTGCTGCTGTATTCTTTACGTCACATGTTTGCTGCTGCAAACATGTGGCGTAAGAATTTATTTTATTGTAAAAATAAATTAATGGATTATTTAACTATTTAACTGTAAGAATTTATCTTTTCTTATTATAAACCGCGGAAAATATTTAAAGTCAATTGTAAATTTAGCCTATATCTAATGTCAAATTTAATTTTATTAAAAGTGATCTCAGTTAAGGTTGTTTTATTTAAAAATATATGTGAGAATGTAAATAGTTTTGTTTATATTAAATATAAAATCTAATTCATTAAAAAAAAATTTTAATAAATAAAAGTCAATCACTATTTACTTAGTTTTCTGGCATGATACATAATGTCAATATACTGTTTTGTATGATTGCTGTGGCATGAGGAAACAGGACAGTCACTACCAGGAAAATTAAAAGAGCGCATTAAGGTATTCAGAAGTTTTATTTGTATCAAATATATGAAACGATTGAGAGACAAAATCAAACGAATTTATAAGTTTAAATGCATCATAACCAATCACTGGAAAATATCAGAGTGAATTGATACTGTCATATACTTTTATTATGCTTGCGTAACAGTAATGATGTAGCACTTTCTCTTTCATTACTTTAATAAAAGAGAAATTGCAACAGTAATGATGTTGCACTTTCTCTTTCATTAATTAAAACACAAAGATGATTGTTTACTGACGTCATTGTTTACTGAGAAAAGTTTTTAAATAAAGCTATCTTTTTATTTATTATTTTTTTGATAGTGTCCAGTCTTCTAACGTGAATTTGTCTTTTTATTATTGACGTAAGTTTTGGTCAACTGATTGAAAAAGCTACAAAATTTTTTTAATGTACCAACCCAAGTAAGCTAACGTCAAAGCAATAGCTGAGTTGAAGTTAAATTTGATGCCCTTTACCGCTGGGATGCCAGTTTTTTTTACCAACGGTAAAAAAAATAACTTTTATGGGAAAAAAGTTCAACACGCAAATAACGTTAGAAATAGCATTTATCTTTCATTCTTCAAATGCAAAGAATGCGCTATAAATAACATTCTTTAGTATATTTGCAGTGTTGGAGCCCATGTTTTAAAATTATGGTTTCACTTTTTTGAAGGAGCAAAACTTGAAATTTGCTCCTTGTAAAATCACAAAACGACGAAAGAGAATGAATTTTAGAAAAAGTTTCTTAAAAACTCATAACTTTGCTTTTTTGCCATAGTAGTTTTTAAAGTTTAAAAAACATAAAACTCTGTATCTATTCAGTAGACTAAAAGTTAAATTGTTTCAGTTGGCAAAGCTTGGACCAACTAAATCCAACTTAAACCAAGTGAAATGAAATTTAATAAAAAGACCAGACCTTTAATGTAGGAAATATTAATATTATCTAAATTATTTCACTAATAATAATTCACGCAGTTTTATTTGAAGAAATAAATCTTGTTTTTGAAATGTATGTCAATGATACCGTATATAACAATGATACTGAAATCAGTGGTAAGTTTTAATGAAATACGCTGTTACAATTAATCCACATTGTATTGCATTAACTTAAATTTTTTGCTTATAAACTAAATTAATTACGATAATTAATGTTCTAAACTTTAGAGCAAACAAAAGTCATAAGCCTTCTCTCCATTCTTTCCCTGCCTTTAACGTGAAAGCAACCAGTATGCAAAATATTTTTTTTTAACCAATATAAACTAAGTTAATATCCTTTGAGAAATTTAGCTCAATAAAATTTGTCAATGAATATAAACTTATTAGTGAGAATTAGGGGGCTAAACCCCTTCCCCCCTACATCACAAAAAAATAAATAAATTAAAAATAAAAAATTATAATTATTATGTCATTTTTTTGAAAGTTCTTTAATCACGTCATGGAAGTCAAGATTTAGTTCTAATAGAAACTCGTTACTTGAAATCGCAAAATAATTTGTTCGTTCTGGTTCCATAAATGAGCGCATAAAATTGAAGATCATATATTTAAGGGCACCTCTAATCTCATTTTTTGTTTTACGCGTAAAATTCAAGCTCTAAACCTCATCCAAAGGTTCAATGATTTAGTTTACTTGATTAGAGAAAGGGCGAATAATGTCAAATCTCAGTTTATCGTGTTCCAGATTGTCCATGCAGAGATACACCATGGAGTCTCTTTTGCAATATTTATAGCGTTTCTTTTGCAATATCTCCCAGCAGAGAAAGTTTTATATACGGTTTGAACAGTTCAAAAGTAAGTCTCAGCATCTGTACAGCTTGAGGCAGCATTCTGTTCACACAAATTTAATGAATAACAACAACAGGGTGTTTTTATTTGTTTTAACAATTTAAACAATGTGTTCTTATTTTGTAAGATTGCGTGAACACCCTTTTATTATTCCAAAATGTTGGCTCCATTGTCATCCTTGGCCAAGGCAGTCTTTAAAACGAATAATTAAATTTTCTAAAGCTTCCAAGATTAATCCTGCAATATTATATCCAGAATTTTTGCAAAGATCAAAAACCGCTCTTTAATTGAAAATATTCATGTACATACACAATAACAAATGCAGTTTCTTCAATATGACTCACATCAGAAGTGACATCAACCATAATTAAAAAATACTTTTCAGACCTGTTTTCTTTTATATTTTGCCCGCAAACCTCAGCTGCACCAAGGCCAATAAATTCATTTGAGAATGATTTGACCGGTAATGCGCATTAATCCGTTTACCTTTGTCCTGTGATTAACTTTTATTACATGTTCTTTGAGAATTGGGTTAAAATGCAAAATCAGTTCCAACAATATAAGGTCAGGCTTACCCCAAAAAGCCAATCCATATACACCAAGAAACAGAATCACACCCAAGATTCGTTCCAGAATTTTTCTTTTGCTGCTTTATTGAAGATTTGTAAATTCGCAAAATCTTTAACTGACTGATCAGTTTTCATTTGAACTTCCAATTTACACCATTGAGTGTAGCAGTGTTTATGGACTTTAACATAAATTTCAAATAATTTAAGTAAAATGAAAACAACAAAAGCATTTAAAAATATTTACAATATTAGTGTATATATGATACATAATGCAAAAAAAAAATCAGATAATTTTTTTTCCTGCTCTAGCTGTTAAATGAAGTTGCAAATATTTATTAACATAAAAGTTTAAAAAAATTAATTTTATAAATATTATAAAGACTGTCTGGAATAATAATTACCCATGGGACTTTTGAAATATTTCAAGAACCACTTAGTCATTTCTTGTTTTTTTTTTGTAGTTAATTTAAATTATTTTTGTTGCAAACAGAAAATGTTTTTGTTGCAAATTGAAGCAAATTTTTCTTTAAATACAATAAAGCTTTTAGAAAATGTTTTTTTCGAGCTAATTACAATATTTTTTTCTGTTTTGTAAAGACAAGCTTTTGGCCAACAGTTTTCCTAAAATTTTGTGATGCAACACCCTAAAATTGATAAAGTTGGTTGAAGTCTCAATTTCGCCCTTATTACACAGCTTACATTTCATAACAAGCCAAAATATTTCAATTGGACAAAGCGTGTTTTCTGGATTCAATTTTATTGAGAAAAAATCAACGCTCTTTTGCTAATGCTAACTAACGTTTTTTTTGAGTATTGGCATTGAGTAGACACAAAGATCAATCCAGAAGACGAGTGGATCATTATGCTTTTAAATCAAAATTAGGTTTTTACCACTCTGTACGACGGGCTGTTTAGTGGAACAACTTTTATTTTTTGGCTTTGCAAATTTGAAACTTTCAGACATTGAGCAAACTACAAACTTAAGTATGTCTATGGTTATGTCAAATGATAAAGTTTTGCGAAAAATTCCGGTGGTTGAAGACTGGGATCAAAAATATCCCAAAAAGTTATACCCCTCACCCCAAAAGTGAGGGCAATGATTTAATTATTGCATTTTTATACTAAATTTAAATAAATTAGCAGTTTTTAAATTTCACGGAATAATTATTCTGATATAAAAAGTTATGACCATATAAAATTTACAACCCCCTCACTTTAGGGAGGGTTGAAAACTTATTTAGTCATAACTTTCAAAGTCTAAAATGTTATTCCATAAAATTTAAATTGTGTCATCAGAACTATATTGTTTTTAAGAGCCAAATTACATTTAATTAGCATTCCATATATACTTTTCTACAAGTAAAACTTTAACTTCTTCGCAAAAAAGCAATTTCACTTTCTTTACTGTTTTTCAGCAAGCAAGATCACTGGATCTGAGCTACACTAAAGTCTTCTCATTAAATTCAGGTTTTTTTTCTTTCTACAAACTTTAAGTGTAAAGAATTCTCTAAAGTTTTTTACATCTTTGTTTCTGCATCACTTTGTCTTCCCGAGTCACTAATGTCTACCATAGTAAACTCGTATTTAGCATTACAAATAGCTAGAAGAACTATGCTATGCGTTTTCTTATAGTTAAAATACTCTGATCCACCATTATGAGGAGCTTGCATAAAAATATTCTTGTCATCTACTGGACCTATAGCATGCGGAATATTCCACATGTTTTCAAATTCATTTGCAATTGTTTTCCATTCTTGTTTTTCTGATGGGACGCGAGAAAATTTCTCTCTTTCAATGATGTCCAGATAGCAGCACATGGCAAGCAATTTCACTCGGACTCACAGGGTCTCTCACAGTAGTTCTTTGTTTTACAATGATAGGTAATACTAACAAAAGCAACTCTTCGTAAGTCGTAGGAGACATACGAAAATACTTAAAAAAGTATTCATGGTAGTGTAAACGTAAATCCTGGACTAATAAATGAAACTCTCCTTTCTGAAGGCGTTCGGTATAAATTTTCCTTACCCAAAATTGTTTTTTCTTTTTTTTTTTTTTCTCGTTTCATTTGCAACATTTTTAAAATAATTAATTTTCTTTTTTTCTTTGTTGAACTAACAACAATCTTCTTTTAATCACCATGTTTTCCAAAAAGCGCGCTAAAAGTTACGCTAAAGTTACGTGGAAATTAAAATTCTGATTCTGCGAAAAATTAGTGGCGAAAAAGTTCGCTTCGCCCAAAATAATTCGCTCCGTGAAAAGCCGCCTTTAGGAAAACTTTTGTTGCGAACTATCTAGTGAGAGTGTACTAACAGTTTGTGTAAACCCTGCGGTATATAATACCAGGTGTATAGATGAACAAAACGTTGGATTTTCTCCTTGCAATAGATCTCCAGAACCTCAGGATTTACCCCTTCCATGCAGGAGACAGTACATAGTATAATGTACAAACGCTTAGCTAGTTCCTTTTCGGTAACGAATACTTCAGCAGAAACAGAATAATCTTAATAATATTTTTATTTATAAATATTTTATTGATAATATATCGTTTAGCCTAAAGTATAACAATTATATAGGAAGGTTACATTTTCTTTAAAAAACAATACCGTGAAAAAACGTCTTGCCGTTTTACCATAGTTAGATGTTCCAGATCCACCAGATCTAGAAACATCTACCAAACCAATCATTTCCTTTAATCCTCGTTGAACCAATATTTTCTTCTCCTTCATCTTCAATTTATTTTCATCTAATTTTCCATTTCTCGAAACCTGTTCTATATGAGATGTGGAGAAGGCACTCCATACAACTGATCCATGCATGAAGAGTAGATATTCTATAAGAAAAGCTAGATTAACTAAGTGCGTTACTTTTCTCATAAATAGTATCTAGATTATTTGTTTCACTTGATGTTGTCCCACATATAGAACAACACAGAGTATAATCAGTTACATCACTGAGGGCTGTCGCTAATTTCCCATCTAACATGGTCATTTCTAGTTAATGTTCAATAAAATTATTTTTAACAAGAGTAAGCTGAAGCTTCTGTCCTTTAATATTATTTAGCTCCTGAACAAGAATATCTTTCTCCTCGTTAACATATCTAAAACTTTTAGTTCTGCAGTACAAAGTTGATGAAGACTTTTCACTAACCCATAAAATTTCAGATGTAGCAACTACAGACAGTTTCAGTGGTACCAAACAAGTCAGGAATAAACTTTACTCAACAGAACAATCTTCAGGAGTACAATCTTTAGTTTTCTGTTTGTAAACAGAATGACCTGTACTGCCATAAAATCCAACTTTGCTGGTTAGTAAAAGTTTGGAATTCAGAGAACAAGTATTGGCAGTTTCTACTATCCTCTTTGTCGTATGGTTTGATATATCTTGAAGTCCTACCTCAGCTGATTAGTCCTCTACATGTATTCCACCCATCTTGAAATGTATCATAGAAGCAGATAGCAGCTCATCAGTGGACTTTTGGCTGCATATATTTTCCAATTTTCTTTTCTTGGTCCAGTACGATCCACAAGAAAATTTCACGCTAGATCTCCCTCGTTCTGAAAAATAATGAGACATTAAAAAAATTTATTTAATTCTTTTTAGAAGAGCATAATATCTCCAAGATTAGACACTCAGTTATAATTTCTCTGCTATAATTTCTAGTAGGTGGGACATCCACTCATTTTTATACATATCATACTAAGAATGGCACTTGATATCTCTATGCATTTCTTTTAATACTCTAGACTTTAAAAGAATTTGATTAAATTCTTTTAAAGTCTAGAGTATTAAAAAATTTATTATATTAGACAGTTCTTTGTTGACTAATATTTTAATAACTATTTCATAAATGTTACATTGCCATCAAGTATGGCCGACCATATTAAATGGTCTTTTTCTTCCTACAGTTCAGACCCAGTTGAGTCAGCTATTAAAAAGTATGTTGACCATCCTAGTATAACAAACATTAAAAAAAAATCAAAATGAATACACATATTTTCAAGTTCCATTGTATTACACCTGATGATATTACAAAAATTATAGGATCTATGAACGAAAAAATAAAAAACAAGAGGTGAAATACCAACTTTTATGTTAAAATCTTACTTAATACACTTTAGGGATATTCTTAAAGATTGTATCAATAAAAACATTTTAAATGGAACATTCTTTCATTTCTAAAAATGGCTGATGTTTCACCGTGTCTTAAGAAAAATGACCCAACAAATAAGGCTAACCATCGCCTTATAAGTATTCTATCCGTTCTCGCCAAAGTTTTTGAAATGATCGTTTATGAACAGATTTTGTTATTTATGGAGCCAAAATTTGACAAACTTTTGTGTGGTTTTCGTAGAGGTTATAGTACTCAGCATACACTTATTTTTTTACTTAATGAATTGCATGAATGCATTAACAATGGAAGTATTGTTGGGACATTATTAATGGATCTATCTAAAGCGTATGATTTCATTCCGCATGACATAGTTATTTCTAAATTAGAGGCGTATGGTTTCTCTAATGAAAGTCTTAAATTTCTTATATCGTATATTAGTGGTCGTAAACAAAAGGTAAGGATAGGACCTTCTGTTTCTAATTGTGATAATATTCTATCGGGAGTGTCTTAAGGTTCCATCCTTGGCCACACCCTCTTTAATACCTTTATAATTGTACAACTTTGCAGATGGTAATACGCTGTATGCCTTTAATTACAGCTTAGAAAAGGTTATTTTTCAATTACAAAAAGAAGCAACTAATACCATTGCCTGGTTTAAGATGAACTCAGTGGTTGCCAACCCTGATAAATTCCAATTACTTTTAGTTGATTTGAAAAACACAAAAAATTAATACCTAAAAATAGGTAATAAAAGAGTTTTTGCCTCTGACAGGGTGAAACTAGTTGGTGAGAAACTAATTGATAAGAATCTAAATTTTAGAGAACACATTAAATACTTATGCAGTAAAGCTTATGGTAAACATTTTGCTTTTTCACGCATAAGAAATTTTTTATTTCGCAATAAAGCTACCTTGTTGTTTAACGCCCTCATAATGTCAAATTTTTCTTATTGTCCCCTAATTTGGATGCTTTGTTCTAAATACTATGACAACCTAATAAATAGAACTCATAAAAAAGCTCTTTGTATTGTCCATAAAAAGTTTGACTTATCTCTTGATGAGTTGTTAAGTTTTGATAATAGTCCGAGGATCCACTTAAGAAATTTGCGCTTTCTTATGATAATAGTTTTTTAATTAACTAATTAACTAAAACCAGAGTTTATGAAGGATTTATTCAACATAAAAAACCTTCCTTTTAAAATTCGTTGTAGCAAAAAAATAATTCTACCTTCAAATGGCTCCAAATATAAGGATACATGTTGTACTATATTTAGAGCCATCTTGTTATGGAACACTCTAGATATCAAGACCATGTCCTCTAAAAGTTCTGAGGTGTTCAAAAAACATATCAAAAGTTCTAAGGTGTTCAAAAAACATATCAAAAGTTCTAAGGTGTTCAAAAAACATATCAAAAGTTCTAAGGTGTTCAAAAAACATATCAAAAGTTCTAAGGTGTTCAAAAAACATGTCAAAAGTTCTAAGGTGTTCAAAAAACATGTCAAAAGTTCTAAGGTGTTCAAAAAACATATCAAAAGTTCTAAGGTGTTCAAAAAACATATCAAAAGTTCTAAGGTGTTCAAAAAACATATCAAAAGTTCTAAGGTGTTCAAAAAACATATCAAAAGTTCTAAGGTGTTCAAAAAACATATCAAAAGTTCTAAGGTGTTCAAAAACATATCAAAAGTTCTAAGGTGTTCAAAAAACATATCAAAAGTTCTAAGGTGTTCAAAAAACATGTCAAAAGTTCTAAGGTGTTCAAAAAACATATCAAAAGTTCTAAGGTGTTCAAAAAACATATCAAAAGTTCTAAGGTGTTCAAAAAACATATCAAAAGTTCTAAGGTGTTCAAAAACATATCAAAAGTTCTAAGGTGTTCAAAAAACATATCAAAAGTTCTAAGGTGTTCAAAAAACATATTAAAAGTTCTAAGGTGTTCAAAAACATATCAAAAGTTCTAAGGTGTTCAAAAAACATATCAAAAGTTCTAAGGTGTTCAAAAACATATCAAAAGTTCTAAGGTGTTCAAAAAACATATCAAAAGTTCTAAGGTGTTCAAAAAACATATCAAAAATTGGTATGCAAAAAATTGTTTTTGTAAAATCTGTCGTTTTTAATTATTATTTTTATTTATCCTGTCATTATAATACAACATTTACTCATTTTTCTTTAATGAAATGATTGTAATTTGAATATTTGAATATTATTTATAATTTATATTATAATTTTGCAAATTGTAGTTTGCTTTTTGTTTTTAAATACTTTTTAAAAATTTAATCGTAAATTGACGTGTGGACATTTTTTTTAACGTTTTCAAGTGAGTGTGTATTGTCTATAATAGTTAAATGTGTTAATTTTAATTAGTTTTATTCTTGTTAAAACTATTGTAACCATCAGCAAAAAATAATGTTTTTAAACTAAATTAAATTAAAAACGTTATTTCACAAACTGCTAATCTAGTTTTAGCTTTTTCAATATTTTTTATAAATAGTTGAGTTCTCTAGTAGGTTTGAATTTTGGTTTTTAAGATCTCCACAATCTGTTATTTAGCCTAAAATACAAGTTGTTGTATGGACAATGGCTACCAGAGGATGTATAAACTCACCAAATTGCTTCTGCTACATTTGTGGTAACTATACCATTAAAAAGCGACAAAGTAACATCTCCGATTTTCTTGAAAAGGTATATTTTGGCTATTTTGGTATAAAGTTAGGCAATCAAGATAAGTCTTGGGCTCCACACAAAGTTTTTCAATATGTGTTGAAAAACTGAGGCAATAGTTTTAAGGTAAAAAGCAGTCCTTACGTTATGGAATACGTAAGGACTGCTTTTTGGTTACAATGGTTTGGAGGGAGGCCAAAAATCATAGTGATGACTGTTGTTTTTGTTTTTGCAAAGTTTCAATTTAAAAAACAAAAAAAGTTATTTCTTACCCTAACATTCAATCAGCCTACCCTATTCCTTTACCCTATTCCTCATGGACCTAAAGTACCAATACCAATATTCTTTAAAATATTATCCAGATTCTTTGAAATATCATCCAGATTCTTTGAATGATATTTCAGATAATCACGAGACATTGGTTCAGCAAGGTGATAGTAAAGAAGAAAGTAATTACTACGATCCTGGCACAACCAATCGCATTCGATTCTCACAATCTAAAATGAACGATTTAGTTAGAGACCTAGGTCTTCCTAAAGACTCGGCAGAAGTTTTAGGATCTGGAGTGGTAGATAAAAATATGTGGACTTCGGGTACATTCTTTTCTTGGTAATTTAAAGGTTATTTCAATGCTCTTTGGTCAACAATGTGGCTATAAAAATTTCCTTTTGGTTTCTCTGTGAATGGGACAGTCATAAGAGAAAGCAGAACTCCATAAAAAAAGTTTGGCTCTTGAGAAAAGCCTTAGAAGTAGGGGTTAAAAATGTTTAGAGAAAAAGCCTCTTAGATTCAAAAAAGGCGTTACTTCCACCACTTCACATTAAGTTGGGGCTGATGGAACAATTTGTTAAGGCATTGCCAAAAGAAGGGAAGAGTTTCAAATATCTTTGTGGGCAATTTCCTGGTTTATCTGAGGCAAAGTTAAAGAAAGAAATCTTTATCGGACCAGACATCAGAAAACTTATGAGAGATCCTAATTTTGCGGAAAAAATAAAAGCAAAAGAAAAAGCAGCATGGACATCCTTTAAATTAGTTGTTATCGGTTTCCTAGAAAATAACAAAGATCCAATTACAAGACCATTATCACAGACATGCTTGACAATTTTATGAAGCTGGGCTGTAACATGATAATTTAATTTCATTTTTTCCATTCACATCTTGATTACTTCCGTGCAAACCTCGGTGATGTAAGCGAAGAGCAAGGCACAAGCGGACTACTGCTGGATGTTGAAGTGAGATGATCCTGAACGAGTCCACAGCCAGAAAAGCAATAAAAAAAGCTTTGACAGAAAGCAAAAACGTTATTATAAGGACTTATAAGCTACAAGAGAAATGTAAGTGTTTTTGAAATATAGTTTAGAAGATGATTTATACATAAAATAAAATTCTATAACGTTTGAAAAATCTGAAAAATTGGTCAAATTTTGTTATTTTACCTAAAAATAATCCCTTTTTTTGTGAGAAATCCTGACGCGATAGAAAAAAATGGATTGCATTTTCAAAATTAGCACTGAGAAATACATAAAAAACAGTTATCAAATTTCAAGCAACTTTTTAAAAATCTTTTATTGTTATAAATCAATGTCACAAATATTTTGCCAATATTTACATATTTTTCACGTTTTTCACACTTTTTTTAACAACTTTTGACTGTAAAGCATCCTAAAGAGTTTACAAAGTTGATCAAGTGCATTATAAAATAAACATTCATTAACATATGCATGTTAATTGCAAATGATTTAAAAATTTTCGACTTTTTTGCTAAACTCTTTGCTAAATTTTGCTAAACTCTTTGCTAAATTTTGCTAAACTCTTTGCTAAATTTTGCTAAACTCTTTGCTAAATTTTGCTAAACTCTTTGCTAAATTTTGCTAAACATTTTGAACGTTTTACCCACTGTGCAATACGTGCTCTCGTCCAAAATGAACTTTCTTATTTCTTTTTATTACATTATGAAAAGTTAATTAAGAATTTACTCGCAAATATTTTTTTAAAACTACAATATTATTATTTGAAAAAAAATCAATTTGCTTCACAAAAAAAAAAAAAATATCTAATTTCAAAAAAAATATTCAAAAATCATTATCATTATTAAGTCATTATCGGACAGTTTTTAAAATGAAGAGAAACAAACAACAGCAAGTTATGGTAGCTAAAGAATAATTTTGAAAATCTGATCACTTAATTAATTTAACTCTTAAATCAATTTTCTTATAATCAGTAAAGTAGAAGGTAAATAATAAATTAAATTTAAACACGTTTAAATCTATATCATGATGATTTAAATGTAGAAACTCTCCACACTGCTTAGAAATATTAATTCTTTTTTTTCTCAAGTCAGCATACCCTAACGTGCATTTTATTTATCATATAACTTTTATATTTTCTTCATTTATTTGATTGCTTATGCCTCCCATTAAGACATCAAATGCAAGTATAATTCTACTAACATCAATATATATATACATATATATTTTTTATCTGAAATTTTAGTTTTTACTCCTTTCGCAACGAGTGACCCGTCTGGCAGTTTATAAAATTTGTTACTAAATGACGAGTGATCCGCAAAACAGTTCATAAACAATTTTAAATATTCCGAAACATCTATAGCATTTGGGGAAAACTAAAACTTTATCTCTTAAATAAGAGTAATTTATTAAGCTTCAAACCTTTAGTAAATTGCTTTTATAGATCACTCAAAAATCAATTTAAAAAATTTACTAAAAATAGATTAAATTATACTAATATTAATGAGATCATTGATGTTTTCTTCAACAATAGTGGTAGGGAGATTTTTCCTTTCATTTTCTGTCCGGTTCAATTTTCATTTCCAGCTTTTTCACTCTTTAGAAGCGTCAGAGATTTTCTTAGAAAAAGTTTCAGTTGATTGTGTTTGAGCGCTACGTTGGCCAATATTAAAAAAAAGAAGTTATTTTTTCATGTTTTTAAGTTTATTTACCGCATATTTTGCATATTTAGCAAAGTTTTTGAAACTTCTTTATGCCATTGATTTTCATATAGATTTATCAAAAAGACAAAATATACGGTTCTTTTGCAACCTTTACAAAGATAATTTCACTTGATTTTCCTTTAGTTTTGTAAACAAAAATGAAACAACATCAAGACTTTACTTAAACGCCTAATCTTTATAATACGTTGCAACATAGTCATAATAACATATAGTCTGGCCAGTTGGGCCGTTTTTACAAGATTCTATTGTTTTTAAACAATGAAAGTTTAAATTTTGAATTTGTGTTGAAAATAGTTTATTTTTTTGTGTCCAGGGCTGGGGCTAAGAATTTAGGGTTTCTTGTTTCCATTCTCATATCACAGTATTTTTTTTTTGAAGAATCTTTTCGTTAAACATATGAACGTAAAAAAGTTTAGTTATTTTAAACATTTAAAAACCTTTCTACGCCACTGTGAACATGCTCAAATTACCCAGTGTTTTTCATTGATACTGCCTAGTTGAAAGTCCTACAGTTGCAGTGTTTAAAATTGGGTTTTGAATGAAAAAAAAAAAAAAAGGATAATTTTCATTAACTCAACTAGATTATTTATTTACTAGCCGAGAAGAAAATATTGTAAATAGGCTAATTGAGACAAATTCCAAGACAGAACCTAAAATCCTGCTGCTACAGTCATTAATGTTTAGCAGTATTTTAACCAACTAGGCTATCCGCGCTCAAAAAGGGATAAATTTTTAATATTCTAACAATACTAAATATATTTCAGTAGCTTAAATATATTTCTGTAAATTAAGTTCAATAAATTTATTTTTTCATTGTTCAAAGATTTGAGTTGATAAGATTTAAAGAAAACTACTTTTTTTTTTTTTTTTTTTTTTTTTTTTTTTTTTTTGCGTAAAATAAAGGATTGTTTTAATGAAAAGTAGCGTAAAATTTAATCTTTTAATAATAAATTTTGGTTATAACAAGTTGTTATATTCCATAAATTAGTTGAATTAATTTAGTTCTAATATATATATATATATATATATATATATATATATATATATATATATATATATATATATATATATTATATATATATATATATATATATATATATATATATATATAGGGGAAAGCGGGGCAACATGGCGAATAGGGCAAGATGGGTTTTCATATAACAACTCAACAAAAAATTTTAAAATTGGGTGAAAACGAAACTGTATTTGCATCTTGTATTTTAAAATACCAATTTGTTTTTTGAAATATTATTAACGCCATTTTATACAAATAAGTTTATTTTTTGCGCTTAAAAAAAATTCCACACTCTCGGTTTCTCATAACGGTTGGTGTCCTTTGAGTTTAACTTCTTTAGAAGTAGTTTTTGCAATTTGTGTTAATTTTTTGTTACTTTAGTTAGAGTTATTGGCAGTTTTTAAAATTTTATAAAATTGGAGGTAAAAATTGCATAATAAGTTATCTTGCCCCGGTCACGTGACCAGATGACAAATTTATGAACTTTTTATTTTAATGTTTATTTCAAATTGTTATATTTGCAAACTGAAAATCCATGCAGGCAATAAAAGAATTTAATAGCATAAACATACTGAGAAAGTATTATGGCTTCACGACTTATAGTTTTTCAATAACTCAGGGCTTTCAAAACGTTCGCCATGTTGCCCCGCTTTCCCCTATATATATATATATATATATATATATATATATATATATATATATATATATATATATATATATATATATATATATATATATATATATATATATATATATATATATATATACATATATATATACACACACATATATATACATATATATTAGTATATATATATATATATATACATATATATATATATATATATATATATATATATATATTTATATATATATATATATATATATATATATATATATATATATATACTAATATATGTATATATATGTGTGTGAATATATATACAAATATTTATATATATATATATATATATATATGTATATTTATATATATAAATATACATATATTTATATATATAAATATACATATATATATATATGTATATTTATATATATAAATATATGTATATTTATATATACACCGCTAGCCACAGACACTGAAAGTGTTAAGAGGAAAGCTATAAAAGTGTTGAGAAACAATCTATTAGATTATTTTTAAAATATAAAATTTAGCAAATCTAGTGGCAATTTACATGTTGCAACTTGTTTTGAAATTGGTTTTAGTTTACTACATAGATCAACTGCATCGATATATTTGGAAATGTTGCAAAGGTTTCTCAAATCTCAAGCAATGTTCCATAACTTCTTTACTAGTTACACTTTATAAACTGTGAACACGATAGAGAAAACCAAACAACGAACTTATTGTTTGTGTTAAAGTAAACCTTTCTTCAACCGATTGTATTGCTGTGTCAGGAAACAGCAAAGTAATTTTTTATATTGAACTTTTCTTTTGTATTTTGAATAGATTCGTCATCTCCCTCATACTTAAATTGTTTATTCACTCTTCTGATACGGGTTGATACGTATTGATTTGGGTTTAAAAAGTGAAAGTATCTCTAAACTGACTGCAATTTCAAACGCATCTACTAGTATTATTTTAAACTCCATTTCATTTCTGCAATTTGCAAGAAACTTCTTTGTTTTTTATGGCGCCATGCATATCTAATTATTTTGCCTGAAGTTGCTTACTAGTCATATTGATCTCAATCAACACGTCGTACCGTCGTACGTACCGTCGTACGTCTTACCACATAACCAGAGAAACGACAAACTGGAAATCACGTTTGCAATAAACCGCACATCTACCCGTGTTAAACTACCAGATGCTTCTGTTAAATTTGTGTCGTCCCTAATCTCTGCCAGAGCATCTTAGATATCACCAAGTTTGTAACGGGGAGGTTTTAAAGCATCAATTCGGCTTCAATTCTTATTTCATACAATGGTTTAAAGGTGAGATTAGAAACATGTCGTTTTAAAACTTCGAGCGACGAGTTGATACAGAAAAGAATACTTATACACGTCAGATAAGGCATCAATTGTTTTATTGTTTCACAGTTGCAGCTCAAACTCTTTCCATGAATAAACATTCGCTAGATGTTCACTGCTTTTCTCATGCGCTGACAGAGTCACGGGCATGCTTTTGCAATCATGTGAACCATTGGAAAAAAGAATAGACGCAGCTATTATGCTATTGTAAACAGTTTGCAGCAGAAGCAACACACAAAGTCATTACTTACAGAATACTGCAGCCAAAGTCTTCGAATTTCATCTCCATTGACAAGCCGGCGATTGTAATGGTTTTTTAAAAATTTTCTTTGCATACTTTCCTTAGGAAAGTCAAACTGATTGACTTGTTTTGGTCGATGTTTTGTTAAACGTTGTCACATTTCATCATGAAATACAATACAAGTAGCTGGGTTGCTATAGTTAGCATATAGACAAGAGAACTTATTGATTTTATGTACTTCAGATTCTTTGTGTGTTGCATGTATTACATTATGTAATTCAAACTCTTCTAATACTGTCACCTCATCGGCTTCCCTGTCTGCTTTAACTTGATTATTTAACTCATCTGTGCCATTTTCATTTCTCTGCGGTGAACATAGATACTTTAACAATAAACTAGCCGGTTTTGTTATAAACCCCTTACTCGAAGCCCATCGTTTACGATATTGCGCACTGGATAATTTCTTTCTTTCTGGCATTGAGGATTGAAATAACAAAGGAAACAGCTAAAAATGATTAAAATGATCACCTCGTTAATCTTTAATATCTTTAAATTAATATAATATTTTAACTTATTTATAAAAGTTTTAAAAATACATTTTAAAACGTTTAAAGCTCCTTAAATATAATTTATAACACGCTATTAGTATAAAAACACAATATAAATCAGTTAACTTGTTAATGCTTCGTAATTACTGTCAGTGTTTCTTACCCGGGTATTACCTTAACCCTTTACCCAAGTAATTTGCAAGTTTTTTCTTACCCGTTAACCGGGTAATTTTTCAAAATTACGCGGGTAGTTTTAAAAATATAATTCAAAAAGCCCTCAAAATATCAGAGATCAATTTATGGCAGAATATGGTAAAATTATCACCATAATTAAGCAAGAAAAATTCAAAAAATTCAAGAAGAATGAGGTCGTTTTTCTATAAGCTTTGACAAATCCACTTCAGTCAGAAACCGTTGTTTTATGAATCTGAACTTACATGGTTTAGATGGCTTTCAATTTTTAAGAAAGATCCGTGTTAACGGAAACATAAACACTGAAAAAAGTTATTCAACTTTTTAAGTCTAGATTGTCTGAATTCCAATTGGATTTGGACAAAATTGTAGCAACAATCACTGATGGTGCGAGTGTTATGATAAAATTCGGGAAAAAGACCAGTCCCATTCATGGTGGCTGTCTTGCATATGTAGTCTATATTTCTGTTTGCGATATACTTTAGAAGCCTTATAAGATAAACGATTTAATTTATGATGAAACTGAAGAGGAAGAGAGTTAAGAAAAAAAAATAGAGGCGTGTGATGAATTAGGCACTGAGACAAACCTAGTTTCTGATATTGGTGCTATTGTTGGTAAAATTCGTAAAAACTGTTAAAGCCTTCAGAAAGTACCCATTCAGAAATGAAGACAATCTTCAACTTTAAAATATTCAGTCCTTTTGATAGGTTTATTTTTAGACCGTAAAACGTGATGGAATAGCGATATCAAAATGCTACGAAGATTTTGTGAAGTTCGCAAAGAACTAAAAGTAGAAACCTTGCCACGAAAAAAAGAAATAGATTGGTACAAAAAACTTAAAAAAAAGAAAAATTTAATTTAAAGAAAAAAGTTAAAAAGTTTCTTCATTTTAACCTTTCCAAAACTTGTTGTTTTTTTTAATCGAAATTGACTACGTTTACACCCCATAGATTATTTAATGGCTGCTGAATGCTGTATGACAGTAGCAACGGATGCTAGAGTGACTTGAATGTCTAACAATGGGTTAATATATTTAATTGGAATGGACTGAAGAGAATCGCCATAAAATTCGAGTGTCAAATTAGAAGAAAAGTTCTTTTCAAAAAGTTCAGCCTTATCCTTGAGAGAGGAAATAAGATCAGCCCCATGAATGACAGATGGAATTTTAGAGTTTTTTTTGTGCTGTTGAAGATTTTTCAAAAGTCTATAGAGCCTAACTTCTGAGATAAGATAGAGTGAGCTGAGAATAATGAAGCTAAGCATCTTTCAGCACCTTTTTACATCGATTTCTTGCAATAATAAATAGCCGTTTGTTCTCAAGAGAGTTGAAAAGATGAAAAAATGATTACAATTAGATATAGCAGCTGCACAAGAGGATAAAAACCATGGAGTAAAATGAGGCTAGAAATGGAACTGACAAGAAGAAATAAAAGCTTTCGTTCCGGCCTAAATCCGGGAGGTTACGTAACAAGGCGCATTTTTCAGCTAAAAGGGAAAGGATATTAATCCAAGGACCACGAAGAAAATCACGAAAAGGATCTCAGCCAGCTTTAGGGTAGTAGTAAGTCGTACGATGATAGGGTGAGTCTAAAAATGAAGTACGAGATGAAAGATTTAAAGAAATTATTGCATGGTCATAACCAGTTAAAGGAGAAAAAGGAGGAATTGAACACAATTAGGATCAGAGACCAGACATAAATCAAGGAGTGAAGGTAAATGAGCAAGGTTGTCAGTAAAACGAGTAACAAAGTTAACTATCCGAGTAAGAGATTGAGAAATGCAGAAGTTTTAGACTTTAGCACAAGCAGGGTCAGTGGCGTTAGAACCAAGCCATTCAGTGTGATGTGCATTAAAGTCACTAATAACAACAATATTGGCTTAGGGGTAGGGAGAAAAAATACGGTCAATTTGATTAGAAATTACATCTAAAAGAGTACAATCTTGAATAGAAGGAAGACGATAAAGAACAAAAAGAAAAGTGATAGAGTGAAGATGTGCTAAGCGGAAGCACATAAAAGAATGGTCAAAGGATTTGATTTCACAATAAATATGTGAATTGATGCGTATGTATACCCCCAAGCCAAGTATGTGATTCTTTGCGAATTTAAATTAGTCTTTCTAAGAGCAAGCAAGTCTGGAGAATTTTGCGATAGTATTTCTTAAAAAATTAAGGTTATCAATTCTAAAATTCTAAAAATTTTAGTATAAAATTATGCATTTTGCTCTTATTTAACTTTTTTTCAGCATTTTTTTACACTTTTAAATTAGAAGCGAATTTTGCGTACAATTTGCCGTGTTTTTAATGTTTTAATATAAACTTTTAGGCCAATCAAAAGGCTTCAAATAAATAAACAATAACTTATTTATGTTTGGGATCGTCTATACGCAATTACGTTACGCTTGGGGAGAGGGAGGGATAATGTTTTTGTGAAAATTCATACGGAACTTGTTACTATAGAGTTACGATGTTGTAACGAGGGAGGAGGAGGGGGTTTGAAACGGTCAAAAATTGCGTGACGTAATTTGTAAATGACCCCTTATCCATTTCCTAAAATATGGAAAATACTCTAAAATTTTACTCAAAAATATAAATTAGAAACTAATCTTTTTTAGTTTACTTTTTAAAATTAAAAAAATTCATATATACAAAAAGAAGCCTACAAAAAAAGTTCCACCAGATTTCTACCTAGTTTTTGTTCATGTTTAATTTTATATTTACCTAATATTTATTAGACATATTTGCACTTTATTGAGTAATTTATAAAAATCATGGATCTTAAGGTAATAATAGCTTATTTAAATTATCTATGTATATATTTATGTTTTATTTTAAATTATTAACGCATGTATTAATGTTAAATAAAGTACTATATGCAGGCTCGGCCAGGAGGGCGTACAATTTCACGTCATAATATGACCATACAAATAATGTTTGATTTTACTTAATTTGATCACTGTTGTTAAAATGTTTTAAAAATTTGTTTTAAAAACGCACTAAAAAATTAAATCTTAACTATAAAGAAACTTAAAAAATTTATTGTTAAAGAAGCTTAAACTATTTAAAAACTTAAATTATTTTAAAATACTTAAATTATTTATGTGTGTATTTGCGTTTCATTTTAAATGATTTATGTATGTATTTATACTATAAATTGAATTATTTATGTATGTATTTATGTTATAGTTTAAATTATTTATGTATGTATTATGGTTTGTATTTAAATCAATATCGAGTACTTTTCAATTAAAGACATTGAGATTTTTTATTGGGTGTTTTTGAGATACCTCAAATGAACCCAATACAAAATCTCAGTGTCTTTAATTATAAAATACTCAATATTGATTTAAATAAATATAAACTAAAATAAAACATAATTGCATACATAAATACATACATAAATAATTTAAATTAAAACATAAATACTTACATAGACAATGATATACATAGACAAAGAAAGGTTTAGTTTACTTTACTTCTGTTTACTTTTTAGCTCAAGATTTATATCTAATAGGAAAAGAAATGTAATACTTATATATGAAAACATATAGTTTTGATTAACTAGTAAATTTAAAAAAAAATACCAACACCTAGCTATAATAAGCAGTAAGAGTAAAGAGAAGTAAAGTAAACAGAATCTTTATGTGTCTATAAGTTTTTATGCGCATTTACCAATAGCGATCAATATTTATGACAATTATGTGATGATACTATATTAGAAGATCTAAATTAACCACTCTTTCAAAGTTTCTTTCGTATTGCGGTTTCGTATTGCGATTTGCTGCGTGGTTTTAAAAAAGTCGGAAGTAATTATTAGTCGGAAGTAATTATTATTCGGAAGTAATTATTAGTCGGAAGTAATTAAGTTAGAAATATAAGTAAATAGTAAATAATAGAAAAATTCTTTTCAAAAAGTTCAGCCTTATTCTTGAGAGAGGAAATAAGATCAGCGCCATGAATGACAGATTTATTTTTTTTAAATAAGTGCTAGGAAAATTTAGTAGGGTAAGATTGTCGATATTGTACCGGCGCCTAAATTGTAATTTTGCTGTATCTAGTTATTTTTACAACCCAAAAAATATCTTTTGACTAAAAATTCATCTTTGCTATGTTAAAAATTTTGGAATCAATTGTTTTTTTGTGAAATGAAGCTAGATTCTGACCACAGTTACCTTAAGTTGATATGATGCCACAATTTTCTTATTTTTGGGGTTCAATGTTTAGAGTATTTCTATAAATAAATAAAGAACTTAATTAATTAAATATTATCTTATATTCATTTTTTTTTTAATTAGTACACATTTTTATTTAAAGAATTAACCAAAATTAATCTTTCCTATCCAATTAACTGATTACCATAATATCGTTTTTCTCTCAGGTTACGTAGTCTGGTACCAATACGTTTCGGCAAAACTGTCAATATTATCAAGTTTTAAGTTTTCCTAAGTTTTCCAAATATAATCTTCAGCTTTTATTTACAAAAAATATGTTATCAAGCCTTTGACACGAACGTCTAGTGCATGTAACTGTCTTATTTGCTAAATTGAAAAACACCAACTACGTGAAAAACACCCTTTGGGAAACCCAACATGTAATATAAATCTTAAAGATTTATTTAGTTGCGTTTTTAGTCAAAATTTAAAAGCATATCTTTCAAGTCTTAAAATCTTTAAAATTTTTACTTGTTATCAACGGAAAAAAAAATGCACACTCAAAAACTAAAAAACTGATATTTTCAATTTTTCAATCTGGATAAATAACCTTTTACTTCTTGTCTCATTATTCCACATCTGATAATTCGTATATTTATATTTGTACTATATTTTTGATAATAAACCAAAATATATTGCGTAAAATATTACATTTTTTTTAATATTATAAAATTATTTGCAAGGAACTAGAATTAACAGGTAGACATCTGTTAAGTACTAATCTTGATCGTTAGAATAAATTAAGAGATGTTAGAATAAATTAAGAGATGTCAGAAAAAATTAAGAGATGTTTTGATCGTTAGAATAAATTAAGATCGTTAGAATAAATTAAGAGATGTTTTTAAAATTTTTTTTTAAACTTTTGAAATTTGTTTTCAACCAAGTTTTTAATTTTGAGAGTTCAAAAAAATTGCTGAATGTTTGATCTTGTTTATTTTTATTTTTATAGAAATAAGTTTTTGCAACAACAGTAACGCAAATAAAATAGGTTATTTTCGCTTTTTGCAAAAATAACCCATTGTATTTTCCCTCTTGATTTTTTGAAAAATATGAAGTTGATCAAAATTCATTAAAAGATTCGAGATTAATCATAAAATCTTTTAGAAAAAGTTAAATGTAACCTCCTCATTATTGCATGTAACTAATGCAACCTCCTCATATTGAAGAGGTTGTAAATTTTAGAAGTGTTTAGAAGCGGTAACGAGGTAAATATTGTTATTCAGCAATTGCTTCTTGCTTAATGACTTAATTTAGGCGCGTTCATTGCGCACAAGACAGATCTTCGTACTGCTTTATGTTCTTTTTAAGGTTACTTGTGACTCTATACCTTGGTTTTTTTTAATATCTTGTTTAAATAGAAAAAAAAGTTTAATCAGATTTTTACAGCATAACCAATTAAAGGATGCTCAGAATGTATGTGAAGTGAATGTGGACATAATATAAGTTTATTAAATATTTACAGTTATAACTGAGAATTTAACATTTACAATTGACACGAGCAATAACAAGCCATTTTGAATTGTTTTGGAACAGAATTAGGCATAGGCTGAAGTTTCTTGTGTGAATCGCAGGGTGATATAAAATGGTACACACTTGATGAAGCCATATACAGAGAATACTATGGTTTCAAAGCAAGAATCTTTGGCAGTTTTACAATTTTTTTGCAACACATTTGTGATAAATATTCATTTTGAGTTGCTTTACTTAGTATAAGTAATCCGACCCAGAGCTATCTTTGATACAATTGAACAAGTCATTTCAGAAACACCATAAATAACTTGGACAAAAATGAGTTAAGAACAGAATAATGTTATCTAAGGTAAAACATTTTCCTTTGAGAAATCACATTTCTCAGAGTTTTCATTATATCTTTGATTGCAAGCTTGAGTTACAGTTGATTTCAGATACACCTTAAGTCACTGACATATGATGTTTCTCTGTGGAACAACTAACGTATCCTAATCTAGAATCATAAATCAGCGCGAATGGAAGTTGTAATGATAACACAACCGATTTCCTTTCGAATAATCGTTTGTAATATTTGTTTTTGATAATCATTAACAATTGCAACACAAGCAATTCCCTTTGGACAATCAGTTGCAAAATATCTTTAGAAAACCAATAATGATTGGAAAACAATAATTGTTTTGGGAATTATTCCTTAAGAGATTAATTCAGTACAAAGAATGAAATAAAAGCCATAGCCCTAAGCTTAATATAGTTAAGTAGTTACAGTGAATCAAGGACCATGATTCACTGTAACTACTTAAATCAAGTGAATCACCTTGATTCAAGGTGATTCACTTGATTTATGACTTTTTCAGATATTAATTGATTTAACAATGGAGTCTGATAACAACACCTATATACAAAAAAATAAAAAAATAAAAAAAAAATAACAAAAAAAAAAAGAAGAAAAATAGGAGTAATTAATAAGTCTATTTACAAATGTGAAACAATAAAAATATCGCGTCGATAGAAAGAAAACCTGGCAAAGATTGCAAGTAAGTTAATATTTTTTTTTGTTTTTACTGTTAATTATTTAAGAGACACTTTTTTTAACGCTTTAACGGTTGAGCCCTTCGCTAAAATATATAAAAATTAAAGCAACAAATTTTGTATGCATACATACCTTAAAATATAATTTCTAAAATGCTAGGTTTATCAAGGTTTTTGTGAAATAAAACGTTGTTTAGGTCTACAAAGGGAACCTAACTAGAATGCCCTAAATAAGCTAAATCTAGTATGACCTAACTTAATCCTATTTAATCTATTCCTAACTGAACTAATTTAACCTTTTTTCCTTGTCTTTGAATTTCTTAGAGTACGCCTTTTTTTTTTTTTTTTAAGGTGCGGAAGAAAGTGTTTTGAAATCATTAAAGAAGATGAATGACTAAAAGTACTTTGAACTATCTTAAAAATCTAAAAACTTTTTAATATCTTCATCATTTGGAATGTACTACTAAACTTGTTAATTACGTATTCAACAAGCACATTCCAAATGATGAAGATTTTTATGACCAGATTTTGACTTGGCCCACTGTAAAAAAAGCTGGTCTAGAATTTTAGCCACTGTAGTCTAAACATTACCTTAAAAATTTTCATCACAAAATGGACACTATTTTATCTGTAAAAGTTTCTTTCATCAAAAGTATTACATTATACATAAATATGAGTTTTTAAAACGGAATTGTTGATTTTTGTTTTTATTTCTACAAATCCGTACCTTTATATAACTTTTTCTTGGTTTTTATATCTGTTCATTTTAGAAACAACTTAAGTCAGTCAAATAAAAAAAAAAACTTAAGTCAGTCAAATAAAACAAATTTGTATTAAATTTTTTTTCAAAATTTTAAACTTTGTTTTAGTTAGTAATAAGTATAGGGGAAAGGCACCTAAGATGGGATAGCGCCTATGATGGTATACCGGTCATATTTCCATAAAAATTGGTTTTGGTGAAAAAGTGATTAAACTACATGACTATACTGACTTCAGATTAGTTTTAGTGAAAATACGACCCTTGTG
>NC_061167.1:7107335-7497335 GCF_022113875.1 Hydra vulgaris | reverse complement strand
TTTTAATGTAGATTATTTTTTCCTTTTTAGATTTGTTTGGTTAAAATCTTTGAAACGATTTAAAAAATGGAACTACAATGCAATCAGTTTTTATCGCAATGCATCTAATCTATTTTTGAGTAATGTAAAAATAATCTTCAAAAATAATGGAAATAATATTTTTAAGATAAACTTATTTTCTCTAACAAACATATCATGATAAAAATATAGTGGAACAAACTAAATGGAAAGGGCTTAAAAAAAATGGCCCCTCAATTTGCGGGATCCGGGGCTATAACCATTGATCTGGCACTATATATATATATATATATATATATATATATATATATATATATATATATATATATATATATATATATATATATACATTTGTATATAATTATATAATACATATGTATGTAATTATACAAAAGTTTAATGTTGTACTTAAATAATAATGACATCAAAAAAATATTTTTTCATTTAGTTATTATTATAATACACATTAATAAAAAATATTAAAAAATTACAATTTAATAATTATTAAAATTATTTAGTTATAATTATTATTTTTAACTATATAGAATTATCATTGTTTTATTTAAATATCTTATATAACAGTTAATTATATATAATAACTGAAGGTATAACTATAATTGACAATTAAAACAATTACGTTATCATAATTAAATAGTTAATAAACAATTGTATAAATAGATTATATAATTGACTTTTAATTTTTTATATTATCATACTTTTAATTTTTTATTTACTCGTTCAAGTAAAGAATAAGCGAAAATTAAAACTTTTGCGGATTACTTAAACGTATCATCCGTGATGTTCGTCACACTAAATTTTTAAATTAAAGTACGAGATCATTTGCTCTCTTGTTTTATTAAATATATGGCGATGATCTGGTACTTTCATTATAAATTTGTAATTAGCTAATTAATAAAATTAATTAGCTAATTTCACTAAGTTATCATATCTTTTCAGGAATGATTACTTTATTTATAAATCAAAAATAATCTTCAATTTTCTCATTATTTCAAAGTTTTATTTTTTGATCAAACTGATCAAAAGTTGTAATTGCTTTAATTAATAATAAAAACTCCCAATTTTAATTAATAATAAAAATTCTTAATTTTGATTACAAACTATTTGTTTGAAATAATTTTTAATCTTATCAATTATACTTTTAAAATTTTTTTTAAAGTCTAGAATATTCTGAGATTATTCTATTCTTTTTCATTTTTTACAAGAAAAGAAATTTGCTTTTTATTTTCATTTTCATTTTTTTTAAATTAAATTTATGCACGGTGACTAGACAAAAGCGTCTTCTTTTTTGCTTTTTCCATCTATATTTGAAATTCTCGAAACTCATACATAAGTTTCGTGAACTAAAATAATTAAAAGTATTATGTTAACGGCTAAATAAATAAATATATATAAAAAAACAATACTGAAAAATTAAATAAAATAATGAAAACATTGAAAACGAAAAAGTATTTGATAGATAATGTTTGATAGTTAGTTTGAAAGTTAATGATTTTCCTTTTAAGGACGGAGAAGGTGGGGGTGGAAATCATACTAAATTTCTTAGTCGGCTATTTGTCCTAGTCGTCCTCTGATAATCATCTTCTGATATAAACGTATATTGTATGTTGTTTTACGTATTATTAGTAGATACTGTTTTTTCAACCACTGAAAAATGTTATTTTACAAACGATTAAACAAATAAATATATATATTTTCTTTTTATCTCAAACCGGTTCTAGCTAAAATGGTTTCTGCATTAAACGGTAAAAAAAATTAATTTATTTGTTCTTTGAAAAAAGATAGCTCAAAGATAAATTATGTTTTCACATTACGAACTAGATTATTAAAAAGATTTTAACAAAGATTGTTCTAATCTTTTTTACATCTGATGCAATCATAAAGTTTTTTCCATATTTCAAATAAGTATTTTCTAAAATTACTATTCATAATCGAATAAATAATAGGATTTATTACGCAACTTAAACACGCACAAAATATGCCAAGCGACATTATTGGGAATCCTTTAAAATTCACATCAAAAGTATACAAAGTTGATCCCAAAGCTATGGGAGTCCAACATATAAAAAAGCCGGATACAAGTGTTACCAAAGTCTTTGTAACTTGAACTTGTTTGAAATTCTTTATGACCAAAGTCTTTTCACTTTCTGCTGTTGAAGAGTTTTTATATTTAAAGCATTTGTTCTCTTTTTTTATGATTGAAGTAAAACTTTTGTTTATCTGATCAGAGACTGACGATACAGGAACTTTTTCCAAAGTTGAGAATTTATCTGTGAATGATGAAACAATGCTATTATCGTTGCTATAGTTACTTCTAGTTTTTTTTTTATGTTTATTTAATGTAAAATATGTGCGCATATATAAGATAACTAAAATATGAAAAGGTAACACATACGCAAATAAACCAATAAACATGGTGTAGGATTTTGATTTTTGAACATCAAATGTACAAAAGCATCCATCGGGCTTGAATACGCTCCATCCAATAAAAGGTGGAAACGAAATTAGCCCTGAAAATATCCAAACAGCTATGATAATGAAAAATGTTCTATTTTTTGTGTAGAGTGTCTTTATGTCATTTGGTTTAGCTACATTTAAGAACCTATTGACACTGATCATAACCAGAGTCCAAATTGAGGTAAGCATAAGTAACAAGTTTAAAAAACCAACAAGCTCACAAATAACATTTCCTAGCAACCATCTTTTTGCAATTGTCGTAATAAAAATAAATGGTATGCCATATGCAGAAAACATAAAGTCTGTTATTGCAAGGTTCAGAATAAAATAATTTGTAACCGTTTGCAATTTTTTATATTTGAATATTGCGATAATTACCAACAAGTTGCCTATTATGCCTAGAAAAAAACATAAAAGCAAATATAGCGACTTAAATATGATGATGTACAATGACGTTGTGTAGAAATAAATCTGCTGTTGAGACAATGTTGTACTATTATTAATCCCTGCTGGAGTTGTACTATTTTCATATAATTCCATTCGAATTTTTTTAATTCAAAATATTCCAGAGTTTTGCGATTATATTAGTTTGATATTTGCTTTTAAAATTTTTGTGATGTGAACTAGATTAACCTCACTAAAAAGAAAAAAAAAAACATTAAATAAAATATTTATTCTTTAAAGATACTTTTATTAATAAATTTTTCTTTCATAACAACCCGCAGTTGTTTTGTTATCTTTAAACTACTTGATAAAAGTAGTTTAAAATGTTTAAGTTTCTAGTAACCTAAATTTTTTTATTAAAGAAAATTTTATTTCTTTTTTAATTTTAACTCACCTCCTTAAGGCCGAGAAGGCCACTACAGACAAGGAGGCTACTTATTTGTGGTTATAACCCTCTCTCAACTCTATTACTCCGAAACACGAACCTTGATAAACAAGGCCGCTGCGCGGAGTAGCGAGTTGAGCGCGGTACTACCAGGGACGTGGTGGGGATCGGACTGACCAAGTTTAAAAATTTTAAAAATTTGAACAAAAATTTAAAAATAGCATTTATAGAAAAAAATTTTCTTTCCTATTAGTGTTAAGTATTTTTAAAAGTATAAAAACGAGGTTCAGTTCTATTCAAAACGAGGTTCAGTTCTGTTCTAAAACTAGGTTCAGTTCTAGTCAATAGTCTAAAAAATTTTGGCGCTCAAGTTTATGTAATTTAAATAAATTTAAAACAAGAAACTTGCCTTTTATTTTGTTTGGACACCACAGTAATTCGTTCAATAACTTTTTCAATGGTTAGCCAGAGTTATGTTTAATATATGTGTTTTTTGAAATTTATCTAAAATTTTATTTGTTTGTGATAAAGCGATAAAAACATGTTTTTATTGCTTATCACTTTTGTGTTACTAATTTAATCTGTCAAATACTTTTGTTTTATTCATATATATATATATATATATATATATATATATATATATATATATATATATATATATATATATATATATATATATATATATATATATATATATATATATATATATATATACATATATATATATATATATATATATATATATATATATATATATATATATATATATATATGTATATATATATGTATATATATACATACATATATATATATATATATATATATTTATATATATATAAATATATATTTATATATTAATACATATTTATATACAAATATATATATATATATATACACACATATATATATATATATATATATATATATATATATATATATATATATATATATATATATATATATATATACATATACATATATATATATATACACACACACAGCTTCCTGATAAACTTGCTGAAGGTGAAATTGACTGTAGAAGATATTTAAATATGAGTTTTTACTAATTTAAAATTATTTTGTTTTTTAAGAAAATTATCTATGCCTTGTAAAGTTTTGATTAAACTTCATTTTTTCAAATGTATTATTTTGTTACGTATAAAGTTTGATAGATAAAATTATACAAAAAACTAATAAAGAGTATACCTGTTATGTTATATAATGCAATATAACAAACAGAAAAGAATTGAAAAAAAGAAAACATATTTATTTATTATTAATAATTAATTTTATAATATCATTTTAAAAGTTATCTCTGCGAGTTTATTACCAAAAACATATTGAAGATTGTACCAACTAAATAATCATTGATTTAAAGTTTGCTCTCACTCTTAGATGTTAGTAACGTTATATATAATACATTCCCATAATAAATTATTTAGATTTTATTGTAACTAAATTTAGTTTACAAAATTTTGATTAAAAAAATAGCTAAGCAGCTAAATTACAATTAAGTACAAACCCATCTAATCTAGTAGCATTGCAAATCTAATTGCTACATTGCAAAGCTACAACCAACGTATTTATTTAAATTCCTACTATAAAAAAAAGTTACTTTAAATCAACTTTTACTACTGAGCATTTTGACAAATTTCTTATTAATCCAATTTCATATGAAATGAAAGTTAAAGAAATATTTTATCACATTTAAATGAATTAAGATATAATGCCAGATTTTGAAAGCATTAGGGTAATGCGGGGCAAAATGAGACAGCGGGGCAATACGAGACAGTCCGCGTTTAACATAATGCCAGCCCTACAAATTATTATTTGCAAGATTTTTAAAAGTGCAGTTGTGTTCAAAAACTATTTTGTGTCAAGAAAAGTATATTGAGTCACTTTGAAATAAAAAAGTTGAGTAAAAGGGGAGTCATTTCATCCCTCGGCTTCGCAAAAATTACGGGGCAAAATGAGAGATTCTGTTTGTATTTTTTTTTGCCGATATCTAATATTATGTTTATTTATTTTTTTACATTAAAACAACAACCAAAGCAAATATTAATATTTACATGCTGTAGATTTAAATTTATTATACTGTATTTACTTAATTTTTATTTTGTTAATTGAAATGTTTAGTTGTTATTCAATATAGAATTACGTTTTATATTTTGTTAACTTATATTTAAATATAATAAATATTTAATCAAATTGAAGCAAATAATTGCCTGATGTTTATAATTACTATGTTTGTATTTTATAATCTTATTGTATTGTAATGTAATAAAGTAAGTAGTATATATTATATATAGTGAGTAGATTATAACATAGGTTATTGCAGTACCTATAAACAAAATACAATGAATGTTATGCGTGCTTTAAATACATAAGTTTAATATATGCATGTATGGTTTTATTAGTTCTTGTAGTAGATATATATATATATATATATATATATATATATATATATATATATATATATATATATATATATATATATATATATATATATATATATATATATATATCTAATACAAGAACTAATAAAACCACACATGCATATATTAAACTTATTTATTATATATATATATATATATATATATATATATATATATATATATATATATATATATATATATATATATATATATATATATATATATATATATATATATATATATATATATATATATATATATATATATATATATATATATATATATATATATATATATTCGGACTATTGTTTGTTTCAAAATACTGGTTAAGCAATATGTGATTTATGTGACTAGTGACAGTTTGATTATAGCTGTAATATATTATAAAATGTATTTCTTGCTAATCCTTTTAAAGATATGATAGGTGCTATCAATAAATGATCTCTGGTGACCAAACTACTGCAGTTTTGCAACTCATACTTTTTAGGCTTCAAGTAGGATCGTAGAAGAATTGAAAAATATCAATTTATTTTTTCAAAAGTTGTTAGACGGGCCGTATTAGATATATTAGCGCTTAAGTGTCTCATTTTGCCCCTCGTTACACTAAGTCAAAGAAAATGGGGTTGTTATTTTATCAAGGTTGCACCAGAGCTACAAATGAATCATGCAAATAATTTTAAAGTTTTAAGCAAGAACTTTTAAAATCAAAAATTAAATAAGATAATTTGCTTTGAAAAACCACTGCGCTAATTTTAAATCTTAGAACTTAGAAATAATATAAATTTCTCTTGCTAAAAACATTAACATTAGTTTCTAAAAAGTTGTTTAAAAATTTTAATTTCTATTATGAGTTTTTTTTTAAATGATTTAAAAAGTTAAAATCAATGAAACAATTCTAATTAAGCAAATAAAATATTATACGTGTTAAAACACACCATGGCCGCCCAGAGGAGGGAGGGGGCCTACTGGGTACAATTTACCTCGGTACACGCAACCCTAAAAAAAACGAATACATTTTCCTTGAACTGGATAATGGTTAACTGGTTTGCAGATGAATTTTTTAAAATATTTCTGCTTTTTTTTTTTTTTTTTGTCAGTCTATTTACCAGTTCAAATCAAAAACAAAAGCTTTAATATAGTACCATAAAAGTTGACATCTAATAAATCTACGACCGACCAAGTAGTTAAGGTATAGCCTAATAGATTACCTTGTTCATATTTAGATTTTCATAACTTATTCCAAAAATGGTTAGTAAAATTCTGTTGAAAGGCTCACGTCACCAACAGTGTTGATACCACCACCACCACGCCACAATCACGCCACCAACAGTGTTGATAAACTCTTAAGTCTTAGAGAGCCATCCTCCGCTTTAAATTAAATAATACAGATACAGTTTAATTTTTTTTTTATAATTGTATGTTAATAATATCGTTACTAATGTAATTGTTTGATTATAAGAACAGTTGCAAAGTACACGGTAGGTTTGATTTTAAGTAAGATTTCATAATTTTTGTAAGATTTTTCTGTTTTAACTACACTCTAAAAACAGTCCGTTAAAAAAAGTAACGGATTGCGCTTTTTTGTCAAATTAACGGATTAATTCGTTACCAAAAACCAGAAAATTAATGGAGTAAAATTAACTATTTACGGATTCTTTGAAATTTCGTTAATTCAACGGATTAAATATTCTAATCGTTAAAAAAAAAAATTTTCAGTATATTATATCTTTTTATTTTGAAAATGATAAAGTTTTGAATGCGTTTTTCTCACATTTACATCGTAGATAAAAGTTGGTTGCAGTAAGTGTAATATGCCATTTTTTAAAAAACTTTACATTTAGTAGACAAAGCAAATGGATAAATATAATTTAAATTACGCTATGTTATTTCGAAGGTTATTTAACTTATTTTAAATTTTCTATATAAAGCTTTATACAAAAAATTTAACAATAAGGTTTATTTTATTTTAAATTAAAAGCCATTAGTATTACTAAATAATATATAATAACATATATGGTAAGTTAATACATATAATATATGGTAAGTTACTACATGTCTAAATCTAGAAAATTATGCAAGAATATATGCCATCCATATAGTCTATATTAGAGAAATAAAAGTTCAACTAATCCTTTACTAGTAGTAAAGGGTTACTTAAATAATTATTTCTATAATATAGACTAAATGGATTATTTATAGTCTTGTTTAACTTTATATTGTAGACATATGACATATAGTAACATACCATATTAGTTTAAATCAGTTGTAAAATTAAAAATGTTAACATCTTTGATAGGTATATTTATTTAGGTTAGTCACAGCTAAGTTTACGTGGCTAGCTAATATGCTTTTATAAATTGCAATTTTTATTAATTTCCAAATTAAACATGTGGCATCCAATATCATAAACTAAGATTATACTGGTGTGTTTATAATATTTTAGAATTTTTTGTTTTAGACACATGGCATTTGTTATCCCACTGTAAGTTAAAACAAGTTGTAAAATTAAAAAATTTATATTGGAACTTCTTTTTCTTTTAACATTCATGTTTATTTATTTATACTATTTTAGAATTCGCTGCTTTAGAGGTACGGCATTTAGTGTCACATACTAGGTTTAAATTGGTTGTAGAATTTATATTGTAACTTGCATATTTATTTAGTTGAGTTTAATCTAAGTTTATATCTGATGTGTTTGTATTATTTTAGAATTTACTGTTTTAGACACTTCCATGTGGTATCCCACTGTAAGTTTGAATTAGTATATTAAAAAAAAAATTATACTTTAACTTGCATTTCTTTTGACGTTTATGTTTATATAATTAGATTACAACTAAGTTTGTGTATGGCTTGTTTATATTATTTCAGAATTTGCTATTTTAGACACTTGGTATAAGCTGTCATACTGTATGTTTAAATTGGTTGTAAAATTTATATTGTAACTTGCATTTCTATTGGCGTGCATATTTATTTAGTTGAGTTTCAATTATTAATAATAATAATAATAAGTTTATATCTGGCGTGTTTATATTATTTTAAAATTTACTGTTTTAGACACGTGGCATGTGGTATCCCACTGTAAGTTTGAATTAGTAAATTTAAAAAAATTGTATTTTAACTTGCATTTCTTTTGGCATGCATATTTTTTTAGTTTAGTTAAGACTAAGTTTATATCACACTTTTTTAACTATTATTCTACTATACTCTAAATTCAAAATTATTTTAGAATTAGCTGTTTTAAACATGTGACAAGTGGTATGACACTGTAAGTTTAAATAAGTTGTTAAATTAATTTTTTTATATAGTTACTTGCGTTTTTTTTGGTCAACATATTTAATCTTGTTTTGATTTATCATAGTTTTTAAAAGGTAAGACTTTATTTTTTGCTCCTGATAGGTATTGATGTATGTGAAATGTATAGAGTCTTTCAGTTATCAGATAATGTCAAGGTAATCTTATACTTTTTTTTTAATTTACATTTTAATAAAGATATAATTTACTTGTTCCATTTAACTTTATCTTTAAAAAACGATATCGGAGATAATTAAAATAACAAAATTTAGAATCGAAATTTATATATAACGAATTACCAAAAACATTTTCTAGTGCTATCAGTAACATTTTATTTTGGTTCTAAACTAGGTATGTTATTAAGTTTCCATAATTTCCTTATTTTGTTTTATATGTTATTAAGTTTCTATAATTTCCTTATATTAATCTTTAAGGAGTTGACAGCATGGTGTCCGATTTAAAGTGCGAACCTGTGTACGAGTAACAACAGTATTCAAAACCAAAACCTATTTAAACCAACCAAACAAAAACTAGAGACCAAAAACTATCTTGGCATTGGTTTATTTTAAACATGTATTATATATATGTGTGTTTTTTATATAAATGTACTAGCTTGAGTACCGTAAAAACCCCTAATTCCGGATGGTTTAGGACTTAAATTGTCATAACTAGCTCAATATAAAGAATTTTGAAATAATTTTTTTAAATAAATAAACTCCATAAAAAGACAAATCAAACAATATAAAAAATATTATTTTTGAAATATAAATCTATCTTTTATTTTATTTTTAAAAAATATTGTTTTTATCCGGAATTAGGTGCTTATGTCCCTAATTCCGTAAAAAAAACCCAGAAAAACACATACACAAAAAATACTAACATTAAAATAATTATTTTAATCCATTAGAAAATGAAATTGTTTAATAAAAAAAGAATATATATTATTTTATACACATTCGTTAAAAATAAATTTCATGGTTAGATAATAATCAAAGACACATTCAATGCATGACTAATTTTAACACTGCTCACACGCAAGCCATTGGTTATCTAAGTTATTTGTCCAATTAATTTCGCAAGAATAACATAGAAGATCATCAGATACTAAAATTTTATTTGAAGCTTGAGGAAAATGAGGGTCTTCTAATTGATTTTTTGTCTTAATACCTTTTTTACCTGGTATTTTAGACGACTGACTTTGTCTCAACTTTTTTTTTTCTTCTCTTTTCTGTGCATTTTTCGCTTATTGAATAGCAGTGATTATATACTTTATTGTTCTCTAGTAAATTTACAAGTGGAAATCTTTTTTTGTTCTCTAGTAAATTTCTTTGCAGCTTGTTCATCTAATTTTTGTTTTTTTGATGCTTGTTCAGCTTCATCGTAAGCAATAGCATCCGCCGAAGTCATATTATAATTAGCTGGTCGCTTTGTTCTCTCACTTTTTTGAACTCTTTTATTTAAAGTTGATATCAATTGATCTCAAAGCATATTTAACACTGATTTGTTTATATCTTTTCCCACTTATTGAACAGCATTATTTAAAGTAGCAAAGCTTTTAAGCAAAAATTCATGATTTTACATTCTTGATGGTGTGTAAGGTGTATTAGTAGTATTTCCCATAACTAATGGACTAGATACTGTTAAAGAATCAAATAAATTTTCAATATTGTTGTTTTCGACAGCTTGAAACACAGCACCAATGGAAGTTTTTTTAGAAGAAATTTGCAAACGATCGGGTGGAAATATACCAGTATTTTTGAAACCACACCGTGCATTTTCAGGTTTAAACACACCATTTTGGATGAGATCCTTAAACATGGCCGGAAAATGTCGATTGTGCTATTGTTTCGCAGTGGAAGCTATTAAAGTTCCACCACTTATATGGAACCATCAGGCCGTAATAGTCTTAAGAGAAGTACGAAATATTTTATATGAGTGCAAGGGAGTGCTAGATAAATTATAATATTTGGACAGATGTCCAGTATTGAGAGGTGGTGTTTAGAAGGGGAGTATTATTTAATGATTGCGTTTGAGTTGTGTGAATGTTGGTAAAGTTAGATTTAAGTAAGTATTGATTCAGCGCTTCGCAAGTTTTTGTGTTTTGTGTTTGTAATGTCCTAAACATGCAAGCCCTATGTGTCATTTTATGTATTTTCCTGTATGAATTTGTGTGTTCGTAAATAATCTAATTCTCAGTGTTGTTTACTTCCAATGTTATTAAGTTCTTTTCAAATATAAGTTTTATAACTTGAAGAATTAAGTATAATCACTCATGGAAAATATTTAGCCGTATCTGCCTTAGAGAAGAAGTGATTGATTATATTACAAACTATTATTGTTTTACTTTAATAACAACTTTTGTTATTGTTTTTACTTAATTCCAAATCTTATTATTATTTTTACTTAATTCCAGTTTTATTTAACTTAGTACAGGTTCGATTGTAATTCATACCGTTTCGTGCAGTTGATCGATTTATTGAGTTCGTTTAATAAAGATGTGCATCCTTATGATGGAAATATTCGTTTTAAATTTAGTTTATATTCTCAAACAGTGATACCCACAATAGGTTTGTTTATTTTAATGTAACCTGAAAACTTCCAGCTTCAGATAAAAAATATGAAACCTCTAATCAAACCTATATGATTTTATAAGATAAACATATAACAAACCAAAACAATTATTAACATTTTCCATCGTTGTTGTGGTAAGTATAATGTAATACACAATTAACATAATATGACTAAATTACTTAATTCAATAGACATTGAGTACAAAAAAAATTATATGGATTCTGTGATCTAATGTGGTTCATAATATTGTTTCTTGTGATTTAATGTGGTTCATAATTTTGTTCAAAAAGGTAATATTGACATGGCTAGGTAGAGCTGTTCTTGTTATATTTAATTTATATTTAGTTAATATGTTTCAATGCAGTACTTAATTTTATATTTGTTTTAACTACTTTAAACTAATTTTCGTGTATTTAAATACAGCTATATGGTGTAGTTATAAACATAGTTTAATATATATGATTATTAGAGAATAATTCTTTTCAAATTTAGTTCAATTTATACGATTATTGGTAGAATAATTCTTTTCAAATTTAGTTTCTACTTAGGTCAATTTATACGGTCTATTCAATATACTAGTTTTATATTCAAATTAAAATATACGTTTAATTGTACTTATTTTTTTACTACTTAATCTAAATTAATACGGTATATTATTTAGTTTAAATTAATACGGTATACTATTTAGTTTAAACCAATACGGTATACGGAAAATATTTGTATTATATTAAATCTATTTTATTCTAGTTGGACGATCCTAGTGATGGTCCTCGTTTTGTCTGCGGTTGTTTTTTACGTATAATGCAATATTTGCTTTAGCTCTTGTTTATATTTAAATTACGTTTGTATGGTGTGGTGCAGCTGTTCGTCACAATTTATCTTCTATATAAATAAAGTTTTTAAAAAAATGCTTTGTAAAAATATTATTTATTTTACATTTAAATTATTTTTAGATGGTTTAATGAAATTATTCGTTTTATAAAAACATAATATTATAAGCTCACTATTTTTATTTTACATATTGGGCCCAGCACCGGTAGTATTATAACAAATAGCGACAACAAACATACAATATAATAAGGAAAGTACGCGCAAAAATACTTACAAAAAGAGTATGCTATTGTTTCGCAGTGGGAGCTATTTTTTATATGGACCTATCAGACCATAACAATCTTACGAGAAGGAAGAAATGTATTATATAAGTGCAAAGGAGTTCTAGATAAATTATAATCCTTGGGCAGTTGCTCAGTATTGAGGTGGTGTTTAAAAGGGGAGTATTATTCAGTCAATATGAAAGAGCTAAGTGAATGTTGTTTAAGTTAGAGTTGTTAAAGTCAGATGAGTATTGTTTTCGATTTTAGGTAAGTGTTGTTGTAGTGTTCTGTAAGTATGTATAAATTATTGTACTTTTTGTTTGTAGTGTTCTAAATGTTAAAGTTTTGCGTGTCATTTGTCGTGTCGTTCGTAAATACTTTGATTTTCTGTCTTATTTAGTTTTAGTGTTTTTATGTTCTTTTTATCGTAATCTTTCCTATTTATTTGTCCCGTCTCATCTGTTATTAAGGTTCTATTCTCTTTCCTTTACTGAATTTTCTTTTTCTCTTTTGTCTTTCTTAATACTTTGACGTCTTTGACTCTCTAGGCCTTTGATGTAATTTTGCTTTTTCAATTTGTGATTTCGTATTTTCTACTGTAGTTATAGGTTTGTTGGGTCTTATCCTCAGTGTATATTTTATAATTAATACTGTTTTAGTAAAAATATTCGTTTTACCCATAAGTTTCTATTTAATAATTAATACCTATTTGGTGTACATATTCGTTCTACTATAATACAAATAATACCTTTTTAGTATCCCTATTCGATTTACTCCCCGCCTTTAACTTACATTGCTTTAGTGAAGAATTAATTTCAGTGAAGAATTAATTTTAGCCCCAGTTAGTACTTCAAAATTATTTTGAAAAAAAATTTCCCCAAAAATATTTTTTACCCCTCATGTTGATATTAGTTGTCGTTTAGGGGATTATATTCCTATGTGGCTTTAAGTGGGTTTTAGGAGGTTATATTCTTATGTGGATTTTTAGATTTTAAACAAAAATTAAGCAGTGGGGTGTTAAAATTACTTTATAAGATATGTTTTACAACATATGTTATTAAGATAAGCGAGATTATGAGGTTTGTTGCTAGTTTTGTAAGCACTATTTGGCGAGTGCAGTACTGTTATAGCGACACAATTCGGTTCACTGTTGCTGGGGTCGGGAAGTGTGATTATTGTTGGGTAGTCTAATAAGTTCCTGATATAATTTATATACATAAAGTTTTATATACATAGTGCATAACATATGTCCGATATGTATAAGATATAACATATGTCCGATATGTATATGGCTTAAGTGATTAAATGATTAAATGATTAAAATAGTCAATTAAAAGCAATTTAGTAGTTAAATGATTAAAGTAGTCAATTACAAGTAATTTAGTAGTAAAAATCATTGCAATATAAAAGTAAATAAATCGCGGGGAAGGTGCCGCGCAAGTGGAGTTCGGGGTTGAGGTCATCATAATGGTCGAAATTGTGGTATGTGACAAACCTTCATCTCGTCAGGGCCATGTCGGAATGTCTAAGCTTGTTTCGAAGAAGTTAAAGTACTAAAACAACTTTAAATATAACTTTAAATATAACTTATAACTTTAAATCCTGAAAGTTTGTTTGCGTGAGGCAAAAAAACTGTTTCATAGCACGACAAAAAATGTTCGGATTCCATCCAGCCTGAACTACTACTGTTATAATAAACATTCTGGGCACCGCCTTTGCACCAGCCTTTCATAACATGTTTATAAATTATTTGATGAGGTAAATAATTACCGAATACGTCACAACAAGTCAAGATTGTCGTCATTTGCTTTTCATTCGATGGTGCTAGTTTTTTAGGGTTTTTTGTTCCTTTTCTACAAACAATTTTGACTTTGCCTTGATCAAATTGCAAACCAGACTCATCACAGTTAAATATTTGAAACGGCTTATTGCCTAAATTATGTTCATTATATGCTACTGCTAAGTGCTCAAACCAATTGTCAATTATAGCTGGTTGTGTGGCCACAGCTCTAATCGTTAACTTTATTAATTATCTTTTCCCTTGTCGCTATTTTATTTTTTATTACTTTAATGAACATAATATATTATATTATGTGCAAAATAAAATAAAAATAGCCAATTGTAATTAACTGTATCCAGGACTCAAAAGTGTATTTGTTTATTGCTGCTGGCTTTGTTTATTATTTTTTTAGGTACATAAAATAATAATTACCTCTATCCGGAATAAGGTGTCTTTTTTTTTTGGCTGGTAGCAAATTTGGTTTTCATTTTTTTCAATTATTTCAAAAGTTAATTTAATTTTTTTTTTGGCTAAAATAATCAGCATAAAATTCTGCACAAAATAGTGTTTTTACTTTTTTAATTTTTTTGTTGCAAGTCAAAGTTTTTCTTTGTTCCTTTTTTTTGTTTTTTTAGTCATAAGAGATTTCAAATTGAAATCTTTCATGATTGCATTAGTTTATATAATTTTTTTTTATATTTTTTGTTTTTGTCTCGTAAAGACGTTTATTAATTATAAAAAATTATTCATAAATTCATTATATTAAGGGAGTTATACAACTTTTTACTAAAACCATCAGGAATTAGGTTACATCCGGAATTAGGGGTTTTTACGGTATAGTGTATTAAAAATTTTTTTTAAGTATTTTTATTGTAATTTAAAGTATATTGGATTAAATATTATAAATATTTGATTAGTTTTCAGTTTTTGGTTAAAACGTTTTAATGTAGAATATGGAAATAAAATAATGCAATTAAATAAAAATGCAAGCATTAACAAATATAAGGATTATTTGGTTATGAAGTCACAATTCTGGCCTCTCTAATTTTAGATTTTAGTGATTTTAACGAAATAATCACTAAAATAACTTATTAACACATTTATTTCATAGGAATAACAACCGCGGAAAATTTGCTGCCTAGTGTAATAACTCTTTAATTTTAACGGATTATTCGTTGCACTAACGAAATAAATCCGTAAATTCAACGGACTATTTCTAATGGACTTCAATTCGTTAAAATTTTAATTCGTTATCATAACGGATTTCCCGTTAGTGCAATAGCGACAGATACAATTCGTTGTATATAACGGATTTTTTTCTAGAGTGTATATATGTACTTAGAATAAAAGTATTATCACAAATTTATGATTTTCCTGTATAAATCTATTAGGAATTTGTTTTAACATTATAAGCCTTGTTGATTGTAAAACTTTGTGAACATTTTATTGATTATTGGAAAAATTCTCAAGATAGAATTATTACAAAAAATATGATTTTTTGCACGATTTTACATAAATAACGTACAATATAAAACAAGATGGAACAATTGAATTAGATAGACGTGTAGTTATTAATTTTTGTCTTTTCAAAAGAAATTAAAAAAAACTTCTCCAATACAATTGTTTGTCACTTACACATATCAGAGTAAAAATGCCCAACTTCATATCCAATTTTGGAAAGCATGATTCAGGGTACCAAGACAGAAAAAAAGCTGCAGAAAAAGTTGTAAATAAAAACAATAACAAACGTACACTTGAAGCGTTTGGCTTCAATAAAATTCAAAAAACACAACATAAGGCATCTAATATTTCTACCTCAGACCATTTACGCTAGACCAAGTACGTCAGACGTTTAATTCCAAAACTCATTAAACATTGGCAGATAATAAAAACATATCTTATGTTAGTTTTATCCAAACTAACGCGACCTAATCATGCCAAATAGACCACCTCAAAATCTAGCATTTTTTTCTACAGATTCAACAAAAAAAAGTTCCTGCGTCCATTTTTTACAAAACTTCTCTGAACGGAGAGAAGATCAACCGAGTCTGGCTTATCTAGAGTAGGCTATCAATGTTTTTGCTTGTATTCCCTCCTCTATTTTCGGACAAAAGCATAATTTTAAATTTCAGTCTTTCTTCTCCATGTGGAACGGCAAAATAATAGATAATTGGGGAAAACTAGGAGAAAAAACTAAAAGCCACCAGTCTAATATTCAGCAAAAAAATCATTAAATTGTCCAAAAATCAGCTTTTGAAACCTTAAAAAAATCAGATCGGGATCGATTGAGAACTTGGAAAGTCAATAAAAAATGATGCATCAAAGTGGTATGAATTTTTACGCTGCGTCTTCAACGTCACTCTCCATTTAGCTTTGAAAAACCAAATTTTTTAGGTGTGTTTACAGGTTACATTTATAAAATAATTTTAATGTTGCTTTGAAGATTATTCTAAATTTAATTTTTGTTTTAATATTATACTCAAGTTTGTGTAGTTTCATTAAACATGCTTGACAAAGATGATCATGGTAATTATTTAGTCACACTTGAGCTTTTGAGGAAACACAATAAGACACTTCAGTTAGATTTTGGGTTCCAAAATATTTTTTTTAAAAAGAGGAAAAAGAAAAGAAAAAACATCACCGCGAGTCGATGAACGCAACCCATTTCCACGAAGATGAATTAAAGAAAATTGAATGAATTAATGTTGTTCTTAACAAGCAGATAAGAAGCAGAATGGATACAACTCAAAAGACCATGGATATATTTTTGTTCATTTGATGGTCTTCATCTCCTTCTAGTGATGAAAAAATCTTTACTCAGGAGGAAAAATGCTAAGCCCTGGCAAACCCTCTATGTAAATGATGTAAAAGAAGAGAAATTAGTTGAAGAAATTTGTAATTTAGATGTTCTCAAGTGATCAAACTCATTAGGAAAAATGGAATCTTTTTCTTCCAATAAGTAGCTCAACGGAATTTAATATTTCCTCCCATCTGCATTTCGCTTCGTAATTTTAATACAATCTTGGTTTCAGTGACTGAATGAGAGCGTTCTTTCAGTAAGTTTGCTCTCATCAAATCCAAATTGCAATAAACTACGACTAAAGAACGTCTTTCTAACTTTCTAATCTTATAACTATTTCAATTGAAAACAACCTCGCCGAGACTTTATTTTAAGAAAATGTCATCTCTAGTGTTGCAACGAAGAAAGGCCACAAAGTGAAATTAATATGGTCTGACTAATGAACATTTTTTTGCTGAAATATATAATTCCATTCATTATAATTTTCATTTATTTTTTAGTTTCATCATCTATAACCAAGTTCAAATATCGAGTGTTGCTATGTGTAACAATGCTTAATACAAATATAATTATATTGTTTTTATTAAAATATAATGTGATTGTAGATATAAGAATGATAAACTGTGAAAGCATACTCAATTCAATATATCCAAGAACCTAGAATTCGGAGCACCAACCAAAAATTAATACATGTGCGAGCTTAAAACGCACCTCTGCAACAAGGGAGACCACATTTTTATTTGTGTCCCTTGTTGTACCCCAGCAAACATGTCAGCGTTGAATCAACGTTGAAAACCGGTCGCAAAAGATGTTGCGGAAACGTTGACAAAGTATTCGATTTTGCAAAGATATGTGACGTTGTTAAAGAGACGTTGATTAAACGTTGTAGCGTAACGTTGAAAAAACGTTACTAAAAGACGTTACAAAAATGTCTCAACTAAACGTTGAAAAAGCGTTACTTAAAAAGCGTTGCATAGGCGCCGCAACTTAACGTTGAAAATACGTTACTTGAAAAGCGTTATTTTAACGTTGTTAAAGCAGTTGATTTTGCAAGGATTTGTAACGTTGGTAGTAAAACGTCGATTTAACGTGACTCAAAGACGTCGAGTAAAGGTTGAAATATAACGTTAAATCAACGCTCAAATGCGCTGGAGAAAATATCGCAAAATATTATTAAACGTGATTAAACTTGGTTATAATGTATATTGAATTTGCAAATAAAACAATATTGTATGTTGAACTCTGCACTTGCAATATTTCCAAAAGTCGATTTTTAATACAAATAGTAATATACAATGAAAAACATAAAAAATATACAATTTATTTATATAAAATTTACAATTTATAGATAAAAATATAAACATCTTTTTAAAGATTTATGTGTGTGAGTGAATTTACAGGATTTACGTGTGTGAGTAAAATTTATGTGTGTGATTGGATTTACAGGATATCGTATTGATAAGCCAGGATATCATTTAGATACAGAATCTAAATCAAAAAATAAAACTTGTACTATTATTACCAGGCTGCATAAACATTTATACATCCTAAAGTATATTTTTTAAATTTAAAATTCATGCTATATTTTGTATATATATGCATATATGAACATCATTGTGATCAACATGATCATCATAATCATCATAACCATCATCATCATCATTATCATCATCATCATCATCATCATCATCATCATCATCATCATCATCATCATCATCATCATCATCATCATCATCATCATCATCATCATCATTATCATCATCATCATCATCATCATCATCATCATCATCATCATCATCATCATCATCATCATCATCATCATCAACAGCATAAAAGCGGAAAGCTTGACAATGATAATAAAAATTATGTTGATGTTGTTGATCGTCATCATAATAATCATCATTATCTTTATTATGGCACTATGTAAGGCCCACTCTTCAAATTTTCTTACATCTACCACAATTATTTTATACTGAAGCTGCTTCCACTCTACTTGTCAATACCTGAATTACTTTAACTTTTTCTAAAAAAAAAGGTTGTTTGATACAACGTTTTTTCTAATCTGTCAAAGATTATGGCTACTTTTTATATCTCGTTAGAGTCACACCACACATCCATCTGATCATTTTCTCTTTCGGTAAATACTACACAATGTAAATACTAAAGTTTATACAACAATGAAAGGATATTGGATGCCAGCATCTAAACAAATAGCAAACAAAAATGCTTATATCCATAATATGTGTGCAAAAAAAGCATCTTGGAAGCTTATATTGCTTCTGGAATAAAAGTTTGGAAGCTTTTATTACTTCTCTTCAGTTTTAAATTGAGCCTTATTCTACTCTACATCTTTCAACATTAACAACGTTTTTCAGCTTTTTTATAAGAACATCTCTCTTTAGAAAAAATTGTCCTTTTTATTATTGCAATAAGCTTATGTATAAATAAAGTCTTGTCTGATGTAAATCTCTGTTATTCTCAGTTTACTAAACCTTGAATCTTATCTTAGATGTCGATTCTAGAGACTTTTGGTTAGTTTTCAACAGTGTCATTAACTTAAGTAAGTCTGACGTTTAATCTCTATCTTATGGTTCTCATCTTTTTACTTTACCCCAGAGTAAAACAGGGCTATTTACAAGGAAATCTTACTCTAGTTTGACTCTGGAATATAACGGCCATACTCTTCTTGACAGTAAAATATTTTTGCTAAACTTTAAATTAATCCATTGTTAAACATCAAAACTACTCTAGTATCCAATACTAAAACTAATTCTCAATTAAACACATCTACAATGTGTGCTTCAGACAAGATTTCCATCATAGTTTTAAAAAAGTGTTCTCTAGAACTATCTACAACTTTTGCTAAACTTTAAAAAAGTGCTAAATACGTGGTTCCTATTTTTCAAATCTCTAGAAAACACTTTGACCTCTCCAAGTATCCTACGATTCTTCTTCACTTTGTTATTAGTTTCTTATACCTTTCTATGAAAAGGTTTTGAGGTAATTAAATTACTTCTTTCTAACTACAGTAGTGAAGTTATTTTTGAAGGCTTACCCTCTTTATTTCAAGTAACTTTAAAGTTCTATATTTGTTCCTGTAATATTTTTTATCTACAATAACAATCATAATGAAATCTAAAGTTGCTCTCTTTGCTGATGACTCCACTTTATACTCTTGTCTTGACAATAAATCTTCACTTTTTAATTGCTTACAAAAAGCAGCAAAGTTTAAATCTGATCCCTCTTCTGTAATAACCTAAGGCTCGCTGTGTCTTATGGATTTAAAATCTGGACTTAAAATCCACAATATTTGTTAGACAACAAAATTCATTTATTTACTGCAAAAATATATTGCAATATTGTTGGTATTCCTATATTGACAAATAAAAACCCTATAATTATTATAATATATAATAATAACAATAATAAATATATATATATATATATACATATATATATATATACATATATATATATATATATATATATATATATATATATATATATATATATATATATATATATATATATATATAAATATATATATATATATATATATATATATATATATATATATATATATATATATATATATATATATATATATTATATATATATATATATATATATATATATATATATATATATATATATATATATATATATATATATATATATATATATATATATATATATATATATATATATACATTTATATATATATATATATATATATATATATATATATATATATATATATATATATATATATATATATATATATATATATATATATATATATATATATCAATATATAGTTTTTATGTGTATACACATAGCTGTCATGTTTTGAAAATGTTTACAAGAGAGACTTGGAAAAAATTTTATACCACTGGATATTTGTCCACTAAAATACCTCTATTGACTAAAAAAGTTTTTTAATGATTTATTACTCTGAAAACTAACTTAAAAATGTCCAAATTTGGCCAATGACTGAGCTGAAATTTGTTCTGTATAGATATACTTTTATATATTTATGTTTGTGTTTAGCAATTTTTAACAATCTTTAACCATTTTTCTTAATTTATAAAATAAAAACAATTTAAAAAGTTACAAGCTTGGTGAATTTTAATTTACTTATGAGGACAAGAAAGTTTTTAAATTATTTTTAAATGCAGGTTGCAAATAAATTTTTCTTCAAAATTCAGAAAACTCCTGCCAAATGGGAGAGACTTCATAGGTATATTCATATTTGTATACTAGTTTTATTAAGTATCTGTATACAGATACTTAATAAAACTAGTATACAAACTCTTAATAAAGTAATAAATGAATGTTTAACTATATAAATATTAAAATCCTCATAAAACATTAAACTCTCAAATATTAATAATAATTCTTTAATAAAATTTCCAAACCATTATACCAACTTTTATACTTTTCAATAAAAATGACTAGACATGACAATATTTTGTATGTATGCATGTATGTATAAGTGATAATTTTTAAATAAATTAAAAAATTTATTCTGTTAACAAACTTAATTTAGACTGACTTATTATGTTTTAATAATTTTGATATTATTTTATAAATGTGAATCGTAATAAAACTAAGTACTATTTCTAACTAAGAAATAATTTTTCAAAAAAGTTGAGCATTTTATTAAAATCGTAAACTTAAAACAAAATAAAACATTCACAAAAATAAGCTGAATAAATCGAATTTACCCTGAGATTTATGTACTTTATATAAATTTTGATATAAAATCTAAAAGTTTTAAATTAGTCGCAATAAAATAGGCTATAAAATATAACTTTATTAAAAAAAATTTTATACCACATGCATGCATTCTATCAAGTTTTCCTTGCCTTTCCATTACGGCAAATTATTTTTGTAATGGCTAGTTATTGAGACAATAATTTTTAATGTGCCACTTCCTCAACATTGTCAAAACAACGTTTTGACAATGTTGAGGCAAAGTTACACTTTTTCAACGTTTTTTAATTAGCACATTTTCAACCAACGTTGAAATAACGTTGAATAAGTGTTGTTTTTCAAATAGTTTAAATCCGTTGAAAAAGCAGCTAATGTCTAACGTTGATAAACCATTACCTTTGCGACGTTTTTACAGTGATTATTTGCGTACTTATTTTCAACGTTTAATAAACGCATTTTTTTGAGAAGATAAGATACGTTTAAATTTATACGCTTATTCAACTTTGAAAATGTAACGTTTAAAAAGCGGTTTGTTTTTAACGTTGATAAAGCATATACTTCGAAACGTTTTTAAAGTGGCTTTTTGCGTAAGTTGATTTCACGTTGAACAAACGTTTTATTTTGAGAGGCTAAATTACGGTACAATTTCAACGCTTATTCAACGTTTCAATTTACCGCGATTTAGTATACAAAAACAGACATTGATTCAACGTTGAAAGCACGTTGTTTTTGTGACTGTAACGCTTTTTCAACCTTGCGACTGGTTTTCAACGTTGATTCAACGCTTACATGTTTGCTGGGTAGTAATAAAAACAGCAGTCGTGACAGTAATAAATATTAATGACAAAAATAATAAAGTTTCTATAGAAATAGTAAAAAAAAAAAAAAAGAAAAAAAAAAAAAATGCTAAAGAAAATTAATAATGATAAAAAATTTATTTTGCTTTAAATAAAGAAATGAAGATAAATTATTTTGAAGTTTTAACTTTTCAAACTCATTCAAAATGCACACAAGATTTTGATTCCATTCACTGATGCACTGATGTGTAATTGAATTTAAACTATTTGAAAAACAAACCATACCTCAAAGTTTTATTGAGAGGTACATTTTGTTTTCCATTATTGATGTTTCTAGTTAAATGTGAAAGCATATATCGAGTTCAGTAAAGGTTGTAATAGAGGAAGGTAAATTTTTATTAAGGGAGTCAAAAATAAAAAGATTAGGAAATTTAACTAGTGCTGACAAGGTAAGAATTTTAAGTTTTTAAAAGAATTTTAAAGTTTCTGTATTATGAAGTTCAAATTAATTGTTCCAATTGATTGGCGCTGACCTGATAAAGATTTATTAATATTACCGTTGCCGATCTGTCCCCGAACTTGACAACAGTAGCTGAGATTGAAAAATTCCAAAATACAGGTTCTTCTTTTGTCTTGATGAAAATATTATTATTTTAGTTTTTTACAAGTTCAGAGAAATTAAGTTTGCATTTAGCTAATGAACTAAACCTTTTATGTCTAAGTTTATATTCTTACACAAGGAATGATGAGACTTATTGATATATAAGATATTAGAATCATCAGCAAACAGATGGAATGATGAGAAGTGGACAGAGTTATTTATATCATTATATAAATCAAAAACAATAAAGGGCCAAATACAGAACCATGGGGAACCCCACAAGCTATATGTTTGTTATTTGATTTGTAACCATTAATGCTAACAAACTGCTTTCGATTTGAAAGATAAGATTAAAACCAGTTACAAGCATTTCATGGGATTCAGTAATGTTCAAGATTAGAAAATTGTATGATATCGAACGCATTTTAAAGTTGATAAAAACACCAACTATGAAATGACCAGAATCAAGTATCTTTTTTATTATTATACTTATTAAAGCGTGACGAACAGAGTGTTTTAATCGAAATCCAAACAGAAACTCAAATTGAAATTCATTTAAACAGTTAAAAGAATTCAAAAATGAGTATAATCTTGAGTACATTAGTTTTTCAATCAGGTTGCTAATGTTAGAAAGAATTAAAATTGGTCTATAGTTAGTTCACGAGAGATTTGAGCCATTTTTGTATACTGGAATGACACACGATAATATCAAAATGTCAGGAAAAATTCCATTTAAGAAGGAGATATTGAATAGCTTAGAGAGAATATGAAAAAATTCAGAATTAAAATTAATAAAGAATGTTTGTGGGGATGCTGTTAGGACCTATTGATTTTCTTGGTTTTAATTTAGTTTTAAGTAATGAGATTTCAGAATGGTTTATTGGAGATATCAGTAAACTATGAAGATTCGGTTGATTAAGGTACTTTTTTTAGCTAATATAAGATGAGTGAATTTTAGAAATAGATTTATGAGCTACATTTGTGAAAAAATACTTGAAGTCTTTGCAGGTTAGAGTTGGTTCAGTTATGTATGTTTCGTTAACTTGTAAGCAATTTGGAGGTAAATTATTGACGTTTTTGACATTCATTAGACTTTTATGCCTTTCTAGGTCTCACGAAAAATTTTTATATTTTCTGAAAAGAATTTTTTGAAATGCATTTTTCCACTTAGTTCTATTTGATTAATTATGCTGTATTTATAGCGTTTAAAGATAGTTTTTAGTATAACTATATTTGTTGGATCTTTTATCCTTTACATTTTACCTTAAATAAAATTTCGAATTTGAATTGATTTTATTATTTCTTTAGTAATCCATGGCTTGAACTGACACTTGTAGCTCTTAATACTAATTTTTTTTGAGTGGCGCTTGACAATCTAATAACAATTTTGTTTGAGAAATAAATGATTCAAAACTGTAGTTAACATCGTTTTTATTAGTAATTTCATTCCAATCAACTTTTAATAATTCAGATTTAAATAATTTCCTACGGTATAAATTATGATTGCGTGGTATAAATAATTTGTTGAAATAAGAACAAAAAAAGAAATTAAGGTAGGTGGTCAGAAATAGAAGTTGTTAGATTTCCTGAAATAATTTGGTTAGTGGTTACATTTGAAAAAATATTGTCAATGACTGTAGCAGAATGATCAGTAACTCTTGTTGTTAGCACAATAAATGGGCGAATATTATAAGAAATAAGTTTAAAAACTCAGAAGTTTCAACGTCAAAGTTTGACTGTATCAAATCCATGTTAAAATCGCTAAATAGAAATACAGATTTATTTTCAGAAGATATTTTTCAAAGAAGGACAGAGATTTTATTATTAAAATTGTTTACATCCATGCTAGGGTGTATATATGCAACCAACAATAATATTTGATTTTTTGGAAAAATTACTTCAACAAAAGTAAATTCTAAATTGTTTGGTTTTTATATAATCAAATCATCTCTTCTTTTATAAAACAATTTTTTGATAAATATAACAAGGTATAACAAGATTCGGTTGGTATGTGCTCAAAATTATAATTTTGAATAATAGTTGAATTTGCGGAAGGAGAATATTTTTTTAATCTTGTTTCTGTAATTCCAATAATGCTAAATTCAAAACTAATTAATGTTAACAATATGTTCAGATCTTCAAAATGCTTTTTTAAAGAAGATTTGTTTAAATGGGAAAAGGACATAGAGTTTGTAATATTAAAGTTATAAAAACAAAATTTATTAATGTCATAATATTGACAATCTACATCAAAAGATGATAAGTTTTCCTCATCAGAGACTGATGCATGTGACGTAACAAATTTATTAAATTGAGTATAGATTTTATTCGATTCCGATGCTGGAAAGAGTTTAGTGGATAAAGGTAAGTCATCAGTTTAATTTTATTTGAAGAAAAGAGTAGTTTAAATCCATTACCAGATATATCATTCAATCAAAAGACACGTTTGGTACAATTTACACATTGCCATGTTGAGCGTTTTGAAACGTCAAAGTTTGAAATTGTAACCATGATCATAAAACCTGCTCCATTTTGAATAAGTCCAAAACAAACATACATCTCATTGAGTTGAACGGCAACTTACACTAACTTTTTTTGTACATGCAGTGTATACTCCCCAGAAATTAGAGGTCATAGTAAAACTAATGAGAAAGATAAAAGAAGAAAATTTGAAAAAATTTAAAAGATAGCTTGAATTTATTAAGTTTTAAATTAAAATAAATTAAAATAATAATGAAAATAACAATGAAAAATAATAACGATACAATATTATAAATAGTAATTACAACAGCAACAATTATAATAGTAATAGTATTAATATTTGTCGTAAACTAAGTAGTATTAATAAACAGGTTAACATAAAATAATGTTCACAATAATAAAACAATAGAATAATAAGTAATATTATTACTAACTATCAGGGCCGCTGATAGGGGAGGGGGGGGGGGACAAAGAAGGCATACGTGCCCCGGTCGCCAAAGTTATAGGGGCGCCAAAAAATGATAATTTTTATTTTTTAAGTGTCTATACGATGTTTAACTTTTAATTTAAATGTTTTGTGATTTTATATGATGTTTTTATAGTATAATTTCATGAAATTAATAAAAAGTTTATTTAATTTACAACGTCGGTTTTGTCATGTTTACGGTTATTACAACGTCATGTTTACGGTTATTATATTCAGTCCAGTGAGTTTGCTTTCAGAGAGAACTTTTCTCACAAAAAGTATTAACGTGCATATTTCAATAACAATCTATACAATTGCATTTCAAATGTCAAATTTGCTTATTTAAAGGTGAAGTAAGAAAAGAAAAAAAAGAAAAAAAAACTAATAAAATATGGAAAGAAAGCTTGAACTTCCAAATAAAATACTCTTCCGTTATGCTCTGTGATAAAGCTGTTAGGTTTGTTTGCAGTCCATTACAGGTGGTTGCACCCCAAAAACCACGTGAAAGTAAGAGAGCATAGAACTTATTTCTTGGGACAAATAATAATTATTTTATTTTTATTATTGAAAGATGAGCCTGAATGAGGTTCTTCCTGATAGATATGGTTTATTAAGTCTTGCATGTATTCTTTTTCTAGAATTTTGAACTTGACTATATTTTTTTTGTCATCCACAGGGTCAGACTGGCAAGCGAGTTTGGGGGATTTCCTCTGAGCCCATTGCTATGCCTGATAGTTCTTGGTCTCACTATGAATCAAAATAAACAAATAAAACACACACACACACAAGTAAATGAATACTAACTAATTATTGTTAATATGCATCAATTTTTCAAAGAAAATACAAATAAATAGGATTATTTCTACGAATAAAATATGAAATGTTTAATACAATATACAAAGACATAGTAAAGCAGCCTTATATTATTATTTTTAGTAGTAGAATAAGTTATCTTGAGTAAGAGACTGAAAAATTAATCTAATACAAAAAAACAGTCAATTTTGTGTTTTTATCGAGTCATACGCTCATATGTTATATAAACCTAGGGCCCTGGAGAGGATAAAAATATGCTGGTGCAAAATTATTTTTGGGCTCCCCTCCTTATGATAATTGTTTTATTAAGACATTCAACACGTAATAATAATTATAATAACGAGGATTGGCTTATAAGAAGCCAATGCTTCCCAACCAGAGAGGTTTTGAAATATTTCATGGGGCTGGAGATTTTTTTATTTAAAATATTATTTCTAAGTAAACATTATATTTCAGTTTATTGCATTTATAAAAATTATATAGCGAAATATAATTGGAGTAACGCTTTAAATAGAGTAAAATGGTTTATTATATAATACCTTCCTTTTAGGATGATGACATCACTGTTAACTTATATTTTAGGTAACATTTCAAATGTACTACAAAAACCACATTATATGCACCCCGAAAACCACGTTAATTTTTTGATGGTTTTTTCAAAGATTTGAAATAATTTCATAAATCATTTATATGGTTTACTCCAAGATAGTTTCTGTTTGTCATTGATAAAAAAGTTTAATTTTTTTGTTTATTTCTGGTGGAAATACTGCCGTTAAAGCATGTTATGTTTTTTTGTTTGTTTGTCATTTTAGAGTTTTGTTTGTATTATTTATAATCTTTACTTTTTATCATTTTAGAGTTTCGTTTGTTATATTGATAGTATTTAATAATAGTAGGTAAGCTAAAAACAACATCTCTGTTCATTTACGTATAAATAAAGTAAAAAGTCTTAGTACAAAATCTGATGCCACAGTTGCCAGAAAACATACTTATAAATCAAATAAGCAATAATAATTAAATGTTATGTGAGCCTTCATCTTATTGTCATATGAACATAACTTAAGAATAGATTTTGATGTTTTAACTTTTCTTGAGTTAAAAAAATTCGTCTCTTTGTCTCTCCGCTTGACACATTAGGAATTAACTAACTTCTAGATCAAGTAAATAAGAACATTCGTAAATCAGTATCGTAAACGAGTATTGTAAACGAGTATTGTAACGAGTATCGTAAACAAAGAAGGTTTTATGTTAGTTCTAGCCAATAAATGGGACAAATGGACAACCAAAAAGACTATTATAAAATCTGCTAAAAGGGTTTGTGTTACTGAAAATTCATTTGGTATTGAACTTATGCAAGAAAAAAAATTCAAAAGATTAGAAACCTTTATTGAATTATCTTATTATCTATAAAAGATATGGTTCAAAAAGTTAATAAAAATCAAAGTTCGAACAAGCATAGAGCTTACAAATAACCTTCATAAAAAAATATCCAACTAAAAGAAATACCAGGTTTTATGACAACCAAATAGATCAAGCTTCAGTTATCAAATGAAATGATGCGTGTTAATTAACTACATGGTTCAATGACAGCAAACAATGTACTAACTGTAGTTCAAAACATAAACAGAAACAAAGAAAAAAGTTAAAAGAAAAAAAAAAGATCTCTGCAAAAAAAACAGAGAAAGTTATAAAACGTTTTATAAAATATATGCTTCAATGTAACTGTTTGGGCATAAAATGTAAAGCTTTTAACCTGAAACAGTAGCCGACCTGTCACAACGTTATGAAGTCTATTTTAAGCAAAGTGAATTGCAAAGTAGATGGACGAAGTCCAGAAATGATCTTATTAACAGGTGTACGAAAGAATTTATGGAAATGTTTTAATGAAGTATAAACTTTGTGTAAATTTAGTGAAAAAGATTTGTTCTGGATAAATTTTCTCTAAAGCACCCCAAAAACCGTATGTTGTACATTTTAAAAGTACAAGGGTCAAAGGTTTTAAGGGTTTTACAAGGGTCTCTTCTACTTAAAATGAAAATGGTTTGATTTATGTATAGAGTATATAAAAGATAATTAAACTGAATCGGATTTGCAAACTTAGTCTAAAATACAACTTTACTTACATTTTATAGTAACTATTCTTAAAAATTCCAAAAGTTTTATATAATTTTTAAAATTTAAAGCTTTATATAATTTTTAAATGTCAACTCCATGGATTAAAAAAAACGGTTCATTAATCAAAACTAACAGCGATCCTGGCTCACAGTGAAACGGAGAAAGTTTTTTACAAATATCAGTTTACAAAACAATTGTTCACCAGTCAGCAACTGACACAGGAAGAGTGTGTTGATAATCTGGAGCATGATGCAAATGTATGAAAAAAGGCAATCAAGTTTCTGCTCAAAGACTTGATTGAGTAGCTGCAATCAATTTCCTTGCTTATAAATTGGTTTTCATTTATCCCATCACATGAATGAAAACATATCTATATCAACTATCTTTCTCACCTCAAATCTTGAATCTATCTGTTAGATCAGACTATCTAAAACAACATTAAAAAAAGTACTTCAAATTCTTTTGTTCGGCTGACGTGTAAATGGGCTGTGTTGAATACTTCATCGCGAAATCGCTTTAGCTTACGCTTTCTTTTAGTAGCGTGTTCCGTTTCGAGTTCTAGAGGTAAAGTTACAGCTATTGTTTTTAGAAAATTTGCAACAGAGAGTCCGTAACCCGTTTACAATAAGCTATGTACTTAATCTAAATATTGATATTAAAAACTTAAATTTCTTTAACAATTTTTAGAGTATATAAACTTAGTTACTTATTTTTTCTAAAGTTTTTCACTGTTAACCTTTTATATAACTTCTTATTTTCTAATATATATAAATATATTTAGAATATTACATTAGCAAGAAATGTGTAAATATAAAAAAAAAAATTGATAAATATATTTTTGTACTTGTTATCTTTCATTTATCATTATAATTTTATGATTTTATTTAAAATTTTCATTGTAAAATTTTTGTGAATATGTTTTTATATGTATGACAATGCAAAGCAATTCTTGATGATAAGACAATTTAGTCTTTTGCAAGTTTCCCGCGTTCTTCTTACTTACAATAAAGTTTGTTTATAATTTACGAGTAACCACTTTATAATTTTTATTTGTTTTTACTTGTATTACTGTTAACAAATAGATGAACTTAAAACAAAATAAATTATGAACTTAATCGCAATAAGTCATGTTAAGTCTTTTTATGTTACGCAAAGCATTACTAAACCTTTTTTTATTAAATAGTTGCTTTAAATAAAAATCGTGGATCCCTTGAAAAACTTAGCCAAGAAAAAAACCCTGTTTTTAAAAAGAATGGTTGCAATAATAATTCTAACAACTGTCCTATTTCTCTTCTTTTAGTATTTTTAAAAACACTTGAGAAAATAACTTGTAATGTAGTTAAAAATTACTTTACTTTAAAAATGTTATTATAAAAAAATCAGTTTGAATTTTAAAACAATTGCTTTACTAAACATGTTTTTATTCAACTTGCAAACAAAATATATATGTTGTTTGATAGTGATGAATTGATATTATTTGAAGTATTTGCTGATCTTTCCTAATCCTTTGATAGAGTTGAAGTATTTTAATTTTCAAGCTGACATATTACAGTATAAATAACATTTAAGTAGATCCAGTGTAATGTTTATAACATTTAAGTAGATCCAATATAATATGTCTAAAAGACATAATATGCAATACTAGAAAATGCAAAAGCCCTCGATATTCGGGCCGACAACACCGGAGGGAAACGTGTCCCCTCCCCCCGCCCATTCTTTTCTTCAAAAGAACCTTTTTTTATTAAAAAGTTATAGATATAGAGAACTATTTTTAAAAATTGATGATTGTACCCCTCCACTTCGAAATCGTTAAAATGATAAATCGTTAAAATGATAAATCGTTAATTCATCCAAATCGTTAATACGTTAAAAAAAAGCAAAACAAACATTTGTTATTTAAAAAAAATTCCTTTTTGCGCTGATGTTAATTGCATGGAATTTCTCGATTAATTAAAAACAAAAATTCAAATACTGGATAATTTGTTTAGTAATCCCATTACTCGCCACAACGCTGATATACGGGACGGCCCTGTTATTTTAAGTTTAAAAAAATATTTGTTTAACAATATTAAAGTGCAGTTTATTAAACTTAAACCATAAGGTTAATTTTATCAAGTTTTTTGTTAACTGTAAACAGGGCCTTCGAGAAGGAGGGGTAATGGGGGCAAACTGACTCGAGCGGACTGGCTTGACTGACAATGTGAAATCTGCTTTGTTTTTGTAAAAAAAAAATGCACATGAAAAAAAAATTATGATTTTAAATTCCATTATTTTGATTAATTATAAACTTATTTTTTGCAAAAAAAAAAGTAGGATTTAGGTGTTTAGTTGAATTTGGCGGAACTTTAGGCGTTTAGTTGAATTTGGCTCGATTGAACGGAAGATAATGTGCTGCGGTAATTATAATGGTACCTGATCATTTTTTGCTTAGAAGCATTCGACACTGGTAGCACTGGAAACTTCATACCGAAAAATCTCATACCAAGCAGATAACCTTTTTTATTTGTTTTCTTTTCTATAAAAGAGAAACTAATCTCTGACTAATCAAAGAAAAATTCTTGCGTGTTGAAGCTTTCGAGAAAAAGAAAGGAGTTCATTTAGCCAAACTTATCACTGATGTAGTTGCAAGGCTAGGTTTGGATATTCAAAACTGTTGCAGTCAGGAAGACAATGATGGATCGAATATGCTTGCAAAAGAGTTAAAGCCTTAATAAGGCAAAATTATATGGAAGCTCTGTACGTTCACTGTAGCGCTCATTGGCAACAGGATATAACCCGTTGACAATGACAATGACAAATGATGAAAATTTTCTGAGAAGCAATAGCTGTTGTTGGACCTCTTGGATTTGAAACTTAACACGTTACTAAAAGAAAGCGTAAACTGAAACATACATTGTATATGTTTTTCATGCATCTAATTAGATGATTAACATATTGATGATCTTTTCTTACAAAATAAAGCTTGCAAAATTACACGGTTTTATCCGAGAGAAATGAACAAAGAGAATCACATTGATGAGATTCGCCGTTTTCCCCACAAAATCCCCACAAAACAAAATAATCTTTTTTTTATTTTTAGGTTGTATTGTATTCAGAAAAAAAAAAAATGTTACATTTTATATTAAATTATTTAATATTATTGTACTGAGATTGTAATATTTTTTTAATATATTTTATACATGCTTATTATTTTTTTAGTATATAAATAATACAACTGGGCTAGATGAAAAAAATTTCGTCTTTTTCCTGATATCGCCACATATTAACTAAAAAATATTCTAAAAAATTTATTATGAAGATGACAAAATATTGTAAAAAAAAAATATTATATCGACATTGAAATTCGTCATTGATGAAAAAATAACGTAAACATTGGGTTGCGTCAGGTACCCACTGGAATGTCTTTATAAGACCTCTACTTAACCAAGGTAAACTTATGTCTTTGAGTTAAAATGTACTTTTGGAAATTGTTTTTGATTAAAAAAATATTGATAAATTTTTTATACATGCTGGTATCATTACAAACTGTTTTTCATGCTTAAATCAAAACATAGTTTATCTTCTAATATCTTTTGCTCTTAATTTACCGAAATTTCTGATTTATACTCTACAAAATTTTCAAATGATAATTTTTTTAATCCAAGATTTTTTTTAAAACTTAGTTTATTTCAAATTCAATTATGTGGATCATTTCTATGGAAAAATTCCTTTAAAAAAAAAAAATTAAAATAAAAGTAAAAATGAAAATTTTGTAAAATGAGTAATGATACAACTCTTTCTTTATATACATATGGCTTCATAACTACAGACAGGGCCGGCGCGAGTAGGTGTCACGTGGGGGGGGGGGGGTGCCATTACAACTTTTGCCGACTAAAAAAAAAAAAAAAAAGGTCCTCGTTTTCCAAAATTTGCCGACTGTCATAACGACATTTGCCGACTGTCTAACCTATATCGAAAGGGGGTCCATTTGCCGACTAACTAGGTCCAATTTGCCGAATAAGGGTCCAATTTGCCGACTAAGGGTCCAGTTTGCCGACTAAAAATCATTGATGGGGGGGGGGGGGGGGTGTGACACACCCCCACACACCCCTATCGCGCCGGCCTTGACTACAGACACTCCTATATGCAAAAATTTTTAGTAAATATGTTAGTTTTATAATAAATTTTTTTAGATATGGTAAGACAAACATGTCTAAATTTTATGTATCTATCTGGTCAATAAATTAGTCACTTCATTAAAAGTTAAATATAATAAAACTAATATCTGTTAGTTTTAATAAAAATAATATCTGTTTTTTATTGTTTGCAATGCTAGCAATGCAATCTTAAAAATTTCCACAAATAATATAATTGTTAGTTGCGATTCAATTTATTTTCCCATTTCAACCCATTGAGGACCAAGGGACATATTTGCCCCATCCATTATATTAGGCTTTACATCTTACCATTTTATCATAACCTTTTCAAATTTATTTTATAACATTACTAATTATTTTAATTTTTGTTTAAAAATTCTTAATTTAGTGACCAGATTTGCAAATGTTCCTATGGTCATCAAGTGAAATTTTGTTACATATAAGGTTTTTTTGTTTATTTTTAGTTTTTATATAAAAAGACTGTGAAACAATGTCTATTTGCGAACGAGTTTTTAAAATAAATGAAACAAATATACAGCAACTGTTATTTGCTGACAAATGATGATGAGGAAATGATGTTGACTTTGTTGCACAGCAAGTTGTCATAGAGCGACCAATGCATCGATTACAATTTGATATATTTTGTTCAAAGTCCGCCCGTTGATTAATCACTATAATATTTGTTTCCAATTTGCCAGAAAAGCAAGCAAGCAGCAGTCAATAGATTAACACATGATAAAATTTAAAATTCAAAACATCATGAAACAATACATAAAAAATAAACCCATTGAGTGGGGATTTAAGTTATGGTGCAGATGTGATACTGTAACATTTATCAGCTACGTTTATCAGTTTCATCTTTATACAGGACGCAAAGTAAGCACAGAATATGACCTTGGTGAGAATGTTGTCATTTTGTCAAAAAAATAGAAGAGTTGTGTTGTCATGTTTATAGATAGCTTCTTTAAACCGCCACTATTACAAGTTCACATGCTACAAAAAAAAAAAATTATTTATGTGGCACTGTTTGTATTGACAGGAAGTATATGCAAAAATAACTTCAAAACAGACAAAGAAATGAAGCGAGGAAACATGGATGCTATGACAGCTAATGAGATTACTTGTGTCAAATGCATGGATAACAGATCAGTAACTCTGTTGTCTAATTTTATACCATGTTCAAAAGATGATGTATCGCTTGTTCTTAAGAATGCAGGATGCGCAGAAAAGTTACGAGTTCCATGTCCAACTATTGTTACACTTTACAACAAGTTTAAGGGTGGTGTTAACACCTCATAGACCAAAAAAAAATTATATGAGACTGATCGAAAGTCTAAAATCAAGTACTATTTAAGAATTTTTTTGATCTTCTTGATATTGCTGTGAAAAACAGCCATTGTATTTATGTACAAATCAATCAAGAGAAAAATTCAGAGTACAAGTTAATAACACCAATACAATATAGACAAATGGTAGCAAAGTCTTATTGTCAATATTCTAACAGACAAAGAAATTCTCCATTAGCAGCTGTTAGGTCAGCATCAAGATCTCTCCTAACAACACCAAAACCACAAAACTTCATGAGCAGGAAAGAACATCGCAAACGATGTGCTCAATGTGCCAAGCATGGTATTGAAAACCGCACTGACAGTTTCTGTGACACATGTAGTGTGAGCCTGTACTACACTAAAACACGTAATTGTTTTGCTAAATTTCACAAATTCATGCAGTAAAAAGAATGATATCTCCACAATAGAAATTTATAAATACTTAGTTTATTTCAAAAAAACTGCTAATAATGATCACTAAGTAGAACATTTTATTATTTATTTACACTAACAGAATACAAAATGCTTTGATTTTGTATTCTGTTAGTATATATTCTGTTAGTATATATAAATTATAAATGTGACTGCCATATGGGACAAATGTGACCCATAGTTCACTTGAGGACCATTGGGACATATTTTTCCCATCTTATATTTTCACTTTTAATGGTAATTTTTTTTTTTAGTTTGTTATTAAAACTCATTGTAATGTTAGAAATGGATTACTTTTACTAAAATTATTTTAGTAATCGTTACGTTCCTCAAAGGGTTAAAAGAGTACTTAGTCTAAAATGATTATTTTAAGATATAGATAAATTTACAATACATGTATGTATATTTATACTCATGTATTATATATATTGTATACATTTATAAATATTTTAAATATTTAGATCTATTAAAATAAGTTTTACTTTTAAATTTTTTGTTAATAAAAGATTTTTAAATCTTTTTAATTTTTCAACTTTCTAAAACAATTCCCAATCAAGAAGTTCTTGCAATACCACATTTAATAACGTTATGACTTCTTAGAATCCCCAGAATTCAGTATTTCTCTATTAAAAATAGATAAATACAAACTTCGTGTAAAAAAATTTATAATTACATGACTAGGGTAATAAGAAGACAATATTTGTCTTATTTCTAAGTGGATTCATCGTGACATAAATTAGTTTAAGTCTCTCTAGAAATATGCAATATTCGACATCGCTTTCGGCAGTACTCGGTAGCCACTTTGATAAATAACTAACTAATAGTAATTTAAACAAATTAAATAAAAGTCAACTAGTTTTATTTAATCTTATTATTAAGAATATTGCATAAATCTTGATAAATCGAACATTTTCAAAAGGTTCGGCGTACCTAAAGCATTTTTTAAATAGGACATTTTCTTTGTCATCCTATATATCTAATTCAAATATATATATCTAATTCTAATATATATATATCTAATTCCGTTTTACAAACTAGTGGTTTAATAAATATTCAAAGCTTCGTTTTATTATCATAAAAAATTTATTTTTATTCTTATTTTAATTAAATACCTCCTTAAAACAATAAAAATATGTCTTTTATTTATATATGAAATCAGTACATATTATATAAAAAAATCTTTTTATTCAAAGAATATACAGTACATACGGTTTTTGTTAAAAGAATATACAGAACGTACGATTGCAACACACGGTTCAAATATTATTACAGGCTTTTGATCAAAATCTTACGTTTTAATTATAAAAGTATTTTAAATTATTATTATTAATAGATTAATTAAAATTATTAATAGATTAATTGAGCAACTGTTCTCATAAATAATTTAGTTATTTTAAAATATAGCACACTACAAATAATATTCAACAGCACATCACAAACAATATTCAACAGCACATCACAAATAATATTCAACAGCACATCACAAATAATATTCAACAGCAAACCACAAATAATATTCAACAGCACACCACAAAGAATATTCAACAGCACACCACAAATAATATTCAACAGCACACCACAAATCATATTCAACAGCACATCACAAATAATATTCAACAGCACATCACAAATAATATTCAACCGCACATCACAAATAATATTCAACAACAAACCACAAATAATATTCAACAGCACACCACAAATAATATTCAACAGCACATCACAAATAATATTCAACAGCACACCACAAATAATATTCAACAGCACACCACAAATAATATTCAACAGCATACCACAATTAATATTCAACAGCACATCACAAATAATATTCAACAGCACACCACAAATAATATTCAACAGCACACCACAAATAATATTCAACAGCACACCACAAATAATATTCAACAGCACACCACAAATCATATTCAACAGCACACCACAAATCATATTCAACAGCACATCACAAATAATATTCAACAGCACACCACAAATAATATTCAACAGCACACCACAAATAATATTCAACAGCACACCACAAATAATATTCAACAGCACATCACAAATAATATTCAACAGCACACCACAAATAATATTCAACAGCACACCACAAATAATATTCAACAGCACACCACAAATCATATTCAACAGCACACCACAAATAATATTCAACAGCACATCACAAATAATATTCAACAGCACATCACAAATAATATTCAACAGCACATCACAAATAATATTCAACAGCAAACCACAAATAATATTCAACAGCACACCACAAATAATATTCAACAGCACATCACAAATAATATTCAACAGCACACCACAAATAATATTCAACAGCACACCACAAATAATATTCAACAGCACATCACAAATAATATTCAACAGCACATCACAAATAATATTCAACAGCACATCACAAATAATATTCAACAGCACATCACAAATAATATTCAACAGCACATCACAAATAATATTCAACAGCACATCACAAATAATATTCAACAGTACATCACAAATAATATTCAACAGCACATCACAAATAATATTCAACAGCACACCTCAAATAATATTCAACAGCACACCACAAATAATATTCAACAGCACATCACAAATAATATTCAACAGCACATTACAAATAATATTCAACAGCACATCACAAATAATATTCAACAGCACATCACAAATAATATTCAACAGCACATCACAAATAATATTCAACAGCACACCACAAATAATATTCAAAATCACACCACAATTAATATTCAACAGCACATCACAAATAATATTCAACAGCACACCACAAATAATATTCAACAGCACACCACAATTAATATTCAACAGCACATCACAAATAATATTCAACAGCACACCACAAATAATATTCAACAGCACACCACAAATAATATTCAACAGCACACCACAATTAATATTCAACAGCACCTCACAAATAATATTCAACAGCACACCACAAATAATATTCAACAGCACACCACAAATAATATTCAACAGCACATCACAAATAATATTCAACAGCACATCACAAATAATATTTAACAGCACATCACAAATAATATTCAACAGCACACCACAAAAAATATTCAACAGCACACCACAAATAATATTCAACAGCACACCACAATTAATATTCAACAGCACATCACAAATAATATTCAACAGCACACCACAAATATTATTCAACAGCACACCACAAATAATATTCAACAGCACATCACAAATAATATTCAACAGCACACCACAAATAATATTCAACAGCACACCACAAATAATATTCAACAGCACATCACAAATAATATTCAACAGCACATCACAAATAATATTCAACAGCACATCACAAATAATATTCAACAGCACACCTCAAATAATATTCAACAGCATTCCACAAATAATATTCAACAGCACATCACAAATAATATTCAACAGCACACCACAAATAATATTCAACAGCAAAATACAAATAATATTCAACAGGAAACCCCAAATAATATTCAATAGTAAAATACAAATAATATTCAACAGCAAACCACAAATAATATTCAACAGCACACCACAAATAATATTCAACAGCAGATCAAAAATAATATTCAACAGCACATCACAAATAATATTCAACAGCACATCACAAATAATATTCAACAGCACACCACAAATAATATTCAACAGCACATCACAAATAATATTCAACAGCACACCACAAATAATATTCAACAGCAAACCACAAATAATATTCAACAGTAAAATACAAATAATATTCAACAGCACATCACAAATAATATTCAACAGCACACCACAAATAATATTCAACAGCACACCACAAATAATATTCAACAGCATATCACAAATAATATTCAACAGCACGTCACAAATAATATTCAACAGCACATCACAAATAATATTCAACAGCAAACCACAAATAATATTCAACAGCACACCACAAATAATATTCAACAGCACATCACAAATAATATTCAACAGCACATCACAAATAATATTCAACAGCACATCACAAATAATATTCAACAGCACACCACAAATAATATTCAACAGCACATCACAAATAATATTCAACAGCACATTACAAATAATATTCAACAGCAAACCAAAAATAATATTCAACAGTAAAATACAAATAATATTCAACAGCACATCACAAATAATATTCAACAGCACACCACAAATAATATTCAACAGCAAAATACAAATAATATTCAACAGCAAACCACAAATAATATTCAACAGTAAAATACAAATAATATTCAACAGCACATCACAAATAATATTCAACAGCACACCACAAATAATATTCAACAGCACACCACAAATAATATTCAACAGCACACAACAAATAATATTCAACAGCACATCACGAATAATATTCAACAGCACACCACAAATAATATTCAACAGCAAAATACAAATAATATTCAACAGCACATCACAAATAATATTCAACACCACATCACAAATAATATTTAACAGCACACCACAAATAATATTCAACAGCACATCACAAATAATATTCAACAGCACATCACAAATATTATTCAACAGCACATCACAAATAATATTCAACAGCACACCACAAATAATATTCAACAGCACATCACAAATAATATTCAACAGCACACCACAAATAATATTCAACAGCAAATTACAAATAATATTCAACAGTAAAATACAAATAATATTCAACAGCACATCACAAATAATATTCAACAGCACACCACAAATAATATTCAAATATTCAACAGCACACCACAAATAATATTCAACAGCACATCACAAATAATATTCAACAGCACACAACAAATAATATTCAACAGCACACCACAAATAATATTCAACAGCAAACCACATATAATATTCAACAGTAAAATACAAATAATATTCAACAGCAAACCACAAATAATATTCAACAGCAAACCACAAATAATATTCAACAGCACATCACAAATAATATTCAACAGCACATCACAAATAATATTCAACAGCACACCACAAATAATATTCAACAGCAAATTACAAATAATATTCAACAGTAAAGTACAAATAATATTCAACAGCACATCACAAATAATATTCAACAGCACACCACAAATAATATTCAACAGCACACCACAAATAATATTCAAATATTTAACAGCACACCACAAATAATATTCAACAGTAAAATACAAATAATATTCAACAGCACACCACAAATAATATTCAACAGCACATCACAAATAATATTCAACAGCACATCACAAATAATATTCAACAGCACACCACAAATAATATTCAACAGTAAAATACAAATAATATTCAACAGCAAACCACAAATAATATTTAACAGTAAAATACAAATAATATTCAACAGCACATCACAAATTATATTCAACAGCACATCACAAATAATATTCAACAGCACATCACAAATAATATTCAACAGCACACCACAAATAATATTCAACAGCACACCACAAATAATATTCAACAGCATATCACAAATAATATTCAACAGCACATCACAAATAATATTCAACAGCACATCACAAATAATATTCAACAGCACACCACAAATAATATTCAACAGCACATCACAAATAATATTCAAGAGTAAAATACAAATAATATTCAACAGCAAACCACAAATTATATTCAACAGTACATCACAAACAATATTCAACAGCACACCACAAATAAAATTCAACAGTAAAATACAAATAATATTCAACAGCAAACCACAAATAATATTCAACAGCACATCACAAATAATATTCAACAGCACATCACAAATAATATTCAACAGCACATCACAAATAATATTCAACAGCACATCACAAATAATATTCAACAGCACATCACAAATAATATTCAACAGCACACCACAAATAATATTCAACAGTACACCACAAATAATATTCAACAGCACATCACAAATAATATTCAACAGCACACCACAAATAATATTTAACAGCAAAATACAAATAATATTCAACAGCACATCACAAATAATATTCAACACCACATCACAAATAATATTCAACAGCACAACATAAATAATATTCAACAGCACATCACAAATAATATTTAACAGCACACCACAAATAATATTCAACAGCAAACCACAAATAATATTCAACAGTAATATACAAATAATATTCAAAAGCACATCACAAATAATATTCAACAGCACACCACAAATAATATTCAACAGCAAAATACAAATAATATTCAACAGCAAACCACAAATAATATTCAACAGTAAAATACAAATAATATTCAACAGCAAACCACAAATAATATTTAACAGCACACAACAAATAATATTCAACAGCACATCACAAATAATATTCAACAGCACATCACAAATATTATTCAACAGCACATCACAAATAATATTCAACAGCACACCACAAATAATATTCAACAGCAAATTACAAATAATATTCAACAGTAAAATACATATAATATTCAACAGCACATCACAAATACTATTCAACAGCACACCACAAATAATGTTCAACAGCACACCACAAATAATATTCAAATATTCAACAGCACACCACAAATAATATTCAACAGCACATCACAAATAATATTCAACAGCACACCACAAATAATATTCAACAGCACACCAAAATTAATATTCAACAGCAAACCACAAATAATATTCAACAGTAAAATACAAATAATATTCAACAGCAAACCACAAATAATATTTAACAGCACATCACAAATAATATTCAACAGCACATCACAAATAATATTCAACAGCACATCACAAATAATATTCAACAGCACACCACAAATAATATTCAACAGCAAATTACAAATAATATTCAACAGTAAAATACAAATAATATTTAACAGCACATCACAAATAATATTCAACAGCACACCACAAATAATATTCAACAGCACACCACAAATAATATTCAAATATTCATCAGCACACCACAAATAATATTCAACAGCAAACCACAAATAATATTCAACAGCACATCACAAATAATATTCAACAGCACACCACAAATAATATTTAACAGCATATCACAAATAATATTCAACAGCAAACCACAAATAATATTTAACAGTACACCACAAATAATATTCAACAGCACATCACAAATAATATTCAACAGCACATCACAAATAATATTTAACAGCACATCACAAATAATATTCAACAGCACACCACAAATAATATTCAACAGCACACCAAAAATAATATTCAACAGCACATCACAAATAATATTCAACAGCACACCACAAATAATATTCAACAGCACACCACAAATAATATTCAACAGCACATCACAAATAATATTCAACAGCACACCACAAATAATATTCAACAGCAAACCACATATAATATTCAACAGTAAAATACAAATAATATTCAACAGCAAACCACAAATAATATTCAACAGCAAACCACAAATAATATTCAACAGCACATCACAAATAATATTCAACAGCACATCACAAATAATATTCAACAGCACACCACAAATAATATTCAACAGCAAATTACAAATAATATTCAACAGTAAAGTACAAATAATATTCAACAGCACATCACAAATAATATTCAACAGCACACCACAAATAATATTCAACAGCACACCACAAATAATATTCAAATATTTAACAGCACACCACAAATAATATTCAACAGTAAAATACAAATAATATTCAACAGCACACCACAAATAATATTCAACAGCACATCACAAATAATATTCAACAGCACATCACAAATAATATTCAACAGCACACCACAAATAATATTCAACAGTAAAATACAAATAATATTCAACAGCAAACCACAAATAATATTTAACAGTAAAATACAAATAATATTCAACAGCACATCACAAATTATATTCAACAGCACATCACAAATAATATTCAACAGCACATCACAAATAATATTCAACAGCACACCACAAATAATATTCAACAGCACACCACAAATAATATTCAACAGCATATCACAAATAATATTCAACAGCACATCACAAATAATATTCAACAGCACATCACAAATAATATTCAACAGCACACCACAAATAATATTCAACAGCACATCACAAATAATATTCAAGAGTAAAATACAAATAATATTCAACAGCAAACCACAAATTATATTCAACAGTACATCACAAACAATATTCAACAGCACACCACAAATAATATTCAACAGTAAAATACAAATAATATTCAACAGCAAACCACAAATAATATTCAACAGCACATCACAAATAATATTCAACAGCACATCACAAATAATATTCAACAGCACATCACAAATAATATTAAACAGCACATCACAAATAATATTCAACAGCACATCACAAATAATATTCAACAGCACACCACAAATAATATTCAACAGTACACCACAAATAATATTCAACAGCACATCACAAATAATATTCAACAGCACACCACAAATAATATTTAACAGCAAAATACAAATAATATTCAACAGCACATCACAAATAATATTCAACACCACATCACAAATAATATTCAACAGCACAACATAAATAATATTCAACAGCACATCACAAATAATATTTAACAGCACACCACAAATAATATTCAACAGCAAACCACAAATAATATTCAACAGTAATATACAAATAATATTCAACAGCACATCACAAATAATATTTAACAGCACATCACAAATAATATTCAACAGCACACCACAAATAATATTCAACAGCACACCAAAAATAATATTCAACAGCACATCACAAATAATATTCAACAGCACACCACAAATAATATTTAACAGCACACCACAAATAATATTCAACAGCACATCACAAATAATATTCAACAGCACATCACAAATAATATTTAACAGCACACCACAAATAATATTCAACAGCACACCACAAATAATATTCAACATTAAAATACAAATAATATTCAACAGCAAACCACAAATAATATTCAACAGCACACCACAAATAATATTCAACAGCATATCACAAATATTATTCAAAAGCATATCACAAATAATATTCAACAGCACATCACAAATAATATTCAACAGCACACCACAAATAATATTCAACAGAACATCACAAATAATATTCAACAGCACACCACAAATAATATTCAACAGTAAAATACAAATAATATTCAACAGCAAACCACAAATAATATTCAACAGCACACCAAAAATAATATTCAACAGCATATCACATATAATATTCAACAGCAAACCACAAATAATATTCAACAGTAAAATACAAATAATATTCAACAGCAAACCACAAATAATATTCAACAGTAAAATACAAATAATATTCAACAGCAAACCACAAATAATATTTAACAGCACATCACAAATAATATTCAACAGCACATCACAAATAATATTCAACAGCACATCACAAATAATATTCAACAGCACACCACAAATAATATTCAACAGCAAATTACAAATAATATTAAACAGTAAAATACAAATAATATTTAACAGCACATCACAAATAATATTCAACAGCACACCACAAATAATATTCAACAGCACACCACAAATAATATTCAAATATTCATCAGCACACCACAAATAATATTCAACAGCAAACCACAAATAATATTCAACAGCACATCACAAATAATATTCAACAGCACACCACAAATAATATTCAACAGCACATCACAAATAATATTCAACAGCACATCACAAATAATATTCAACAGCACACCACAAATATTATTCAACAGCACACCACAAATAATATTCAACAGCACATCACAAATAATATTCAACAGCACACCACAAATAATATTCAACAGCACACCACAAATAATATTCAACAGCACATCACAAATAATATTCAACAGCACATCACAAATAATATTCAACAGCACATCACAAATAATATTCAACAGCACACCTCAAATAATATTCAACAGCACACCACAAATAATATTCAACAGCACATCACAAATAATATTCAACAGCACACCACAAATAATATTCAACAGCAAAATACAAATAACATTCAACAGCAAACCCCAAATAATATTCAATAGTAAAATACAAATAATATTTAACAGCAAACCACAAATAATATTCAACAGCACACCACAAATAATATTCAACAGCAGATCAAAAATAATATTCAACAGCACATCACAAATAATATTCAACAGCACATCACAAATAATATTCAACAGCACACCACAAATAATATTCAACAGCACATCACAAATAATATTCAACAGCACACCACAAATAATATTCAACAGCAAACCACAAATAATATTCAACAGTAAAATACAAATAATATTCAACAGCACATCACAAATAATATTCAACAGCACACCACAAATAATATTCAACAGCACACCACAAATAATATTCAACAGCACACCACAAATAATATTCAACAGCACATCACAAATAATATTCAACAGCACATCACAAATATTATTCAACAGCACATCACAAATAATATTCAACAGCACACCACAAATAATATTCAACAGCACATCACAAATAATATTCAACAGCACACCACAAAGAATATTCAACAGCAAATTACAAATAATATTCAACAGCAAACCACAAATAATATTCAACAGTAAAATACAAATAATATTCAACAGCACATCACAAATAATATTCAACAGCACACCACAAATCATATTCAACAGCAAAATACAAATAATATTCAACAGCAAACCACAAATAATATTCAACAGTAAAATACAAATAATATTCAACAGCACATCACAAATAATATTCAACAGCACACCACAAATAATATTCAACAGCACACCACAAATAATATTCAACAGCACACCACAAATAATATTCAACAGCACATCACGAATAATATTCAACAGCACACCACAAATAATATTCAACAGCAAAATACAAATAATATTCAACAGCACATCACAAATAATATTCAACACCACATCACAAATAATATTTAACAGCACACCACAAATAATATTCAACAGCACATCACAAATAATATTCAACAGCACATCACAAATATTATTCAACAGCACATTACAAATAATATTCAACAGCACACCACAAATAATATTCAACAGCACATCACAAATAATATTCAACAGCACACCACAAATAATATTCAACAGCAAATTACAAATAATATTCAACAGTAAAATACAAATAATATTCAACAGCACATCACAAATAATATTCAACAGCACACCACAAATAATATTCAAATATTCAACAGCACACCACAAATAATATTCAACAGCACATCACAAATAATATTCAACAGCACACAACAAATAATATTCAACAGCACACCACAAATAATATTCAACAGCAAACCACATATAATATTCAACAGTAAAATACAAATAATATTCAACAGCAAACCACAAATAATATTCAACAGCAAACCACAAATAATATTCAACAGCACATCACAAATAATATTCAACAGCACATCACAAATAATATTCAACAGCACACCACAAATAATATTCAACAGCAAATTACAAATAATATTCAACAGTAAAGTACAAATAATATTCAACAGCACATCACAAATAATATTCAACAGCACACCACAAATAATATTCAACAGCACACCACAAATAATATTCAAATATTTAACAGCACACCACAAATAATATTCAACAGTAAAATACAAATAATATTCAACAGCACACCACAAATAATATTCAACAGCACATCACAAATAATATTCAACAGCACATCACAAATAATATTCAACAGCACACCACAAATAATATTCAACAGTAAAATACAAATAATATTCAACAGCAAACCACAAATAATATTTAACAGTAAAATACAAATAATATTCAACAGCACATCACAAATTATATTCAACAGCACATCACAAATAATATTCAACAGCACATCACAAATAATATTCAACAGCACACCACAAATAATATTCAACAGCACACCACAAATAATATTCAACAGCATATCACAAATAATATTCAACAGCACATCACAAATAATATTCAACAGCACATCACAAATAATATTCAACAGCACACCACAAATAATATTCAACAGCACATCACAAATAATATTCAAGAGTAAAATACAAATAATATTCAACAGCAAACCACAAATTATATTCAACAGTACATCACAAACAATATTCAACAGCACACCACAAATAATATTCAACAGTAAAATACAAATTATATTCAACAGCAAACCACAAATAATATTCAACAGCACATCACAAATAATATTCAACAGCACATCACAAATAATATTCAACAGCACATCACAAATAATATTCAACAGCACATCACAAATAATATTCAACAGCACATCACAAATAATATTCAACAGCACACCACAAATAATATTCAACAGTACACCACAAATAATATTCAACAGCACATCACAAATAATATTCAACAGCACACCACAAATAATATTTAACAGCAAAATACAAATAATATTCAACAGCACATCACAAATAAAATTCAACACCACATCACAAATAATATTCAACAGCACAACATAAATAATATTCAACTGCACATCACAAATAATATTTAACAGCACACCACAAATAATATTCAACAGCAAACCACAAATAATATTCAACAGTAATATACAAATAATATTCAAAAGCACATCACAAATAATATTCAACAGCACACCACAAATAATATTCAACAGCAAAATACAAATAATATTCAACAGCAAACCACAAATAATATTCAACAGTAAAATACAAATAATATTCAACAGCAAACCACAAATAATATTTAACAGCACACCACAAATAATATTCAACAGCACATCACAAATAATATTCAACAGCACATCACAAATATTATTCAACAGCACATCACAAATAATATTCAACAGCACACCACAAATAATATTCAACAGCAAATTACAAATAATATTCAACAGTAAAATACATATAATATTCAACAGCACATCACAAATACTATTCAACAGCACACCACAAATAATGTTCAACAGCACACCACAAATAATATTCAAATATTCAACAGCACACCACAAATAATATTCAACAGCACATCACAAATAATATTCAACAGCACACCACAAATAATATTCAACAGCACACCAAAATTAATATTCAACAGCAAACCACAAATAATATTCAACAGTAAAATACAAATAATATTCAACAGCAAACCACAAATAATATTTAACAGCACATCACAAATAATATTCAACAGCACATCACAAATAATATTCAACAGCACATCACAAATAATATTCAACAGCACACCACAAATAATATTCAACAGCAAATTACAAATAATATTCAACAGTAAAATACAAATAATATTTAACAGCACATCACAAATAATATTCAACAGCACACCACAAATAATATTCAACAGCACACCACAAATAATATTCAAATATTCATCAGCACACCACAAATAATATTCAACAGCAAACCACAAATAATATTCAACAGCACATCACAAATAATATTCAACAGCACACCACAAATAATATTTAACAGCATATCACAAATAATATTCAACAGCAAACCACAAATAATATTTAACAGTACACCACAAATAATATTCAACAGCACATCACAAATAATATTCAACAGCACATCACAAATAATATTTAACAGCACATCACAAATAATATTCAACAGCACACCACAAATAATATTCAACAGCACACCAAAAATAATATTCAACAGCACATCACAAATAATATTCAACAGCACACCACAAATAATATTCAACAGCACACCACAAATAATATTCAACAGCACATCACAAATAATATTCAACAGCACACCACAAATAATATTCAACAGCAAACCACATATAATATTCAACAGTAAAATACAAATAATATTCAACAGCAAACCACAAATAATATTCAACAGCAAACCACAAATAATATTCAACAGCACATCACAAATAATATTCAACAGCACATCACAAATAATATTCAACAGCACACCACAAATAATATTCAACAGCAAATTACAAATAATATTCAACAGTAAAGTACAAATAATATTCAACAGCACATCACAAATAATATTCAACAGCACACCACAAATAATATTCAACAGCACACCACAAATAATATTCAAATATTTAACAGCACACCACAAATAATATTCAACAGTAAAATACAAATAATATTCAACAGCACACCACAAATAATATTCAACAGCACATCACAAATAATATTCAACAGCACATCACAAATAATATTCAACAGCACACCACAAATAATATTCAACAGTAAAATACAAATAATATTCAACAGCAAACCACAAATAATATTTAACAGTAAAATACAAATAATATTCAACAGCACATCACAAATTATATTCAACAGCACATCACAAATAATATTCAACAGCACATCACAAATAATATTCAACAGCACACCACAAATAATATTCAACAGCACACCACAAATAATATTCAACAGCATATCACAAATAATATTCAACAGCACATCACAAATAATATTCAACAGCACATCACAAATAATATTCAACAGCACACCACAAATAATATTCAACAGCACATCACAAATAATATTCAAGAGTAAAATACAAATAATATTTAACAGCAAACCACAAATTATATTCAACAGTACATCACAAACAATATTCAACAGCACACCACAAATAATATTCAACAGTAAAATACAAATAATATTCAACAGCAAACCACAAATAATATTCAACAGCACATCACAAATAATATTCAACAGCACATCACAAATAATATTCAACAGCACATCACAAATAATATTCAACAGCACATCACAAATAATATTCAACAGCACATCACAAATAATATTCAACAGCACACCACAAATAATATTCAACAGTACACCACAAATAATATTCAACAGCACATCACAAATAATATTCAACAGCACACCACAAATAATATTTAACAGCAAAATACAAATAATATTCAACAGCACATCACAAATAATATTCAACACCACATCACAAATAATATTCAACAGCACAACATAAATAATATTCAACAGCACATCACAAATAATATTTAACAGCACACCACAAATAATATTCAACAGCAAACCACAAATAATATTCAACAGTAATATACAAATAATATTCAAAAGCACATCACAAATAATATTCAACAGCACACCACAAATAATATTCAACAGCAAAATACAAATAATATTCAACAGCAAACCACAAATAATATTCAACAGTAAAATACAAATAATATTCAACAGCAAACCACAAATAATATTTAACAGCACACCACAAATAATATTCAACAGCACATCACAAATAATATTCAACAGCACATCACAAATATTATTCAACAGCACATCACAAATAATATTCAACAGCACACCACAAATAATATTCAACAGCAAATTACAAATAATATTCAACAGTAAAATACATATAATATTCAACAGCACATCACAAATACTATTCAACAGCACACCACAAATAATGTTCAACAGCACACCACAAATAATATTCAAATATTCAACAGCACACCACAAATAATATTCAACAGCACATCACAAATAATATTCAACAGCACACCACAAATAATATTCAACAGCACACCAAAATTAATATTCAACAGCAAACCACAAATAATATTCAACAGTAAAATACAAATAATATTCAACAGCAAACCACAAATAATATTTAACAGCACATCACAAATAATATTCAACAGCACATCACAAATAATATTCAACAGCACATCACAAATAATATTCAACAGCACACCACAAATAATATTCAACAGCAAATTACAAATAATATTCAACAGTAAAATACAAATAATATTTAACAGCACACCACAAATAATATTCAACAGCACACCACAAATAATATTCAACAGCACACCACAAATAATATTCAAATATTCATCAGCACACCACAAATAATATTTAACAGCAAACCACAAATAATATTCAACAGCACATCACAAATATTATTCAACAGCACACCACAAATAATATTCAACAGCATATCACAAATAATATTCAACAGCAAACCACAAATAATATTTAACAGTACACCACAAATAATATTCAACAGCACATCACAAATAATATTCAACAGCACATCACAAATAATATTTAACAGCACATCACAAATAATATTCAACAGCACACCACAAATAATATTCAACAGCACACCAAAAATAATATTCAACAGCACATCACAAATGATATTCAACAGCACACCACAAATAATATTCAACAGCACACCACAAATAATATTCAACAGCACATCACAAATAATATTCAACAGCACATCACAAATAATATTTAACAGCACACCACAAATAATATTCAACAGCACACCACAAATAATATTCAACATTAAAATACAAATAATATTCAACAGCAAACCACAAATAATATTCAACAGCACACCACAAATAATATTCAACAGCATATCACAAATATTATTTAAAAGCATATCACAAATAATATTCAACAGCACATCACAAATAATATTCAACAGCACACCACAAATAATATTCAACAGAACATCACAAATAATATTCAACAACACACCACAAATAATATTCAACAGTAAAATACAAATAATATTCAACAGCAAACCACAAATAATATTCAACACCACACCAAAAATAGTATTCAACAGCATATCACATATAATATTCAACAGCAAACCACAAATAATATTCAACAGTAAAATACAAATAATATTCAACAGCAAACCACAAATAATATTCAACAGTAAAATACAAATAATATTCAACAGCAAACCACAAATAATATTTAACAGCACATCACAAATAATATTCAACAGCACATCACAAATAATATTCAACAGCACATCACAAATAATATTCAACAGCACACCACAAATAATATTCAACAGCAAATTACAAATAATATTCAACAGTAAAATACAAATAATATTCAACAGCACATCACAAATAATATTCAACAGCACACCACAAATAATATTCAACAGCACACCACAAATAATATTCAAATATTCATCAGCACACCACAAATAATATTCAACAGCAAACCACAAATAATATTCAACAGCACATCACAAATAATATTCAACAGCACACCACAAATAATATTCAACAGCATATCACAAATAATATTCAACAGCAAACCACAAATAATATTTAACAGTACACCACAAATAATATTCAACAGCACATCACAAATAATATTCAACAGCACATCACAAATAATATTTAACAGCACATCACAAATAATATTCAACAGCACACCACAAATAATATTCAACAGCACACCACAAATAATATTCAACAGCACATCACAAATAATATTCAACAGCACATCACAAATAATATTTAACAGCACACCACAAATAATATTCAACAGCACACCACAAATAATATTCAACATTAAAATACAAATAATATTCAACAGCAAACCACAAATAATATTCAACAGCACACCACAAATAATATTCAACAGCATATCACAAATATTATTCAAAAGCATATCACAAATAATATTCAACAGCACATCACAAATAATATTCAACAGCACACCACAAATAATATTCAACAGAACATCACAAATAATATTCAACAGCACACCACAAATAATATTCAACAGTAAAATACAAATAATATTCAACAGCAAACCACAAATAATATTCAACAGCACACCAAAAATAATATTCAACAGCATATCACATATAATATTCAACAGCAAACCACAAATAATATTCAACAGTAAAATACAAATAATATTCAACAGCAAACCACAAATAATATTCAACAGTAAAATACAAATAATAATCAACAGCACACCACAAATAATATTCAACAGTAAAATACAAATAATATTCAACAGCAAACCACAAATAATATTCAACAGCACACCACAAATAATATTCAACAGCATATCACAAATAATATTCAACAGCAAACCACAAATAATATTCAACAGTAAAATACAAATAATATTCAACAGCACACTCACAAATAATATTCAACAGCACATCACAAATAATATTCAACAGCACATCACAAATAATATTCAACAGCACACCACAAATAATATTCAACAGCAAATCACAAATAATATTCAACAGCACACCACAAATAATATTCAACAGCACACCACAAATAATATTCAACAGCACATCACAAATAATATTCAACAGCACATCACAAATAATATTTAACAGCACACCACAAATAATATTCAACAGCACACCACAAATAATATTCAACATTAAAATACAAATAATATTCAACAGCAAACCACAAATAATATTCAACAGCACACCACAAATAATATTCAACAGCATATCACAAATATTATTCAAAAGCATATCACAAATAATATTCAACAGCACATCACAAATAATATTCAACAGCACACCACAAATAATATTCAACAGAACATCACAAATAATATTCAACAGCACACCACAAATAATATTCAACAGTAAAATACAAATAATATTCAACAGCACATCACAAATAATATTCAACACCACATCACAAATAATATTCAACAGCACAACATAAATAATATTCAACAGCACATCACAAATAATATTTAACAGCACACCACAAATAATATTCAACAGCAAACCACAAATAATATTCAACAGTAATATACAAATAATATTCAAAAGCACATCACAAATAATATTCAACAGCACACCACAAATAATATTCAACAGCAAAATACAAATAATATTCAACAGCAAACCACAAATAATATTCAACAGTAAAATACAAATAATATTCAACAGCAAACCACAAATAATATTTAACAGCACACCACAAATAATATTCAACAGCACATCACAAATAATATTCAACAGCACATCACAAATATTATTCAACAGCACATCACAAATAATATTCAACAGCACACCACAAATAATATTCAACAGCAAATTACAAATAATATTCAACAGTAAAATACATATAATATTCAACAGCACACACAAATACTATTCAACAGCACACCACAAATAATGTTCAACAGCACACCACAAATAATATTCAAATATTCAACAGCACACCACAAATAATATTCAACAGCACATCACAAATAATATTCAACAGCACACCACAAATAATATTCAACAGCACACCAAAATTAATATTCAACAGCAAACCACAAATAATATTCAACAGTAAAATACAAATAATATTCAACAGCAAACCACAAATAATATTTAACAGCACATCACAAATAATATTCAACAGCACATCACAAATAATATTCAACAGCACATCACAAATAATATTCAACAGCACACCACAAATAATATTCAACAGCAAATTACAAATAATATTCAACAGTAAAATACAAATAATATTTAACAGCACACCACAAATAATATTCAACAGCACACCACAAATAATATTCAACAGCACACCACAAATAATATTCAAATATTCATCAGCACACCACAAATAATATTCAACAGCAAACCACAAATAATATTCAACAGCACATCACAAATATTATTCAACAGCACACCACAAATAATATTCAACAGCATATCACAAATAATATTCAACAGCAAACCACAAATAATATTTAACAGTACACCACAAATAATATTCAACAGCACATCACAAATAATATTCAACAGCACATCACAAATAATATTTAACAGCACATCACAAATAATATTCAACAGCACACCACAAATAATATTCAACAGCACACCAAAAATAATATTTAACAGCACATCACAAATGATATTCAACAGCACACCACAAATAATATTCAACAGCACACCACAAATAATATTCAACAGCACATCACAAATAATATTCAACAGCACATCACAAATAATATTTAACAGCACACCACAAATAATATTCAACAGCACACCACAAATAATATTCAACATTAAAATACAAATAATATTTAACAGCAAACCACAAATAATATTCAACAGCACACCACAAATAATATTCAACAGCATATCACAAATATTATTCAAAAGCATATCACAAATAATATTCAACAGCACATCACAAATAATATTCAACAGCACACCACAAATAATATTCAACAGAACATCACAAATAATATTCAACAGCACACCACAAATAATATTCAACAGTAAAATACAAATAATATTCAACAGCAAACCACAAATAATATTCAACAGCACACCAAAAATAATATTCAACAGCATATCACATATAATATTCAACAGCAAACCACAAATAATATTCAACAGTAAAATACAAATAATATTCAACAGCAAACCACAAATAATATTCAACAGTAAAATACAAATAATATTCAACAGCAAACCACAAATAATATTTAACAGCACATCACAAATAATATTCAACAGCACATCACAAATAATATTCAACAGCACATCACAAATAATATTCAACAGCACACCACAAATAATATTCAACAGCAAATTACAAATAATATTCAACAGTAAAATACAAATAATATTTAACAGCACATCACAAATAATATTCAACAGCACACCACAAATAATATTCAACAGCACACCACAAATAATATTCAAATATTTATCAGCACACCACAAATAATATTCAACAGCAAACCACAAATAATATTCAACAGCACATCACAAATAATATTCAACAGCACACCACAAATAATATTCAACAGCATATCACAAATAATATTCAACAGCAAACCACAAATAATATTTAACAGTACACCACAAATAATATTCAACAGCACATCACAAATAATATTCAACAGCACATCACAAATAATATTTAACAGCACATCACAAATAATATTCAACAGCACACCACAAATAATATTCAACAGCACACCACAAATAATATTCAACAGCACATCACAAATAATATTCAACAGCACATCACAAATAATATTTAACAGCACACCACAAATAATATTCAACAGCACACCACAAATAATATTCAACATTAAAATACAAATAATATTCAACAGCAAATTACAAATAATATTCAACAGCACACCACAAATAATATTCAACAGCATATCACAAATATTATTCAAAAGCATATCACAAATAATATTCAACAGCACATCACAAATAATATTCAACAGCACACCACAAATAATATTCAACAGAACATCACAAATAATATTCAACAGCACACCACAAATAATATTCAACAGTAAAATACAAATAATAATCAACAGCAAACCACAAATAATATTCAACAGCACACCAAAAATAATATTCAACAGCATATCACATATAATATTCAACAGCAAACCACAAATAATATTCAACAGTAAAATACAAATAATATTCAACAGCAAACCACAAATAATATTCAACAGTAAAATACAAATAATAATCAACAGCACACCACAAATAATATTCAACAGTAAAATACAAATAATATTCAACAGCAAACCACAAATAATATTCAACAGCACACCACAAATAATATTCAACAGCATATCACAAATAATATTCAACAGCAAACCACAAATAATATTCAACAGTAAAATACAAATAATATTCAACAGCACACTACAAATAATATTCAACAGCACATCACAAATAATATTCAACAGCACATCACAAATAATATTCAACAGCACACCACAAATAATATTCAACAGCACATCACAAATAATATTTAACAGCACATCACAAATAATATTCAACAGCACACCACAAATAATATTCAACAGCACACCAAAAATAATATTCAACAGCACATCACAAATAATATTCAACAGCACACCACAAATAATATTCAACAGCACACCACAAATAATATTCAACAGCACATCACAAATAATATTCAACAGCACATCACAAATAATATTTAACAGCACACCACAAATAATATTCAACAGCACACCACAAATAATATTCAACATTAAAATACAAATAATATTCAACAGCAAACCACAAATAATATTCAACAGCACACCACAAATAATATTCAACAGCATATCACAAATATTATTCAAAAGCATATCACAAATAATATTCAACAGCACATCACAAATAATATTCAACAGCACACCACAAATAATATTCAACAGAACATCACAAATAATATTCAACAGCACACCACAAATAATATTCAACAGTAAAATACAAATAATATTCAACAGCAAACCACAAATAATATTCAACAGCACACCAAAAATAATATTCAACAGCATATCACATATAATATTCAACAGCAAACCACAAATAATATTCAACAGTAAAATACAAATAATATTCAACAGCAAACCACAAATAATATTCAACAGTAAAATACAAATAATATTCAACAGCACACCACAAATAATATTCAACAGTAAAATACAAATAATAATCAACAGCAAACCACAAATAATATTCAACAGCACACCACAAATAATATTCAACAGCATATCACAAATAATATTTAACAGCAAACCACAAATAATATTCAACAGTAAAATACAAATAATATTCAACAGCACACTACAAATAATATTCAACAGCACATCACAAATAATATTCAACAGCACATCACAAATAATATTCAACAGCACACCACAAATAATATTCAACAGTAAAATACAAATAATATTCAACAGCAAACCACAAATAATATTCAACAGCACACCACAAATAATATTCAACAGCATATCACAAATAATATTCAACAGCAAACCACAAATATTATTTAACAGTAAAATACAAATAATATTTAACAGCACACCACAAATAATATTCAACAGCACATCACAAATAATATTCAACAGCACATCACAAATAATATTCAACAGCACACCACAAATAATATTCAACAGTAAAATACAAATAATATTCAACAGCAAACCACAAATAATATTCAACAGCATATCACAAATAATATTCAACAGCACATCACAAATAATATTCAACAGCACATCACAAATAATATTTTACAGCACACCACAAATAATATTCAACAGCACACCACAAATAATATTCAACATTAAAATACAAATAAAATTCAACAGCAAACCACAAATAATATTCAACAGCACACCACAAATAATATTCAACAGCATATCACAAATAATATTCAACAGCACATCACAAATAATATTCAACAGCACATCACAAATAATATTCAACAGCACACCACAAATAATATTCAACAGCACATCACAAATAATATTCAACAGCACACCACAAATAATATTCAACAGTAAAATACAAATAATATTTAATAGCAAACCACAAATAATATTTAACAGCACACCACAAATAATGTTCAACAGCATATCACAAATAATATTCAACAGCAAACCACAAATATTATTCAACAGCACACCACAAATAATATTCAACAGCAAACCACAAAAAATATTCAACAGCAAACCACAAATAATATTCAACAGCAAACCACAAATAATATTCAACAGCACATCACAAATAATATTCAACAGCACATCACAAATAATATTCAAGAGTAAAATACAAATAATATTCAACAGCACACCACAAATAATATACAACAGCACACCACAAATAATATTCAACAGCACATCACAAATAATATTCAACAGTAAAATACAAATAATAATCAACAGCAAACCACAAATAATATTCAACAGCACACCACATATAATATTCAACAGCACATCACAAATAATATTCAACAGTACACCACAAATAATATTCAACAGCACATCACAAATAACATTCAACAGCACATCACAAATAATATTCAACAGCACATCACAAATATCATTCAACAGCACACCACAAATAATATTCAACAGCAAACCACAAATAAAATTCAACAGTAAAATACAAATAATATTCAACAGCAAACCACAAATAATATTCAACAGTACACCACAAATAATATTCAACAGCACATCACAAATAATATTCAACAGCACATCACAAATAATATTTAACAGCACATCGCAAATAATATTCAACAGCACACCACAAATAATATTCAACAGCACACCACAAACAATATTCAACAGCACATCACAAATAATATTCAACAGCACACCACAAATAATATTCAACAGCACACCACAAATAATAATCAACATCACATCACAAATAATATTCAACAGCACATCACAAATAATATTCAACAGCACATCACAAATAATATTTAACAGCACATCACAAATAATATTCAACAGCACACCACAAATAATATTCAACAGCACACCACAAATAATATTCAACAGCACATCACAAATAATATTCAACAGCACACCACAAATAATATTCAACAGCACACCACAAATAATATTCAACAGCACATCACAAATAATATTTAACAGCACATCACAAATAATATTTAACAGCACACCATAAATAATATTCAACAGCACACCACAAATAATATTCAACATTAAAATACAAATAATATTCAACAGCAAACCACAAATAATATTCAACAGCACACCACAAATAATATTCAACAGCATATCACAAATAATATTCAACAGCACATCACAAATAATATTCAACAGCACATCACAAATAATATTCAACAGCACACCACAAATAATATTCAACAGCACATCACAAATAATATTCAACAGCACACCACAAATAATATTCAACAGTAAAATACAAATAATATTCAACAGCAAACCACAAATAATATTTAACAGCACACCACAAATAATATTCAACAGCATATCACATATAATATTCAACAGCAAACCACAAATAATATTCAACAGTAAAATACAAATAATATTCAACAGCAAACCACAAATAATATTCAACAGTAAAATACAAATAATATTTAACAGCACACCACAAATAATATTCAACAGTAAAATACAAATAATATTCAACAGCATATCACAAATAATATTCAACAGCACATCACAAATAATATTCAAAAGCACATCACAAATAATATTCAACAGCACACCACAAATAATAATCAACAGCACATCACAAATAATATTCAAGAGTAAAATACAAATAATATTCAACAGCAAACCACAAATTATATTCAACAGTACATCACAAACAATATTCAACAGCACACCACAAATAATATTCAACAGTAAAATACAAATAATATTCAACAGCAAACCACAAATAATATTCAACAGCACATCACAAATAATATTCAACAGCACATCACAAATAATATTCAACAGCACATCACAAATAATATTCAACAGCACATCACAAATAATATTCAACAGCACATCACAAATAATATTCAACAGCACACCACAAATAATATTCAACAGTACACCACAAATAATATTCAACAGCACATCACAAATAATATTCAACAGCACACCACAAATAATATTTAACAGCAAAATACAAATAATATTCAACAGCACATCACAAATAATATTCAACACCACATCACAAATAATATTCAACAGCACAACATAAATAATATTCAACAGCACATCACAAATAATATTTAACAGCACACCACAAATAATATTCAACAGCAAACCACAAATAATATTCAACAGTAATATACAAATAATATTCAAAAGCACATCACAAATAATATTCAACAGCACACCACAAATAATATTCAACAGCAAAATACAAATAATATTCAACAGCAAACCACAAATAATATTCAACAGTAAAATACAAATAATATTCAACAGCAAACCACAAATAATATTTAACAGCACACCACAAATAATATTCAACAGCACATCACAAATAATATTCAACAGCACATCACAAATATTATTCAACAGCACATCACAAATAATATTCAACAGCACACCACAAATAATATTCAACAGCAAATTACAAATAATATTCAACAGTAAAATACATATAATATTCAACAGCACATCACAAATACTATTCAACAGCACACCACAAATAATGTTCAACAGCACACCACAAATAATATTCAAATATTCAACAGCACACCACAAATAATATTCAACAGCACATCACAAATAATATTCAACAGCACACCACAAATAATATTCAACAGCACACCAAAATTAATATTCAACAGCAAACCATAAATAATATTCAACAGTAAAATACAAATAATATTCAACAGCAAACCACAAATAATATTTAACAGCACATCACAAATAATATTCAACAGCACATCACAAATAATATTCAACAGCACATCACAAATAATATTCAACAGCACACCACAAATAATATTCAACAGCAAATTACAAATAATATTCAACAGTAAAATACAAATAATATTTAACAGCACATCACAAATAATATTCAACAGCACACCACAAATAATATTCAACAGCACACCACAAATAATATTCAAATATTCAACAGCACACCACAAATAATATTCAACAGCAAACCACAAATAATATTCAACAGCACATCACAAATAATATTCAACAGCACACCACAAATAATATTCAACAGCATATCACAAATAATATTCAACAGCAAACCACAAATAATATTTAACAGTACACCACAAATAATATTCAACAGCACATCACAAATAATATTCAACAGCACATCACAAATAATATTTAACAGCACATCACAAATAATATTCAACAGCACACCACAAATAATATTCAACAGCACACCAAAAATAATATTCAACAGCACATCACAAATAATATTCAACAGCACACCACAAATAATATTCAACAGCACACCACAAATAATATTCAACAGCACATCACAAATAATATTCAACAGCACATCACAAATAATATTTAACAGCACACCACAAATAATATTCAACAGCACACCACAAATAATATTCAACATTAAAATACAAATAATATTCAACAGCAAACCACAAATAATATTCAACAGCACACCACAAATAATATTCAACAGCATATCACAAATATTATTCAAAAGCATATCACAAATAATATTCAACAGCACATCACAAATAATATTCAACAGCACACCACAAATAATATTCAACAGAACATCACTAATAATATTCAACAGCACACCACAAATAATATTCAACAGTAAAATACAAATAATATTCAACAGCAAACCACAAATAATATTCAACAGCACACCAAAAATAATATTCAACAGCATATCACATATAATATTTAACAGCAAACCACAAATAATATTCAACAGTAAAATACAAATAATATTCAACAGCAAACCACAAATAATATTCAACAGTAAAATACAAATAATATTCAACAGCACACCACAAATAATATTCAACAGTAAAATACAAATAACATTCAACAGCAAACCACAAATAATATTCAACAGCACACCACAAATAATATTCAACAGCATATCACAAATAATATTCAACAGCAAACCACAAATAATATTCAACAGTAAAATACAAATAATATTCAACAGCACACTACAAATAATATTCAACAGCACATCACAAATAATATTCAACAGCACATCACAAATAATATTCAACAGCACACCACAAATAATATTCAACAGCACATCACAAATAATATTTAACAGCACATCACAAATAATATTCAACAGCACACCACAAATAATATTCAACAGCACACCAAAAATAATATTCAACAGCACATCACAAATAATATTCAACAGCACACCACAAATAATATTTAACAGCACACCACAAATAATATTCAACAGCACATCACAAATAATATTCAACAGCACATCACAAATAATATTTAACAGCACACCACAAATAATATTCAACAGCACACCACAAATAATATTCAACATTAAAATACAAATAATATTCAACAGCAAACCACAAATAATATTCAACAGCACACCACAAATAATATTCAACAGCATATCACAAATATTATTCAAAAGCATATCACAAATAATATTCAACAGCACATCACAAATAATATTCAACAGCACACCACAAATAATATTCAACAGAACATCACAAATAATATTCAACAGCACACCACAAATAATATTCAACAGTAAAATACAAATAATATTCAACAGCAAACCACAAATAATATTCAACAGCACACCAAAAATAATATTCAACAGCATATCACATATAATATTCAACAGCAAACCACAAATAATATTCAACAGTAAAATACAAATAATATTCAACAGCAAACCACAAATAATATTCAACAGTAAAATACAAATAATATTCAACAGCACACCACAAATAATATTCAACAGTAAAATACAAATAATAATCAACAGCAAACCACAAATAATATTCAACAGCACACCACAAATAATATTCAACAGCATATCACAAATAATATTCAACAGCAAACCACAAATAATATTCAACAGTAAAATACAAATAATATTCAACAGCACACTACAAATAATATTCAACAGCACATCACAAATAAAATTCAACAGCACATCACAAATAATATTCAACAGCACACCACAAATAATATTCAACAGTAAAATACAAATAATATTCAACAGCAAACCACAAATAATATTCAACAGCACACCACAAATAATATTCAACAGCATATCACAAATAATATTCAACAGCAAACCACAAATATTATTTAACAGTAAAATAGAAATAATATTCAACAGCACAACACAAATAATATTCAACAGCACATCACAAATAATATTCAACAGCACATCACAAATAATATTCAACAGCACACCACAAATAATATTCAACAGTAAAATACAAATAATATTCAACAGCAAACCACAAATAATATTCAACAGCATATCACAAATAATATTCAACAGCACATCACAAATAATATTCAACAGCACATCACAAATAATATTTAACAGCACACCACAAATAATATTCAACAGCACACCACAAATAATATTCAACATTAAAATACAAATAAAATTCAACAGCAAACCACAAATAAAATTCAACAGCACACCACAAATAATATTCAACAGCATATCACAAATAATATTCAACAGCACATCACAAATAATATTCAACAGCACATCACAAATAATATTCAACAGCACACCACAAATAATATTCAACAGCACATCACAAATAATATTCAACAGCACACCACAAATAATATTCAACAGTAAAATACAAATAATATTCAATAGCAAACCACAAATAATATTCAACAGCACACCACAAATAATATTCAACAGCATATCACAAATATTATTCAAAAGCATATCACAAATAATATTCAACAGCACATCACAAATAATATTCAACAGCACACCACAAATAATATTCAACAGAACATCACAAATAATATTCAACAGCACACCACAAATAATATTCAACAGTAAAATACAAATAATATTCAACAGCAAACCACAAATAATATTCAACAGCACACCAAAAATAATATTCAACAGCATATCACATATAATATTCAACAGCAAACCACAAATAATATTCAACAGTAAAATACAAATAATATTCAACAGCAAACCACAAATAATATTCAACAGTAAAATACAAATAATATTCAACAGCACACCACAAATAATATTCAACAGTAAAATACAAATAATAATCAACAGCAAACCACAAATAATATTCAACAGCACACCACAAATAATATTCAACAGCATATCACAAATAATATTCAACAGCAAACCACAAATAATATTCAACAGTAAAATACAAATAATATTCAACAGCACACTACAAATAATATTCAACAGCACATCACAAATAAAATTCAACAGCACATCACAAATAATATTCAACAGCACACCACAAATAATATTCAACAGTAAAATACAAATAATATTCAACAGCAAACCACAAATAATATTCAACAGCACACCACAAATAATATTCAACAGCATATCACAAATAATATTCAACAGCAAACCACAAATATTATTTAACAGTAAAATAGAAATAATATTCAACAGCACAACACAAATAATATTCAACAGCACATCACAAATAATATTCAACAGCACATCACAAATAATATTCAACAGCACACCACAAATAATATTCAACAGTAAAATACAAATAATATTCAACAGCAAACCACAAATAATATTTAACAGCACACCACAAATAATATTCAACAGCACATCACAAATAATATTCAACAGCACATCACAAATATTATTCAACAGCACATCACAAATAATATTCAACAGCACACCACAAATAATATTCAACAGCAAATTACAAATAATATTCAACAGTAAAATACATATAATATTCAACAGCACATCACAAATACTATTCAACAGCACACCACAAATAATGTTCAACAGCACACCACAAATAATATTCAAATATTCAACAGCACACCACAAATAATATTCAACAGCACATCACAAATAATATTCAACAGCACACCACAAATAATATTCAACAGCACACCAAAATTAATATTCAACAGCAAACCACAAATAATATTCAACAGTAAAATACAAATAATATTCAACAGCAAACCACAAATAATATTTAACAGCACATCACAAATAATATTCAACAGCACATCACAAATAATATTCAACAGCACATCACAAATAATATTCAACAGCACACCACAAATAATATTCAACAGCAAATTACAAATAATATTCAACAGTAAAATACAAATAATATTTAACAGCACATCACAAATAATATTCAACAGCACACCACAAATATTATTCAACAGCACACCACAAATAATATTCAAATATTCAACAGCACACCACAAATAATATTCAACAGCAAACCACAAATAATATTCAACAGCACATCACAAATAATATTCAACAGCACACCACAAATAATATTCAACAGCATATCACAAATAATATTCAACAGCAAACCACAAATAATATTTAACAGTACACCACAAATAATATTCAACAGCACATCACAAATAATATTCAACAGCACATCACAAATAATATTTAACAGCACATCACAAATAATATTCAACAGCACACCACAAATAATATTCAACAGCACACCAAAAATAATATTCAACAGCACATCACAAATAATATTCAACAGCACACCACAAATAATATTCAACAGCACACCACAAATAATATTCAACAGCACATCACAAATAATATTCAACAGCACATCACAAATAATATTTAACAGCACACCACAAATAATATTCAACAGCACACCACAAATAATATTCAACATTAAAATACAAATAATATTCAACAGCAAACCACAAATAATATTCAACAGCACACCACAAATAATATTCAACAGCATATCACAAATATTATTCAAAAGCATATCACAAATAATATTCAACAGCACATCACAAATAATATTCAACAGCACACCACAAATAATATTCAACAGAACATCACTAATAATATTCAACAGCACACCACAAATAATATTCAACAGTAAAATACAAATAATATTCAACAGCAAACCACAAATAATATTCAACAGCACACCAAAAATAATATTCAACAGCATATCACATATAATATTTAACAGCAAACCACAAATAATATTCAACAGTAAAATACAAATAATATTCAACAGCAAACCACAAATAATATTCAACAGTAAAATACAAATAATATTCAACAGCACACCACAAATAATATTCAACAGTAAAATACAAATAATATTCAACAGCAAACCACAAATAATATTCAACAGCACACCACAAATAATATTCAACAGCATATCACAAATAATATTCAACAGCAAACCACAAATAATATTCAACAGTAAAATACAAATAATATTCAACAGCACACTACAAATAATATTCAACAGCACATCACAAATAATATTCAACAGCACATCACAAATAATATTCAACAGCACACCACAAATAATATTCAACAGCACATCACAAATAATATTTAACAGCACATCACAAATAATATTCAACAGCACACCACAAATAATATTCAACAGCACACCAAAAATAATATTCAACAGCACATCACAAATAATATTCAACAGCACACCACAAATAATATTTAACAGCACACCACAAATAATATTCAACAGCACATCACAAATAATAATCAACAGCACATCACAAATAATATTTAACAGCACACCACAAATAATATTCAACAGCACACCACAAATAATATTCAACATTAAAATACAAATAATATTCAACAGCAAACCACAAATAATATTCAACAGCACACCACAAATAATATTCAACAGCATATCACAAATATTATTCAAAAGCATATCACAAATAATATTCAACAGCACATCACAAATAATATTCAACAGCACACCACAAATAATATTCAACAGAACATCACAAATAATATTCAACAGCACACCACAAATAATATTCAACAGTAAAATACAAATAATATTCAACAGCAAACCACAAATAATATTCAACAGCACACCAAAAATAATATTCAACAGCATATCACATATAATATTCAACAGCAAACCACAAATAATATTCAACAGTAAAATACAAATAATATTCAACAGCAAACCACAAATAATATTCAACAGTAAAATACAAATAATATTCAACAGCACACCACAAATAATATTCAACAGTAAAATACAAATAATAATCAACAGCAAACCACAAATAATATTCAACAGCACACCACAAATAATATTCAACAGCATATCACAAATAATATTCAACAGCAAACCACAAATAATATTCAACAGTAAAATACAAATAATATTCAACAGCACACTACAAATAATATTCAACAGCACATCACAAATAAAATTCAACAGCACATCACAAATAATATTCAACAGCACACCACAAATAATATTCAACAGTAAAATACAAATAATATTCAACAGCAAACCACAAATAATATTCAACAGCACACCACAAATAATATTCAACAGCATATCACAAATAATATTCAACAGCAAACCACAAATATTATTTAACAGTAAAATAGAAATAATATTCAACAGCACAACACAAATAATATTCAACAGCACATCACAAATAATATTCAACAGCACATCACAAATAATATTCAACAGCACACCACAAATAATATTCAACAGTAAAATACAAATAATATTCAACAGCAAACCACAAATAATATTCAACAGCATATCACAAATAATATTCAACAGCACATCACAAATAATATTCAACAGCACATCACAAATAATATTTAACAGCACACCACAAATAATATTCAACAGCACACCACAAATAATATTCAACATTAAAATACAAATAAAATTCAACAGCAAACCACAAATAAAATTCAACAGCACACCACAAATAATATTCAACAGCATATCACAAATAATATTCAACAGCACATCACAAATAATATTCAACAGCACATCACAAATAATATTCAACAGCACACCACAAATAATATTCAACAGCACATCACAAATAATATTCAACAGCACACCACAAATAATATTCAACAGTAAAATACAAATAATATTCAATAGCAAACCACAAATAATATTCAACAGCACACCACAAATAATATTCAACAGCATATCACAAATATTATTCAAAAGCATATCACAAATAATATTCAACAGCACATCACAAATAATATTCAACAGCACACCACAAATAATATTCAACAGAACATCACAAATAATATTCAACAGCACACCACAAATAATATTCAACAGTAAAATACAAATAATATTCAACAGCAAACCACAAATAATATTCAACAGCACACCAAAAATAATATTCAACAGCATATCACATATAATATTCAACAGCAAACCACAAATAATATTCAACAGTAAAATACAAATAATATTCAACAGCAAACCACAAATAATATTCAACAGTAAAATACAAATAATATTCAACAGCACACCACAAATAATATTCAACAGTAAAATACAAATAATAATCAACAGCAAACCACAAATAATATTCAACAGCACACCACAAATAATATTCAACAGCATATCACAAATAATATTCAACAGCAAACCACAAATAATATTCAACAGTAAAATACAAATAATATTCAACAGCACACTACAAATAATATTCAACAGCACATCACAAATAAAATTCAACAGCACATCACAAATAATATTCAACAGCACACCACAAATAATATTCAACAGTAAAATACAAATAATATTCAACAGCAAACCACAAATAATATTCAACAGCACACCACAAATAATATTCAACAGCATATCACAAATAATATTCAACAGCAAACCACAAATATTATTTAACAGTAAAATAGAAATAATATTCAACAGCACAACACAAATAATATTCAACAGCACATCACAAATAATATTCAACAGCACATCACAAATAATATTCAACAGCACACCACAAATAATATTCAACAGTAAAATACAAATAATATTCAACAGCAAACCACAAATAATATTCAACAGCATATCACAAATAATATTCAACAGCACATCACAAATAATATTCAACAGCACATCACAAATAATATTTAACAGCACACCACAAATAATATTCAACAGCACACCACAAATAATATTCAACATTAAAATACAAATAAAATTCAACAGCAAACCACAAATAAAATTCAACAGCACACCACAAATAATATTCAACAGCATATCACAAATAATATTCAACAGCACATCACAAATAATATTCAACAGCACATCACAAATAATATTCAACAGCACACCACAAATAATATTCAACAGCACATCACAAATAATATTCAACAGCACACCACAAATAATATTCAACAGTAAAATACAAATAATATTCAATAGCAAACCACAAATAATATTTAACAGCACACCACAAATAATGTTCAACAGCATATCACAAATAATATTCAACAGCAAACTACAAATAATATTCAACAGCACACCACAAATAATATTCAACAGCAAACCACAAAAAATATTCAACAGCAAACCACAAATAATATTCAACAGCAAACCACAAATAATATTCAACAGCACATCACAAATAATATTCAACAGCACATCACAAATAATATTCAAGAGCAAAATACAAATAATATTCAACAGCACACCACAAATAATATTCAACAGCACACCACAAATAATATTCAACAGCACATCACAAATAATATTCAACAGTAAAATACAAATAATAATCAACAGCAAACCACAAATAATATTCAACAGCACACCACAAATAATATTCAACAGCGCATCACAAATAATATTCAACAGTACACCACAAATAATATTCAACAGCACATCACAAATAATATTCAACAGCACACCACAAATAATATTCAACAGCACATCACAAATAATATTCAACAGCACACCACAAATAATATTCAACAGCAAACCACAAATAAAATTCAACAGAAAAAAATAAAAATAATATTCAACAGCAAACCACAAATAATATTCAACAGTACACCACAAATAATATTCAACAGCACATCACAAATAATATTCAACAGCACATCACAAATAATATTTAACAGCACATCACAAATAATATTCAACAGCACACCACAAAGAATATTCAACAGCACACCACAAACAATATTCAACAGCACATCACAAATAATATTCAACAGCACACCACAAATAATATTCAACAGCACACCACAAATAATAATCAACATCACATCACAAATAATATTCAACAGCACATCACAAATAATATTCAACAGCACATCACAAATAATATTTAACAGCACATCACAAATAATATTCAACAGCACACCACAAATAATATTCAACAACACACCACAAATAATATTCAACAGTACATCACAAATAATATTCAACAGCACACCACAAATAATATTCAACAGCACACCACAAATAATATTCAACAGCACATCACAAATAATATTTAACAGCACATCACAAATATAATTTAACAGCACACCACAAATAATATTCAACAGCACACCACAAATAATATTCAACATTAAAATACAAATAATATTCAACAGCAAACCACAAATAATATTCAACAGCACACCACAAATAATATTCAACAGCATATCACAAATAATATTCAACAGCACATCACAAAAAATATTCAACAGCACATCACAAATACTATTCAACAGCACACCACAAATAATATTCAACAGCACATCATAAATAATATTCAACAGCACACCACAAATAATATTCAACAGTAAAATACAAATAATATTCAACAGCAAACCACAAATAATATTTAACAGCACGCCACAAATAATATTCAACAGCATATCACATATAATATTCAACAGCAAACCACAAATAATATTCAACAGTAAAATACAAATAATATTCAACAGCAAACCACAAATAGAATTCAACAGTAAAATACAAATAATATTTAACAGCACACCACAAATAATATTCAACAGTAAAATACAAATAATATTCAACAGCAAACCACAAATAATATTCAACAGCACACCACAAATAATATTCAACAGCATATCACAAATAATATTCAACAGCAAACCACAAATAATATTCAACAGTAAAATATAAATAATATTCAACAGCACACTACAAATAATATTCAACAGCACATCACAAATAATATTCAACAGCACATCACAAATAATATTCAACAGCACACCACAAATAATATTCAACAGTAAAATACAAATAATATTCAACAGCAAACCACAAATAATATTCAACAGCACACCACAAATATTATTCAACAGCATATCACAAATAATATTCAACAGCAAACCACAAATAATATTTAACAGTAAAATACAAATAATATTCAACAGCACACCACAAATAATATTCAACAGCACACCACAAATAATATTCAACAGCATATCACAAATAATATTCAACAGCACACCACAAATAATATTCAACAGTGAAATACAAATAATATTCAACAGCAAACCACAAATTATATTCAACAGTAAAATACAAATAATATTCAACAGCAAACCACAAATCATATTCAACAGCACACCACAAATAATATTCAACAGCACATCACAAATAATATTCAACAGCACATCACAAATAATATTCAACAGCACACCACAAATAATATTCAACAGCACACCACAAATAATAATCAACATCACATCACAAATAATATTCAACAGCACATCACAAATAATATTCAACAGCACATCACAAATAATATTTAACAGCACATCACAAATAATATTCAACAGCACACCACAAATAATATTCAACAGCACACCACAAATAATATTCAACAGCACATCACAAATAATATTCAACAGCACACCACAAATAATATTCAACAGCACACCACAAATAATATTCAACAGCACATCACAAATAATATTTAACAGCACATCACAAATAATATTTAACAGCACACCACAAATAATATTCAACAGCACACCACAAATAATATTCAACATTAAAATACAAATAATATTCAACAGCAAACCACAAATGATATTCAACAGCACACCTCAAATAATATTCAACAGCATATCACAAATAATATTCAACAGCACATCACAAATAATATTCAACAGCACATCACAAATAATATTCAACAGCACACCACAAATAATATTCAACAGCACATCACAAATAATATTCAACAGCACAGCACAAATAATATTCAACAGTAAAATACAAATAATATTCAACAGCAAACCACAAATTATATTTAACAGCACACCACAAATAATATTCAACAGCATATCACATATAATATTCAACAGCAAACCACAAATAATATTCAACAGTAAAATACAAATAATATTCAACAGCAAACCACAAATAATATTCAACAGTAAAATACAAATAATATTTAACAGCACACCACAAGTAATATTCAACAGTAAAATACAAATAATATTCAAAATCAAACCACAAATAATATTCAACAGCACACCACAAATAATATTCAACAGCATATCACAAATAATATTCAACAGCAAACCACAAATAATATTCAACAGTAAAATACAAATAATATTCAACAGCACACTACAAATAATATTCAACAGCACATCACAAATAATATTCAACAGCACATCACAAATAATATTCAACAGCACACCACAAATAATATTCAACAGTAAAATACAAATAATATTCAACAGCAAACCACAAATAATATTCAACAGCACACCACAAATAATATTCAACAGCATATCACAAATAATATTCAACAGCAAACCACAAATAATATTTAACAGTAAAATACAAATAATATTCAACAGCACACCACAAATAATATTCAACAGCACACCACAAATAATATTCAACAGCATATCACAAATAATATTCAACAGCACACCACAAATAATATTCAACAGTGAAATACAAATAATATTCAACAGCAAACCACAAATAATATTTAACAGTAAAATACAAATAATATTCAACAGCACACCACAAATAATATTCAACAGCACACCACAAATAATATTCAACAGCATATCACAAATAATATTCAACAGCACACCACAAATAATATTCAACAGTGAAATACAAATAATATTCAACAGCAAACCACAAATTATATTCAACAGTAAAATACAAATAATATTCAACAGCAAACCACAAATCATATTCAACAGCACACCACAAATAATATTCAACAGCACATCACAAATAATATTCAACAGCACGTCACAAATAATATTCAACAGCACACCACAAATAATATTCAACAGCACACCACAAATAATAATCAACATCACATCACAAATAATATTCAACAGCACATCACGAATAATATTCAACAGCACATCACAAATAATATTTAACAGCACATCACAAAGAATATTCAACAGCACACCACAAATAATATTCAACAGCACACCACAAATAATATTCAACAGCACATCACAAATAATATTCAACAGCACACCACAAATAATATTCAACAGCACACCACAAATAATATTCAACAGCACATCACAAATAATATTCAACAGCATATCACAAATAATATTCAACAGCACATCACAAATAATATTCAACAGCACATCACAAATAATATTCAACAGCACACCACAAATAATATTCAACAGTAAAATACAAATAATATTCAACAGCAAACCACAAATAATATTCAACAGCACACTACAAATAATATTCAACAGCACATCACAAATAATATTCAACAGCACATCACAAATAATATTCAACAGCACACCACAAATAATATTCAACAGTAAAATACAAATAATATTCAACAGCAAACCACAAATAATATTCAACAGCACACCTCAAATAATATTCAACAGCATATCACAAATAATATTCAACAGCACATCACAAATAATATTCAACAGCACATCACAAATAATATTCAACAGCACACCACAAATAATATTCAACAGTAAAATACAAATAATATTCAACAGCAAACCACAAATAATATTCAACAGCACACTACAAATAATATTCAACAGCACATCACAAATAATATTCAACAGCACATCACAAATAATATTCAACAGCACACCACAAATAATATTCAACAGTAAAATACAAATAATATTCAACAGCAAACCACAAATAATATTCAACAGCACACCACAAATAATATTCAACAGCATATCACAAATAATATTCAACAGCAAACCACAAGTAATATTTAACAGTAAAATACAAATAATATTCAACAGCACACCACAAATAATATTCAACAGTACACCACAAATAATATTCAACAGCATATCACAAATAATATTCAACAGCACACCACAAATAATATTCAACAGTGAAATACAAATAATATTCAACAGCAAACCACAAATTATATTCAACAGTAAAATACAAATAATATTCAACAGCAAACCACAAATCATATTCAACAACACACCACAAATAATATTCAACAGCACATCACAAATAATATTCAACAGCACATCACAAATAATATTCAACAGCACACCACAAATAATATTCAACAGTAAAATACAAATAATATTCAACAGCAAACCACAAATAATATTCAACAGCACATCACAAATAATATTCAACAGCACATCACAAATAATATTCAACAGCACACCACAAATAATATTCAACAGCACATCACAAATAATATTCAACAGCACACCACAAATAATATTCAACAGTAAAATACAAATAATATTCAACAGCACACCACAAATAATATCCAACAGTAAAATACAAATAATATTCAACAGCAAACCACAAATAATATTCAACAGTAAAATACAAATAATATTCAACAGCAAACCACAAATCATATTCAACAGCACACCACAAATAATATTCAACAGCACATCACAAATAATATTCAACAGCACATCACAAATAATATTCAACAGCACACGTCAAATAATATTCAACAGCACATCACAAATAATATTCAACAGCACATCCTAAATAATATTCAACAGCACACCACAAATAATATTTAACAGTAAAATAAAAATAATATTCAACAGCAAACCACAAATAATATTCAACAGCACACCACAAATAATATTCAACAGCACATCACAAATAATATTCAACAGCACATCACAAATCATATTCAACAGCACACCACAAATAATATTCAACAGCACATCACAAATAATATTCAACAGCACATCACAAATAATATTTAACAGCACACCACAAATAATATTCAACAGTAAAATACAAATAATATTCAACAGCAAACCACAAATAATATTCAAAAGCACACCACAAATAATATTTAACAGCATATCACAAATAATATTCAACAGCAAACCACAAATAATATTCAAGAGTAAAATACAAATAATATTCAACAGCACATCACAAATAATATTCAACAGCACATCACAAATAATATTCAACAGCACACCACAAATAATATTCAACAGTAAAATGCAAATAATATTCAACAGCAAACCACAAATCATATTCAACAGCACACCACAAATAATATTCAACAGCATATCACAAATAATATTCAACAGCACATCACAAATAATATTCAACAGCACATCACAAATAATATTCAACAGCACACAACAAATAATATTCAACAGCACATCACAAATAATATTCAACAGCACATCACAAATAATATTTAACAGCACACCACAAATAATATTCAACAGCACACCACAAATAATATTCAACATTAAAATACAAACAATATTCAACAGCAAACCACAAATAATATTCAACAGCACACCACAAATAATATTCAACAGCATATCACAAATAATATTCAACAGCACATCACAAATAATATTCAACAGCACATCACAAATAATATTCAACAGCACACCACAAATAATATTCAACAGCACATCACAAATAATATTCAACAGCACACCACAAATAATATTCAACAGTAAAATACAAATAATATTCAACAGCAAACCACAAATAATATTCAACAGCACACCAAAAATAATATTCAACGGCATATCACATATAATATTCAACAGCAAACCACAAATAATATTCAACAGTAAAATACAAATAATATTCAACAGCAAACCACAAATAATATTCAACAGTAAAATACAAATAATATTCAACAGCACACCACAAATAATATTCAACAGTAAAATACAAATAATAATCAACAGCAAACCACAAATAATATTCAACAGCACACCACAAATAATATTCAACAGCATATCACAAATAATATTCAACAGCAAACCACAAATAATATTCAACAGTAAAATACAAATAATATTCAACAGCACACTACAAATAATATTCAACAGCACATCACAAATAATATTCAACAGCACATCACAAATAATATTCAACAGCACACCACAAATAATATTCAACAGTAAAATACAAATAATATTCAACAGCAAACCACAAATAATATTCAACAGCACACCACAAATAATATTCAACAGCATATCACAAATAATATTCAACAGCAAACCACAAATATTATTTAACAGTAAAATACAAATAATATTTAACAGCACACCACAAATAATATTCAACAGCACATCACAAATAATATTCAACAGCACATCACAAATAATATTCAACAGCACACCACAAATAATATTCAACAGTAAAATACAAATAATATTCAACAGCAAACCACAAATAATATTCAACAGCATATCACAAATAATATTCAACAGCACATCACAAATAATATTCAACAGCACATCACAAATAATATTTAACAGCACACCACAAATAATATTCAACAGCACACCACAAATAATATTCAACATTAAAATACAAATAAAATTTAACAGCAAACCACAAATAATATTCAACAGCACACCACAAATAATATTTAACAGCATATCACAAATAATATTCAACAGCACATCACAAATAATATTCAACAGCACATCACAAATAATATTCAACAGCACACCACAAATAATATTCAACAGCACATCACAAATAATATTCAACAGCACACCACAAATAATATTCAACAGTAAAATACAAATAATATTTAATAGCAAACCACAAATAATATTTAACAGCACACCACAAATAATGTTCAACAGCATATCACAAATAATATTCAACAGCAAACCACAAATAATATTCAACAGCACACCACAAATAATATTCAACAGCAAACCACAAAAAATATTCAACAGCAAACCACAAATAATATTCAACAGCAAACCACAAATAATATTCAACAGCACATCACAAATAATATTCAACAGCACATCACAAATAATATTCAAGAGTAAAATACAAATAATATTCAACAGCACACCACAAATAATATTCAACAGCACACCACAAATAATATTCAACAGCACATCACAAATAATATTCAACAGTAAAATACAAATAATAATCAACAGCAAACCACAAATAATATTCAACAGCACACCACATATAATATTCAACAGCACATCACAAATAATATTCAACAGTACACCACAAATAATATTCAACAGCACATCACAAATAATATTCAACAGCACATCACAAATAATATTCAACAGCACATCACAAATAATATTCAACAGCACACCACAAATAATATTCAACAGCAAACCACAAATAAAATTCAACAGTAAAATACAAATAATATTCAACAGCAAACCACAAATAATATTCAACAGTACACCACAAATAATATTCAACAGCACATCACAAATAATATTCAACAGCACATCACAAATAATATTTAACAGCACATCGCAAATAATATTCAACAGCACACCACAAATAATATTCAACAGCACACCACAAACAATATTCAACAGCACATCACAAATAATATTCAACAGCACACCACAAATAATATTCAACAGCACACCACAAATAATAATCAACATCACATCACAAATAATATTCAACAGCACATCACAAATAATATTCAACAGCACATCACAAATAATATTTAACAGCACATCACAAATAATATTCAACAGCACACCACAAATAATATTCAACAGCACACCACAAATAATATTCAACAGCACATCACAAATAATATTCAACAGCACACCACAAATAATATTCAACAGCACACCACAAATAATATTCAACAGCACATCACAAATAATATTTAACAGCACATCACAAATAATATTTAACAGCACACCATAAATAATATTCAACAGCACACCACAAATAATATTCAACATTAAAATACAAATAATATTCAACAGCAAACCACAAATAATATTCAACAGCACACCACAAATAATATTCAACAGCATATCACAAATAATATTCAACAGCACATTACAAATAATATTCAACAGCACATCACAAATAATATTCAACAGCACACCACAAATAATATTCAACAGCACATCACAAATAATATTCAACAGCACACCACAAATAATATTCAACAGTAAAATACAAATAATATTCAACAGCAAACCACAAATAATATTTAACAGCACACCACAAATAATATTCAACAGCATATCACATATAATATTCAACAGCAAACCACAAATAATATTCAACAGTAAAATACAAATAATATTCAACAGCAAACCACAAATAATATTCAACAGTAAAATACAAATAATATTTAACAGCACACCACAAATAATATTCAACAGTAAAATACAAATAATATTCAACAGCATATCACAAATAATATTCAACAGCACATCACAAATAATATTCAACAGCACATCACAAATAATATTCAACAGCACACCACAAATAATAATCAACAGCACATCACAAATAATATTCAAGAGTAAAATACAAATAATATTCAACAGCAAACCACAAATTATATTCAACAGTACATCACAAACAATATTCAACAGCACACCACAAATAATATTCAACAGTAAAATACAAATAATATTCAACAGCAAACCACAAATAATATTCAACAGCACATCACAAATAATATTCAACAGCACATCACAAATAATATTCAACAGCACATCACAAATAATATTCAACAGCACATCACAAATAATATTCAACAGCACATCACAAATAATATTCAACAGCACACCACAAATAATATTCAACAGTACACCACAAATAATATTCAACAGCACATCACAAATAATATTCAACAGCACACCACAAATAATATTTAACAGCAAAATACAAATAATATTCAACAGCACATCACAAATAATATTCAACACCACATCACAAATAATATTCAACAGCACAACATAAATAATATTCAACAGCACATCACAAATAATATTTAACAGCACACCACAAATAATATTCAACAGCAAACCACAAATAATATTCAACAGTAATATACAAATAATATTCAAAAGCACATCACAAATAATATTCAACAGCACACCACAAATAATATTCAACAGCAAAATACAAATAATATTCAACAGCAAACCACAAATAATATTCAACAGTAAAATACAAATAATATTCAACAGCAAACCACAAATAATATTTAACAGCACACCACAAATAATATTCAACAGCACATCACAAATAATATTCAACAGCACATCACAAATATTATTCAACAGCACATCACAAATAATATTCAACAGCACACCACAAATAATATTCAACAGCAAATTACAAATAATATTCAACAGTAAAATACATATAATATTCAACAGCACATCACAAATACTATTCAACAGCACACCACAAATAATGTTCAACAGCACACCACAAATAATATTCAAATATTCAACAGCACACCACAAATAATATTCAACAGCACATCACAAATAATATTCAACAGCACACCACAAATAATATTCAACAGCACACCAAAATTAATATTCAACAGCAAACCACAAATAATATTCAACAGTAAAATACAAATAATATTCAACAGCAAACCACAAATAATATTTAACAGCACATCACAAATAATATTCAACAGCACATCACAAATAATATTCAACAGCACATCACAAATAATATTCAACAGCACACCACAAATAATATTCAACAGCAAATTACAAATAATATTCAACAGTAAAATACAAATAATATTTAACAGCACATCACAAATAATATTCAACAGCACACCACAAATAATATTCAACAGCACACCACAAATAATATTCAAATATTCAACAGCACACCACAAATAATATTCAACAGCAAACCACAAATAATATTCAACAGCACATCACAAATAATATTCAACAGCACACCACAAATAATATTCAACAGCATATCACAAATAATATTCAACAGCAAACCACAAATAATATTTAACAGTACACCACAAATAATATTCAACAGCACATCACAAATAATATTCAACAGCACATCACAAATAATATTTAACAGCACATCACAAATAATATTCAACAGCACACCACAAATAATATTCAACAGCACTCAAAAAATAATATTCAACAGCACATCACAAATAATATTCAACAGCACATCACAAATAATATTCAAGAGCAAAATACAAATAATATTCAACAGCACACCACAAATAATATTCAACAGCACACCACAAATAATATTCAACAGCACATCACAAATAATATTCAACAGTAAAATACAAATAATAATCAACAGCAAACCACAAATAATATTCAACAGCACACCACAAATAATATTCAACAGCGCATCACAAATAATATTCAACAGTACACCACAAATAATATTCAACAGCACATCACAAATAATATTCAACAGCACACCACAAATAATATTCAACAGCACATCACAAATAATATTCAACAGCACACCACAAATAATATTCAACAGCAAACCACAAATAAAATTCAACAGAAAAAAATAAAAATAATATTCAACAGCAAACCACAAATAATATTCAACAGTACACCACAAATAATATTCAACAGCACACCACAAACAATATTCAACAGCACATCACAAATAATATTCAACAGCACACCACAAATAATATTCAACAGCACACCACAAATAATGATCAACATAACATCACAAATAATATTCAACAGCACATCACAAATAATATTCAACAGCACATCACAAATAATATTTAACAGCACATCACAAATAATATTCAACAGCACACCACAAATAATATTCAACAACACACCACAAATAATATTCAACAGTACATAACAAATAATATTCAACAGCACACCACAAATAATATTCAACAGCACACCACAAATAATATTCAACAGCACATCACAAATAATATTTAACAGCACATCACAAATATAATTTAACAGCACACCACAAATAATATTCAACAGCACACCACAAATAATATTCAACATTAAAATACAAATAATATTCAACAGCAAACCACAAATAATATTCAACAGCACACCACAAATAATATTCAACAGCATATCACAAATAATATTCAACAGCACATCACAAAAAATATTCAACAGCACATCACAAATACTATTCAACAGCACACCACAAATAATATTCAACAGCACATCATAAATAATATTCAACAGCACACCACAAATAATATTCAACAGTAAAATACAAATAATATTCAACAGCAAACCACAAATAATATTTAACAGCACACCACAAATAATATTCAACAGCATATCACATATAATATTCAACAGCAAACCACAAATAATATTCAACAGTAAAATACAAATAATATTCAACAGCAAACCACAAATAGAATTCAACAGTAAAATACAAATAATATTTAACAGCACACCACAAATAATATTCAACAGTAAAATACAAATAATATTCAACAGCAAACCACAAATAATATTCAACAGCACACCACAAATAATATTCAACAGCATATCACAAATAATATTCAACAGCAAACCACAAATAATATTCAACAGTAAAATATAAATAATATTCAACAGCACACTACAAATAATATTCAACAGCACATCACAAATAATATTCAACAGCACATCACAAATAATATTCAACAGCACACCACAAATAATATTCAACAGTAAAATACAAATAATATTCAACAGCAAACCACAAATAATATTCAACAGCACACCACAAATAATATTCAACAGCATATCACAAATAATATTCAACAGCAAACCACAAATAATATTTAACAGTAAAATACAAATAATATTCAACAGCACACCACAAATAATATTCAACAGCACACCACAAATAATATTCAACAGCATATCACAAATAATATTCAACAGCACACCACAAATAATATTCAACAGTGAAATACAAATAATATTCAACAGCAAACCACAAATTATATTCAACAGTAAAATACAAATAATATTCAACAGCAAACCACAAATCATATTCAACAGCACACCACAAATAATATTCAACAGCACATCACAAATAATATTCAACAGCACATCACAAATAATATTCAACAGCACACCACAAATAATATTCAACAGCACACCACAAATAATAATCAACATCACATCACAAATAATATTCAACAGCACATCACAAATAATATTCAACAGCACATCACAAATAATATTTAACAGCACATCACAAATAATATTCAACAGCACACCACAAATAATATTCAACAGCACACCACAAATAATATTCAACAGCACATCACAAATAATATTCAACAGCACACCACAAATAATATTCAACAGCACACCACAAATAATATTCAACAGCACATCACAAATAATATTTAACAGCACATCACAAATAATATTTAACAGCACACCACAAATAATATTCAACAGCACACCACAAATAATATTCAACATTAAAATACAAATAATATTCAACAGCAAACCACAAATAATATTCAACAGCACACCTCAAATAATATTCAACAGCATATCACAAATAATATTCAACAGCACATCACAAATAATATTCAACAGCACATCACAAATAATATTCAACAGCACACCACAAATAATATTCAACAGCACATCACAAATAATATTCAACAGCACAGCACAAATAATATTCAACAGTAAAACACAAATAATATTCAACAGCAAACCACAAATTATATTTAACAGCACACCACAAATAATATTCAACAGCATATCACATATAATATTCAACAGCAAACCACAAATAATATTCAACAGTAAAATACAAATAATATTCAACAGCAAACCACAAATAATATTCAACAGTAAAATACAAATAATATTTAACAGCACACCACAAATAATATTCAACAGTAAAATACAAATAATATTCAACAGCAAACCACAAATAATATTCAACAGCACACCACAAATAATATTCAACAGCATATCACAAATAATATTCAACAGCAAACCACAAATAATATTCAACAGTAAAATACAAATAATATTCAACAGCACACTACAAATAATATTCAACAGCACATCACAAATAATATTCAACAGCACATCACAAATAATATTCAACAGCACACCACAAATAATATTCAACAGTAAAATACAAATAATATTCAACAGCAAACCACAAATAATATTCAACAGCACACCACAAATAATATTCAACAGCATATCACAAATAATATTCAACAGCAAACCACAAATAATATTTAACAGTAAAATACAAATAATATTCAACAGCACACCACAAATAATATTCAACAGCACACCACAAATAATATTCAACAGCATATCACAAATAATATTCAACAGCACACCACAAATAATATTCAACAGTGAAATACAAATAATATTCAACAGCAAACCACAAATAATATTTAACAGTAAAATACAAATAATATTCAACAGCATATCACAAATAATATTCAACAGCACACCACAAATAATATTCAACAGCATATCACAAATAATATTCAACAGCACACCACAAATAATATTCAACAGTGAAATACAAATAATATTCAACAGCAAACCACAAATTATATTCAACAGTAAAATACAAATAATATTCAACAGCAAACCACAAATCATATTCAACAGCACACCACAAATAATATTCAACAGCACATCACAAATAATATTCAACAGCACATCACAAATAATATTCAACAGCACACCACAAATAATATTCAACAGCACACCACAAATAATAATCAACATCACATCACAAATAATATTCAACAGCACATCACAAATAATATTCAACAGCACATCACAAATAATATTTAACAGCACATCACAAATAATATTCAACAGCACACCACAAATAATATTCAACAGCACACCACAAATAATATTCAACAGCACATCACAAATAATATTCAACAGCACACCACAAATAATATTCAACAGCACACCACAAATAATATTCAACAGCACATCACAAATAATATTTAACAGCACATCACAAATAATATTTAACAGCACACCACAAATAATATTCAACAGCACACCACAAATAATATTCAACATTAAAATACAAATAATATTCAACAGCAAACCACAAATAATATTCAACAGCACACCTCAAATAATATTCAACAGCATATCACAAATAATATTCAACAGCACATCACAAATAATATTCAACAGCACATCACAAATAATATTCAACAGCACACCACAAATAATATTCAACAGCACATCACAAATAATATTCAACAGCACAGCACAAATAATATTCAACAGTAAAATACAAATAATATTCAACAGCAAACCACAAATTATATTTAACAGCACACCACAAATAATATTCAACAGCATATCACATATAATATTCAACAGCAAACCACAAATAATATTCAACAGTAAAATACAAATAATATTCAACAGCAAACCACAAATAATATTCAACAGTAAAATACAAATAATATTTAACAGCACACCACAAATAATATTCAACAGTAAAATACAAATAATATTCAACAGCAAACCACAAATAATATTCAACAGCACACCACAAATAATATTCAACAGCATATCACAAATAATATTCAACAGCAAACCACAAATAATATTCAACAGTAAAATACAAATAATATTCAACAGCAAACCACAAATAATATTCAACAGCACACTACAAATAATATTCAACAGCACATCACAAATAATATTCAACAGCACATCACAAATAATATTCAACAGCACACCACAAATAATATTCAACAGTAAAATACAAATAATATTCAACAGCAAACCACAAATAATATTCAACAGCACACCACAAATAATATTCAACAGCATATCACAAATAATATTCAACAGCAAACCACAAGTAATATTTAACAGTAAAATACAAATAATATTCAACAGCACACCACAAATAATATTCAACAGCACACCACAAATAATATTCAACAGCATATCACAAATAATATTCAACAGCACACCACAAATAATATTCAACAGTGAAATACAAATAATATTCAACAGCAAACCACAAATTATATTCAACAGTAAAATACAAATAATATTCAACAGCAAACCACAAATCATATTCAACAACACACCACAAATAATATTCAACAGCACATCACAAATAATATTCAACAGCACATCACAAATAATATTCAACAGCACACCACAAATAATATTCAACAGTAAAATACAAATAATATTCAACAGCAAACCACAAATAATATTCAACAGCACATCACAAATAATATTCAACAGCACATCACAAATAATATTCAACAGCACACCACAAATAATATTCAACAGCACATCACAAATAATATTCAACAGCACACCACAAATAATATTCAACAGTAAAATACAAATAATATTCAACAGCACACCACAAATAATATCCAACAGTAAAATACAAATAATATTCAACAGCAAACCACATATAATATTCAACAGTAAAATACAAATAATATTCAACAGCAAACCACAAATCATATTCAACAGCACACCACAAATAATATTCAACAGCACATCACAAATAATATTCAACAGCACATCACAAATAATATTCAACAGCACACGTCAAATAATATTCAACAGCACATCACAAATAATATTCAACAGCACATCCTAAATAATATTCAACAGCACACCACAAATAATATTTAACAGTAAAATAAAAATAATATTCAACAGCAAACCACAAATAATATTCAACAGCACACCACAAATAATATTCAACAGCACATCACAAATAATATTCAACAGCACATCACAAATCATATTCAACAGCACACCACAAATAATATTTAACAGCACATCACAAATAATATTCAACAGCACATCACAAATAATATTCAACAGCACACCACAAATAATATTCAACAGTAAAATACAAATAATATTCAACAGCAAACCACAAATAATATTCAAAAGCACACCACAAATAATATTTAACAGCATATCACAAATAATATTCAACAGCAAACCACAAATAATATTCAAGAGTAAAATACAAATAATATTCAACAGCACATCACAAATAATATTCAACAGCACATCACAAATAATATTCAACAGCACACCACAAATAATATTCAACAGTAAAATGCAAATAATATTCAACAGCAAACCACAAATCATATTCAACAGCACACCACAAATTATATTCAACAGCACATTACAAATAATATTCAACAGCACATCACAAATAATATTCAACAGCACACCACAAATAATATTCAACAGTAAAATACAAATAATTTTCAACAGCAAACCACAAATAATATTCAACAGTAAAATACAAATAATATTCAACAGCAAACCACAAATCATATTCAACAGCACACCACAAATAAAATTCAACAGCACATCACAAATAATATTCAACAGCACACCACAAATAATATTCAACAGCATATCACAAATAATATTCAACAGCACATCACAAATAATATTCAACAGCACATCACAAATAATATTCAACAGCACACCACAAATAATATTCAACAGCACATCACAAATAATATTCAACAGCACACCACAAATAATATTCAACAGTAAAATACAAATAATATTTAACAGCAAACCACAAATAATATTTAACAGCACACCACAAATAATATTCAACAGCATATCACATATAATATTCAACAGCAAACCACAAATAATATTCAACAGTAAAATACAAATAATATTCAACAGCAAACCACAAATAATATTCAACAGTAAAATACAAATAATATTTAACAGCACACCACAAATAATATTCAACAGTAAAATACAAATAATATTCAACAGCAAACCACAAATAATATTCAACAGTAAAATACAAATAATATTTAACAGCACACCACAAATAATATTCAACAGTAAAATACAAATAATATTCAACAGCAAACCACAAATAATATTCAACAGCACACCACAAATAATATTCAACAGCATATCACAAATAATATTCAACAGCAAACCACAAATAATATTCAACAGTAAAATACAAATAATATTCAACAGCACACTACAAATAATATTCAACAGCACATCACAAATAATATTCAACAGCACATCACAAAAAATATTCAACAGCACACCACAAATAATATTCAACAGCACATCACAAATAATATTCAACAGCACACCACAAATAATATTCAACAGTAAAATACAAATAATATTCAACAGCACACCACAAATAATATCCAACAGTAAAATACAAATAATATTCAACAGCAAACCACAAATAATATTCAACAGTAAAATACAAATAATATTCAACAGCAAACCACAAATAATATTCAACAGCACACCACAAATAATATTCAACAGCACATCACAAATAATATTCAACAGCACATCACAAATCATATTCAACAGCACACCACAAATAATATTCAACAGCACATCACAAATAATATTCAACAGCACATCACAAATAATATTCAACAGCACACCACAAATAATATTCAACAGTAAAATACAAATAATATTCAACAGCAAACCACAAATAATATTCAAAAGCACACCACAAATAATATTCAACAGCATATCACAAATAATATTCAACAGCAAACCACAAATAATATTCAAGAGTAAAATACAAATAATATTCAACAGCACATCACAAATAATATTCAACAGCACATCACAAATAATATTCAACAGCACACCACAAATAATATTCAACAGTAAAATGCAAATAATATTCAACAGCAAACCACAAATTATATTCAACAGCACACCACAAATAATATTCAACAGCATATCACAAATAATATTCAACAGCAAACCACAAATAATATTCAACAGTAAAATACAAATAATATTCAACAGCAAACCACAAATAATATTTAACAGCAAACCACAAATAATATTCAACAGCACATCACAAATAATATTCAACAGCAAACCACAAATAATATTCAAGAGTAAAATACAAGTAATATTCAACAGCAAACCACAAATCATATTCAACAGCACACCACAAATAATATTCAACAGCACATTACAAATAATATTCAACAGCACATCACAAATAATATTCAACAGCACACCACAAATAATATTCAACAGTAAAATACAAATAATATTCAACAGCAAACCACAAATAATATTCAACAGTAAAATACAAATAATATTTAATAGCAAACCACAAATCATATTCAACAGCACACCACAAATAATATTCAACAGCACATCACAAATAATATTCAACAGCACACCACAAATAATATTCAACCGCACATCACAAATAATATTCAACAGCACACCACAAATAATATTCAACAGTAAAATACAAATAATATTCAACAGCACACCACAAATAATATCCAACAGTAAAATACAAATAATATTCAACAGCAAACCACAAATAATATTCAACAGTAAAATACAAATAATATTCAACAGCATACCACAAATTATATTCAACAGCACACCACAAATAATATTCAACAGCACATCACAAATAATATTCAACAGCACATCATAAATAATATTCAACAGCACACCACAAATAATATTCAACAGCACATCACAAATAATATTCAACAGCACATCACAAATAATATTTAACAGCACACCACAAATAATATTTAACAGTAAAATACAAATAATATTCAACAGCAAACCACAAATAATATTCAACAGCACACCACAAATAATATTCAACAGCACATTACAAATAATATTCAACAGCACATAACAAATCATATTCAACAGCACACCACAAATAATATTCAACAGCACATCACAAATAATATTCAACAGCACATCACAAATAATATTCAACAGCACACCACAAATAATATTCAACAGTAAAATACAAATAATATTCAACAGCAAACCACAAATAATATTCAAAAGCACACCACAAATAATATTCAACAGCATATCACAAATAATATTCAACAGCAAATTACAAATAATATTCAAGAGTAAAATACAAATAATATTCAACAGCACATCACAAATAATATTCAACAGCACATCACAAATAATATTCAACAGCACACCACAAATAATATTCAACAGTAAAATACAAATAATATTCAACAGCAAACCACAAATAATATTCAACAGCAAACCACAAATAATATTCAACAGCACATCACAAATAATATTCAACAGCAAACCACAAATAATATTCAAGAGTAAAATACAAATAATATTCAACAGCAAACCACAAATCATATTCAACAGCACACCACAAATAATATTCAACAGCACATTACAAATAATATTCAACAGCACATCACAAATAATATTCAACAGCACACCACAAATAATATTCAACAGTAAAATACAAATAATATTCAACAGCAAACCACAAATAATATTCAACAGTAAAATACAAATAATATTCAACAGCAAACCACAAATCATATTCAACAGCACACCACAAATAATATTCAACAGCACATCACAAATAATATTCAACAGCACACCACAAATAATATTCAACCGCACATCACAAATAATATTCAACAGCACACCACAAATAATATTCAACAGTAAAATACAAATAATATTCAACAGCACACCACAAATAATATCCAACAGTAAAATACAAATAATATTCAACAGCAAACCACAAATAATATTCAACAGTAAAATACAAATAATATTCAACAGCATACCACAAATTATATTCAACAGCACACCACAAATAATATTCAACAGCACATCACAAATAATATTCAACAGCACATCACAAATAATATTCAACAGCACACCACAAATAATATTCAACAGTAAAATACAAATAATATTCAACAGCAAACCACAAATAATATTCAACAGCACACCACAAATAATATTCAACAGCATATCACAAATAATATTCAACAGCAAACCACAAGTAATATTTAACAGTAAAATACAAATAATATTCAACAGCACACCACAAATAATATTCAACAGTACACCACAAATAATATTCAACAGCATATCACAAATAATATTCAACAGCACACCACAAATAATATTCAACAGTGAAATACAAATAATATTCAACAGCAAACCACAAATTATATTCAACAGTAAAATACAAATAATATTCAACAGCAAACCACAAATCATATTCAACAACACACCACAAATAATATTCAACAGCACATCACAAATAATATTCAACAGCACATCACAAATAATATTCAACAGCACACCACAAATAATATTCAACAGTAAAATACAAATAATATTCAACAGCAAACCACAAATAATATTCAACAGCACATCACAAATAATATTCAACAGCACATCACAAATAATATTCAACAGCACACCACAAATAATAATCAACAGCACATCACAAATAATATTCAACAGCACACCACAAATAATATTCAACAGTAAAATACAAATAATATTCAACAGCACACCACAAATAATATCCAACAGTAAAATACAAATAATATTCAACAGCAAACCACAAATAATATTCAACAGTAAAATACAAATAATATTCAACAGCAAACCACAAATCATATTCAACAGCACACCACAAATAATATTCAACAGCACATCACAAATAATATTCAACAGCACATCACAAATAATATTCAACAGCACACGTCAAATAATATTCAACAGCACATCACAAATAATATTCAACAGCACATCCTAAATAATATTCAACAGCACACCACAAATAATATTTAACAGTAAAATAAAAATAATATTCAACAGCAAACCACAAATAATATTCAACAGCACACCACAAATAATATTCAACAGCACATCACAAATAATATTCAACAGCACATCACAAATCATATTCAACAGCACACCACAAATAATATTCAACAGCACATCACAAATAATATTCAACAGCACATCACAAATAATATTTAACAGCACACCACAAATAATATTCAACAGTAAAATACAAATAATATTCAACAGCAAACCACAAATAATATACAAAAGCACACCACAAATAATATTTAACAGCATATCACAAATAATATTCAACAGCAAACCACAAATAATATTCAAGAGTAAAATACAAATAATATTCAACAGCACATCACAAATAATATTCAACAGCACATCACAAATAATATTCAACAGCACACCACAAATAATATTCAACAGTAAAATGCAAATAATATTCAACAGCAAACCACAAATCATATTCAACAGCACACCACAAATTATATTCAACAGCACATTACAAATAATATTCAACAGCACATCACAAATAATATTCAACAGCACACCACAAATAATATTCAACAGTAAAATACAAATAATTTTCAACAGCAAACCACAAATAATATTCAACAGTAAAATACAAATAATATTCAACAGCAAACCACAAATCATATTCAACAGCACACCACAAATAAAATTTAACAGCACATCACAAATAATATTCAACAGCACACCACAAATAATATTCAACAGCACACCACAAATAATATTCAACAGCACATTACAAATAATATTCAACAGCACATCACAAATAATATTCAACAGCACATCACAAATAATATTTAACAGCACACCACAAATAATATTCAACAGCACACCACAAATAATATTCAACATTAAAATACAAACAATATTCAACAGCAAACCACAAATAATATTCAACAGCACACCACAAATAATATTCAACAGCATATCACAAATAATATTCAACAGCACATCACAAATAATATTCAACAGCACATCACAAATAATATTCAACAGCACACCACAAATAATATTCAACAGCACATCACAAATAATATTCAACAGCACACCACAAATAATATTCAACAGTAAAATACAAATAATATTCAACAGCAAACCACAAATAATATTCAACAGCACACCAAAAATAATATTCAACAGCATATCACATATAATATTCAACAGCAAACCACAAATAATATTCAACAGTAAAATACAAATAATATTCAACAGCAAACCACAAATAATATTCAACAGTAAAATACAAATAATATTCAACAGCACACCACAAATAATATTCAACAGTAAAATACAAATAATAATCAACAGCAAACCACAAATAATATTCAACAGCACACCACAAATAATATTCAACAGCATATCACAAATAATATTCAACAGCAAACCACAAATAATATTCAACAGTAAAATACAAATAATATTCAACAGCACACTACAAATAATATTCAACAGCACATCACAAATAATATTCAACAGCACATCACAAATAATATTCAACAGCACACTACAAATAATATTCAACAGTAAAATACAAATAATATTCAACAGCAAACCACAAATAATATTCAACAGCACACCACAAATAATATTCAACAGCATATCACAAATAATATTCAACAGCAAACCACAAATATTATTTAACAGTAAAATACAAATAATATTTAACAGCACACCACAAATAACATTCAACAGCACATCACAAATAATATTCAACAGCACATCACAAATAATATTCAACAGCACACCACAAATAATATTCAACAGTAAAATACAAATAATATTCAACAGCAAACCACAAATAATATTCAACAGCATATCACAAATAATATTCAACAGCACATCACAAATAATATTCAACAGCACATCACAAATAATATTTAACAGCACACCACAAATAATATTCAACAGCACACCACAAATAATATTCAACATTAAAATACAAATAAAATTCAACAGCAAACCACAAATAATATTCAACAGCACACCACAAATAATATTCAACAGCATATCACAAATAATATTCAACAGCACATCACAAATAATATTCAACAGCACATCACAAATAATATTCAACAGCACACCACAAATAATATTCAACAGCACATCACAAATAATATTCAACAGCACACCACAAATAATATTCAACAGTAAAATACAAATAATATTTAATAGCAAACCACAAATAATATTTAACAGCACACCACAAATAATGTTCAACAGCATATCACAAATAATATTCAACAGCAAACCACAAATAATATTCAACAGCACACCACAAATAATATTCAACAGCAAACCACAAAAAATATTCAACAGCAAACCACAAATAATATTCAACAGCAAACCACAAATAATATTCAACAGCACATCACAAATAATATTCAACAGCACATCACAAATAATATTCAAGAGTAAAATACAAATAATATTCAACAGCACACCACAAATAATATTCAACAGCACACCACAAATAATATTCAACAGCACATCACAAATAATATTCAACAGTAAAATACAAATAATAATCAACAGCAAACCACAAATAATATTCAACAGCACACCACATATAATATTCAACAGCACATCACAAATAATATTCAACAGTACACCACAAATAATATTCAACAGCACATCACAAATAATATTCAACAGCACATCACAAATAATATTCAACAGCACATCACAAATAATATTCAACAGCACACCACAAATAATATTCAACAGCAAACCACAAATAAAATTCAACAGTAAAATACAAATAATATTCAACAGCAAACCACAAATAATATTCAACAGTACACCACAAATAATATTCAACAGCACATCACAAATAATATTCAACAGCACATAACAAATAATATTTAACAGCACATCGCAAATAATATTCAACAGCACACCACAAATAATATTCAACAGCACACCACAAACAATATTCAACAGCACATCACAAATAATATTCAACAGCACACCACAAATAATATTCAACAGCACACCACAAATAATAATCAACATCACATCACAAATAATATTCAACAGCACATCACAAATAATATTCAACAGCACATCACAAATAATATTTAACAGCACATCACAAATAATATTCAACAGCACACCACAAATAATATTCAACAGCACACCACAAATAATATTCAACAGCACATCACAAATAATATTCAACAGCACACCACAAATAATATTCAACAGCACACCACAAATAATATTCAACAGCACATCACAAATAATATTTAACAGCACATCACAAATAATATTTAACAGCACACCATAAATAATATTCAACAGCACACCACAAATAATATTCAACATTAAAATACAAATAATATTCAACAGCAAACCACAAATAATATTCAACAGCACACCACAAATAATATTCAACAGCATATCACAAATAATATTCAACAGCACATTACAAATAATATTCAACAGCACATCACAAATAATATTCAACAGCACACCACAAATAATATTCAACAGCACATCACAAATAATATTCAACAGCACACCACAAATAATATTCAACAGTAAAATACAAATAATATTCAACAGCAAACCACAAATAATATTTAACAGCACACCACAAATAATATTCAACAGCATATCACATATAATATTCAACAGCAAACCACAAATAATATTCAACAGTAAAATACAAATAATATTCAACAGCAAACCACAAATAATATTCAACAGTAAAATACAAATAATATTTAACAGCACACCACAAATAATATTCAACAGTAAAATACAAATAATATTCAACAGCATATCACAAATAATATTCAACAGCACATCACAAATAATATTCAACAGCACATCACAAATAATATTCAACAGCACACCACAAATAATAATCAACAGCACATCACAAATAATATTCAAGAGTAAAATACAAATAATATTCAACAGCAAACCACAAATTATATTCAACAGTACATCACAAACAATATTCAACAGCACACCACAAATAATATTCAACAGTAAAATACAAATAATATTCAACAGCAAACCACAAATAATATTCAACAGCACATCACAAATAATATTCAACAGCACATCACAAATAATATTCAACAGCACATCACAAATAATATTCAACAGCACATCACAAATAATATTCAACAGCACATCACAAATAATATTCAACAGCACACCACAAATAATATTCAACAGTACACCACAAATAATATTCAACAGCACATCACAAATAATATTCAACAGCACACCACAAATAATATTTAACAGCAAAATACAAATAATATTCAACAGCACATCACAAATAATATTCAACACCACATCACAAATAATATTCAACAGCACAACATAAATAATATTCAACAGCACATCACAAATAATATTTAACAGCACACCACAAATAATATTCAACAGCAAACCACAAATAATATTCAACAGTAATATACAAATAATATTCAAAAGCACATCACAAATAGTATTCAACAGCACACCACAAATAATATTCAACAGCAAAATACAAATAATATTCAACAGCAAACCACAAATAATATTCAACAGTAAAATACAAATAATATTCAACAGCAAACCACAAATAATATTTAACAGCACACCACAAATAATATTCAACAGCACATCACAAATAATATTCAACAGCACATCACAAATATTATTCAACAGCACATCACAAATAATATTCAACAGCACACCACAAATAATATTCAACAGCAAATTACAAATAATATTCAACAGTAAAATACATATAATATTCAACAGCACATCACAAATACTATTCAACAGCACACCACAAATAATGTTCAACAGCACACCACAAATAATATTCAAATATTCAACAGCACACCACAAATAATATTCAACAGCACATCACAAATAATATTCAACAGCACACCACAAATAATATTCAACAGCACACCAAAATTAATATTCAACAGCAAACCACAAATAATATTCAACAGTAAAATACAAATAATATTCAACAGCAAACCACAAATAATATTTAACAGCACATCACAAATAATATTCAACAGCACATCACAAATAATATTCAACAGCACATCACAAATAATATTCAACAGCACACCACAAATAATATTCAACAGCAAATTACAAATAATATTCAACAGTAAAATACAAATAATATTTAACAGCACATCACAAATAATATTCAACAGCACACCACAAATAATATTCAAAAGCACACCACAAATAATATTCAAATATTCAACAGCACACCACAAATAATATTCAACAGCAAACCACAAATAATATTCAACAGCACATCACAAATAATATTCAACAGCACACCACAAATAATATTCAACAGCATATCACAAATAATATTCAACAGCAAACCACAAATAATATTTAACAGTACACCACAAATAATATTCAACAGCACATCACAAATAATATTCAACAGCACATCACAAATAATATTTAACAGCACATCACAAATAATATTCAACAGCACACCACAAATAATATTGAACAGCACTCAAAAAATAATATTCAACAGCACATCACAAATAATATTCAACAGCACACCACAAATAATATTCAACAGCACACCACAAATAATATTCAACAGCACATCACAAATAATATTCAACAGCACATCACAAATAATATTCAAGAGCAAAATACAAATAATATTCAACAGCACACCACAAATAATATTCAACAGCACACCACAAATAATATTCAACAGCACATCACAAATAATATGCAACAGTAAAATACAAATAATAATCAACAGCTAACCACAAATAATATTCAACAGCACACCACAAATAATATTCAACAGCGCATCACAAATAATATTCAACAGTACACCACAAATAATATTCAACAGCACATCACAAATAATATTCAACAGCACACCACAAATAATATTCAACAGCACATCACAAATAATATTCAACAGCACACCACAAATAATATTCAACAGCAAACCACAAATAAAATTCAACAGAAAAAAATAAAAATAATATTCAACAGCAAACCACAAATAATATTCAACAGTACACCACAAATAATATTCAACAGCACATCACAAATAATATTCAACAGCACATCACAAATAATTTTTAACAGCACATCACAAATAATATTCAACAGCACACCACAAAGAATATTCAACAGCACACCACAAACAATATTCAACAGCACATCACAAAAAAATATTCAACAGCACACCACAAATAATATTCAACAGCACACCACAAATAATAATCAACATAACATCACAAATAATATTCAACAGCACATCACAAATAATATTCAACAGCACATCACAAATAATATTTAACAGCACATCACAAATAATATTCAACAGCACACCACAAATAATATTTAACAACACACCACAAATAATATTCAACAGTACATCACAAATAATATTCAACAGCACACCACAAATAATATTCAACAGCACACCACAAATAATATTCAACAGCACATCACAAATAATATTTAACAGCACATCACAAATATAATTTAACAGCACACCACAAATAATATTCAACAGCACACCACAAATAATATTCAACATTAAAATACAAATAATATTCAACAGCAAACCACAAATAATATTCAACAGCACACCACAAATAATATTCAACAGCATATCACAAATAATATTCAACAGCACATCACAAAAAATATTCAACAGCACATCACAAATACTATTCAACAGCACACCACAAATAATATTCAACAGCACATCATAAATAATATTCAACAGCACACCACAAATAATATTCAACAGTAAAATACAAATAATATTCAACAGCAAACCACAAATAATATTTAACAGCACACCACAAATAATATTCAACAGCATATCACATATAATATTCAACAGCAAACCACAAATAATATTCAACAGTAAAATACAAATAATATTCAACAGCAAACCACAAATAGAATTCAACAGTAAAATACAAATAATATTTAACAGCACACCACAAATAATATTCAACAGTAAAATACAAATAATATTCAACAGCAAACCACAAATAATATTCAACAGCACACCACAAATAATATTCAACAGCATATCACAAATAATATTCAACAGCAAACCACAAATAATATTCAACAGTAAAATATAAATAATATTCAACAGCACACTACAAATAATATTCAACAGCACATCACAAATAATATTCAACAGCACATCACAAATAATATTCAACAGCACACCACAAATAATATTCAACAGTAAAATACAAATAATATTCAACAGCAAACCACAAATAATATTCAACAGCACACCACAAATAATATTCAACAGCATATCACAAATAATATTCAACAGCAAACCACAATCAATATTTAACAGTAAAATACAAATAATATTCAACAGCACACCACAAATAATATTCAACAGCACACCACAAATAATATTCAACAGCATATCACAAATAATATTCAACAGCACACCACAAATAATATTCAACAGTGAAATACAAATAATATTCAACAGCAAACCACAAATTATATTCAACAGTAAAATACAAATAATATTCAACAGCAAACCACAAATCATATTCAACAGCACACCACAAATAATATTCAACAGCACATCACAAATAATATTCAACAGCACATCACAAATAATATTCAACAGCACACCACAAATAATATTCAACAGCACACCACAAATAATAATCAACATCACATCACAAATAATATTCAACAGCACATCACAAATAATATTCAACAGCACATCACAAATAATATTTAACAGCACATCACAAATAATATTCAACAGCACACCACAAATAATATTCAACAGCACACCACAAATAATATTCAACAGCACATCACAAATAATATTCAACAGCACACCACAAATAATATTCAACAGCACACCACAAATAATATTCAACAGCACATCACAAATAATATTTAACAGCACATCACAAATAATATTTAACAGCACACCACAAATAATATTCAACAGCACACCACAAATAATATTCAACATTAAAATACAAATAATATTCAACAGCAAACCACAAATAATATTCAACAGCACACCTCAAATAATATTCAACAGCATATCACAAATAATATTCAACAGCACATCACAAATAATATTCAACAGCACATCACAAATAATATTCAACAGCACACCACAAATAATATTCAACAGCACATCACAAATAATATTCAACAGCACAGCACAAATAATATTCAACAGTAAAATACAAATAATATTCAACAGCAAACCACAAATTATATTTAACAGCACACCACAAATAATATTCAACAGCATATCACATATAATATTCAACAGCAAACCACAAATAATATTCAACAGTAAAATACAAATAATATTCAACAGCAAACCACAAATAATATTCAACAGTAAAATACAAATAATATTTAACAGCACACCACAAATAATATTCAACAGTAAAATACAAATAATATTCAACAGCAAACCACAAATAATATTCAACAGCACACCACAAATAATATTCAACAGCATATCACAAATAATATTCAACAGCAAACCACAAATAATATTCAACAGTAAAATACAAATAATATTCAACAGCACACTACAAATAATATTCAACAGCACATCACAAATAATATTCAACAGCACATCACAAATAATATTCAACAGCACACCACAAATAATATTCAACAGTAAAATACAAATAATATTCAACAGCAAACCACAAATAATATTCAACAGCACACCACAAATAATATTCAACAGCATATCACAAATAATATTCAACAGCAAACCACAAATAATATTTAACAGTAAAATACAAATAATATTCAACAGCACACCACAAATAATATTCAACAGCACACCACAAATAATATTCAACAGCATATCACAAATAATATTCAACAGCACACCACAAATAATATTCAACAGTGAAATACAAATAATATTCAACAGCAAACCACAAATAATATTTAACAGTAAAATACAAATAATATTCAACAGCACACCACAAATAATATTCAACAGCACACCACAAATAATATTCAACAGCATATCACAAATAATATTCAACAGCACACCACAAATAATATTCAACAGTGAAATACAAATAATATTCAACAGCAAACCACAAATTATATTCAACAGTAAAATACAAATAATATTCAACAGCAAACCACAAATCATATTCAACAGCACACCACAAATAATATTCAACAGCACATCACAAATAATATTCAACAGCACATCACAAATAATATTCAACAGCACACCACAAATAATATTCAACAGCACACCACAAATAATAATCAACATCACATCACAAATAATATTCAACAGCACATCACAAATAATATTCAACAGCACATCACAAATAATATTTAACAGCACATCACAAATAATATTCAACAGCACACCACAAATAATATTCAACAGCACACCACAAATAATATTCAACAGCACATCACAAATAATATTCAACAGCACACCACAAATAATATTCAACAGCACACCACAAATAATATTCAACAGCACATCACAAATAATATTTAACAGCACATCACAAATAATATTTAACAGCACACCACAAATAATATTTAACAGCACACCACAAATAATATTCAACATTAAAATACAAATAATATTCAACAGCAAACCACAAATAATATTCAACAGCACACCTCAAATAATATTCAACAGCATATCACAAATAATATTCAACAGCACATCACAAATAATATTCAACAGCACATCACAAATAATATTCAACAGCACACCACAAATAATATTCAACAGCACATCACAAATAATATTCAACAGCACAGCACAAATAATATTCAACAGTAAAATACAAATAATATTCAACAGCAAACCACAAATTATATTTAACAGCACACCACAAATAATATTCAACAGCATATCACATATAATATTCAACAGCAAACCACAAATAATATTCAACAGTAAAATACAAATAATATTCAACAGCAAACCACAAATAATATTCAACAGTAAAATACAAATAATATTTAACAGCACACCACAAATAATATTCAACAGTAAAATACAAATAATATTCAACAGCAAACCACAAATAATATTCAACAGCACACCACAAATAATATTCAACAGCATATCAAAAATAATATTCAACAGCAAACCACAAATAATATTCAACAGTAAAATACAAATAATATTCAACAGCAAACCACAAATAATATTCAACAGCACACTACAAATAATATTCAACAGCACATCACAAATAATATTCAACAGCACATCACAAATAATATTCAACAGCACACCACAAATAATATTCAACAGTAAAATACAAATAATATTCAACAGCAAACCACAAATAATATTCAACAGCACACCACAAATAATATTCAACAGCATATCACAAATAATATTCAACAGCAAACCACAAGTAATATTTAACAGTAAAATACAAATAATATTCAACAGCACACCACAAATAATATTCAACAGCACACCACAAATAATATTCAACAGCATATCACAAATAATATTCAACAGCACACCACAAATAATATTCAACAGTGAAATACAAATAATATTCAACAGCAAACCACAAATTATTTTCAACAGTAAAATACAAATAATATTCAACAGCAAACCACAAATCATATTCAACAACACACCACAAATAATATTCAACAGCACATCACAAATAATATTCAACAGCACATCACAAATAATATTCAACAGCACACCACAAATAATATTCAACAGTAAAATACAAATAATATTCAACAGCAAACCACAAATAATATTCAACAGCACATCACAAATAATATTCAACAGCACATCACAAATAATATTCAACAGCACACCACAAATAATATTCAACAGCACATCACAAATAATATTCAACAGCACACCACAAATAATATTCAACAGTAAAATACAAATAATATTCAACAGCACACCACAAATAATATCCAACAGTAAAATACAAATAATATTCAACAGCAAACCACATATAATATTCAACAGTAAAATACAAATAATATTCAACAGCAAACCACAAATCATATTCAACAGCACACCACAAATAATATTCAACAGCACATCACAAATAATATTCAACAGCACATCACAAATAATATTCAACAGCACACGTCAAATAATATTCAACAGCACATCACAAATAATATTCAACAGCACATCCTAAATAATATTCAACAGCACACCACAAATAATATTTAACAGTAAAATAAAAATAATATTCAACAGCAAACCACAAATAATATTCAACAGCACACCACAAATAATATTCAACAGCACATCACAAATAATATTCAACAGCACATCACAAATCATATTCAACAGCACACCACAAATAATATTCAACAGCACATCACAAATAATATTCAACAGCACATCACAAATAATATTTAACAGCACACCACAAATAATATTCAACAGTAAAATACAAATAATATTCAACAGCAAACCACAAATAATATTCAAAAGCACATTACAAATAATATTTAACAGCATATCACAAATAATATTCAACAGCAAACCACAAATAATATTCAAGAGTAAAATACAAATAATATTCAACAGCACATCACAAATAATATTCAACAGCACATCACAAATAATATTCAACAGCACACCACAAATAATATTCAACAGTAAAATGCAAATAATATTCAACAGCAAACCACAAATCATATTCAACAGCACACCACAAATTATATTCAACAGCACATTACAAATAATATTCAACAGCACATCACAAATAATATTCAACAGCACACCACAAATAATATTCAACAGTAAAATACAAATAATTTTCAACAGCAAACCACAAATAATATTCAACAGTAAAATACAAATAATATTCAACAGCAAACCACAAATCATATTCAACAGCACACCACAAATAAAATTCAACAGCACATCACAAATAATATTCAACAGCACACCACAAATAATATTCAACAGCACATTACAAATAATATTCAACAGCACATCACAAATAATATTCAACAGCACATCACAAATAATATTTAACAGCACACCACAAATAATATTCAACAGCACACCACAAATAATATTCAACATTAAAATACAAACAATATTCAACAGCAAACCACAAATAATATTCAACAGCACACCACAAATAATATTCAACAGCATATCACAAATAATATTCAACAGCACATCACAAATAATATTCAACAGCACATCACAAATAATATTCAACAGCACACCACAAATAATATTCAACAGCACATCACAAATAATATTCAACAGCACACCACAAATAATATTCAACAGTAAAATACAAATAATATTTAACAGCAAACCACAAATAATATTTAACAGCACACCACAAATAATATTCAACAGCATATCACATATAATATTTAACAGCAAACCACAAATAATATTCAACAGTAAAATACAAATAATATTCAACAGCAAACCACAAATAATATTCAACAGTAAAATACAAATAATATTTAACAGCACACCACAAATAATATTCAACAGTAAAATACAAATAATATTCAACAGCAAACCACAAATAATATTCAACAGTAAAATACAAATAAAATTTAACAGCACACCACAAATAATATTCAACAGTAAAATACAAATAATATTCAACAGCAAACCACAAATAATATTCAACAGCACACCACAAATAATATTCAACAGCATATCACAAATAATATTCAACAGCAAACCACAAATAATATTCAACAGTAAAATACAAATAATATTCAACAGCACACTACAAATAATATTCAACAGCACATCACAAATAATATTCAACAGCACATCACAAAAAATATTCAACAGCACACCACAAATAATATTCAACAGCACATCACAAATAATATTCAACAGCACACCACAAATAATATTCAACAGTAAAATACAAATAATATTCAACAGCACACCACAAATAATATCCAACAGTAAAATACAAATAATATTCAACAGCAAACCACAAATAATATTCAACAGTAAAATACAAATAATATTCAACAGCAAACCACAAATAATCTTCAACAGCACACCACAAATAATATTCAACAGCACATCACAAATAATATTCAACAGCACATCACAAATCATATTCAACAGCACACCACAAATAATATTCAACAGCACATCACAAATAATATTCAACAGCACATCACAAATAATATTCAACAGCACACCACAAATAATATTCAACAGTAAAATACAAATAATATTCAACAGCAAACCACAAATAATATTCAAAAGCACACCACAAATAATATTCAACAGCATATCACAAATAATATTCAACAGCAAACCACAAATAATATTCAAGAGTAAAATACAAATAATATTCAACAGCACATCACAAATAATATTCAACAGCACATCACAAATAATATTCAACAGCACACCACAAATAATATTCAACAGTAAAATGCAAATAATATTCAACAGCAAACCACAAATTATATTCAACAGCACACCACAAATAATATTCAACAGCATATCACAAATAATATTCAACAGCAAACCACAAATAATATTCAACAGTAAAATACAAATAATATTCAACAGCAAACCACAAATAATATTCAACAGCAAACCACAAATAATATTCAACAGCACATCACAAATAATATTCAACAGCAAACCACAAATAATATTCAAGAGTAAAATACAAATAATATTCAACAGCAAACCACAAATCATATTCAACAGCACACCACAAATAATATTCAACAGCACATTACAAATAATATTCAACAGCACATCACAAATAATATTCAACAGCACACCACAAATAATATTCAACAGTAAAATACAAATAATATTCAACAGCAAACCACAAATAATATTCAACAGTAAAATACAAATAATATTTAATAGCAAACCACAAATCATATTCAACAGCACACCACAAATAATATTCAACAGCACATCACAAATAATATTCAACAGCACACCACAAATAATATTCAACCGCACATCACAAATAATATTCAACAGCACACCACAAATAATATTCAACAGTAAAATACAAATAATATTCAACAGCACACCACAAATAATATCCAACAGTAAAATACAAATAATATTCAACAGCAAACCACAAATAATATTCAACAGTAAAATACAAATAATATTCAACAGCATACCACAAATTATATTCAACAGCACACCACAAATAATATTCAACAGCACATCACAAATAATATTCAACAGCACATCATAAATAATATTCAACAGCACACCACAAATAATATTCAACAGCACATCACAAATAATATTCAACAGCACATCACAAATAATATTCAACAGCACACCACAAATAATATTTAACAGTAAAATACAAATAATATTCAACAGCAAACCACAAATAATATTCAACAGCACACCACAAATAATATTCAACAGCACATTACAAATAATATTCAACAGCACATAACAAATCATATTCAACAGCACACCACAAATAATATTCACCAGCACATCACAAATAATATTCAACAGCACATCACAAATAATATTCAACAGCACACCACAAATAATATTCAACAGTAAAATACAAATAATATTCAACAGCAAACCACAAATAATATTCAAAAGCACACCACAAATAATATTCAACAGCATATCACAAATAATATTCAACAGCAAATTACAAATAATATTCAAGAGTAAAATACAAATAATATTCAACAGCAAACCACAAATAATATTCAAAAGCACACCACAAATAATATTCAACAGCATATCACAAATAATATTCAACAGCAAATTACAAATAATATTCAAGAGTAAAATACAAATAATATTCAACAGCACATCACAAATAATATTCAACAGCACATCACAAATAATATTCAACAGCACACCACAAATAATATTCAACAGTAAAATACAAATAATATTCAACAGCAAACCACAAATAATATTCAACAGCAAACCACAAATAATATTCAACAGCACATCACAAATAATATTCAACAGCAAACCACAAATAATATTCAAGAGTAAAATACAAATAATATTCAACAGCAAACCACAAATCATATTCAACAGCACACCACAAATAATATTCAACAGCACATTACAAATAATATTCAACAGCACATCACAAATAATATTCAACAGCACACCACAAATAATATTCAACAGTAAAATACAAATAATATTCAACAGCAAACCACAAATAATATTCAACAGTAAAATACAAATAATATTCAACAGCAAACCACAAATCATATTCAACAGCACACCACAAATAATATTCAACAGCACATCACAAATAATATTCAACAGCACACCACAAATAATATTCAACCGCACATCACAAATAATATTCAACAGCACACCACAAATAATATTCAACAGTAAAATACAAATAATATTCAACAGCACACCACAAATAATATCCAACAGTAAAATACAAATAATATTCAACAGCAAACCACAAATAATATTCAACAGTAAAATACAAATAATATTCAACAGCATACCACAAATTATATTCAACAGCACACCACAAATAATATTCAACAGCACATCACAAATAATATTCAACAGCACATCACAAATAATATTCAACAGCACACCACAAATAATATTCAACAGCACATCACAAATAATATTCAACAGCACATCACAAATAATATTCAACAGCACACCACAAATAATATTTAACAGTAAAATACAAATAATATTCAACAGCAAACCACAAATAATATTCAACAGCACATTACAAATAATATTCAACAGCACATTACAAATAATATTCAACAGCACATCACAAATCATATTCAACAGCACACCACAAATAATATTCAACAGCAAACCACAAATAATATTCAAAAGCACACCACAAATAATATTCAACAGCATATCACAAATAATATTCAACAGCAAATTACAAATAATATTCAAGAGTAAAATACAAATAATATTCAACAGCACATCACAAATAATATTCAACAGCACATCACAAATAATATTCAACAGCACACCACAAATAATATTCAACAGTAAAATGCAAATAATATTCAACAGCAAACCACAAATTATATTCAACAGCACACCACAAATAATATTTAACAGCATATCACAAATAATATTCAACAGCAAACCACAAATAATATTTAACAGTAAAATACAAATAATATTCAACAGCACACCACAAATAATATTCAACAGCACATCACAAATAATATTCAACAGCACATCACAAATAATATTCAACAGCACACCACAAATAATATTCAACAGTAAAATACAAATAATATTCAACAGCAAACCACAAATAATATTCAACAGCAAACCACAAATAATATTCAACAGCACATCACAAATAATATTCAACAGCACATCACAAATAATATTCAATAGCACATCACAAATAATATTCAACAGCACACCACAAATAATATTTAACAGCACACCACAAATAACATTCAACAGCACACCACAAATAATATTCAACAGCACATTACAAATAATATTCAACAGCATATCACAAATACAGTATTGTCCACAATTATTTTCGTCGCGTCCACAATTATTTTTGTCGCGTCCACAATTATTTTCGTTTGTATATAATTATTTTTAAATCAAAACACTTTATTTTTTAAAATTTTTGAAATCAAGAAAAAAATCCAAGTATAATTTAATCAAATAAATTCATTACGTTGAATTCCTTTTAACATCAACTCACGCATGTGAGAATAATAATTCTCAAAAGAATATTTGGTAAAACCTGATAAAATCTCAGTAATAATTCTAATCATTTCTTGTGAATTGTTAGGCCGCGGTTGTATTCCTTTAAATAAATTTTTAACCACGCCAAAAAACTCCTTGATAGGATTAAGTTGAGGACTGTAAGGTGGTGAAAACTGGATAGTACAATTACTTTCTCGAAATGCCGATTCTACTATTGATGAATGGTGGAATCGCGCATTATCCATTACTACAACATATCTGCAATCACTTAAAACTGGTCTTAAATCTTGTTTTATCCAGTCGTGCATGCTAGTGGTATTAAAGGCTCCAATCTTTAGTTTAAATCCAGTACACTCTTTAACTGAAATAGCGCATATTAGGCTAACATTTCTTCCTCTCTGTGTGGGCACTGTAACAAAAGGGGTGCTTCCTAATAATGCATATCCATACTGTCGTGAATCATGCAGATTGAACCCGGTTTCATCAATATAGACCAGATCTGAATTTCACAGAAAAGAAACATGATTGCAAAACATAAACCTCGTTGCTATTACTTGAGCTGAATTTCTTGCAACAACGATTGATTTAAGCCTTTTACGGGTATATCCCATTTGTTTTAATTCTCTTTTGATTGTAGTTGTCGAGCATTTATGTTCTTCTGGCATTAACTCTGCAATGTCAATAGTAGTTAATGCATTATTTGCATTAATTAATAACTCGATTTCTCTCTTTCTTTCAATATTATTTCGTGCAGCTCTGCCACGTTTTTTTGGTATTATATTTTGGTCTGCTTCAAGCTTTCGTATCCAGTTTTGTATTGTCCTAATTGAAAGACCTGTTGCATTTGCAATAGATCGACTTGATTCGTTGCCAATCAATATTCTTTTTATTGTACCAATATTTTCTTCCGTTGCTGTTTTGTTTTTTGTTTGTTCAGCCATTTCGATATTTGGATTATTAAGTTGTTGTTAGTCATTATGGCTTAAAGTGTTTTGATTTAAAAATAATTATGGACAAACGAAAATAATTGTGGATGCGACGAAAATAATTGTGGACGCAACGAAAATAATTGTGGACGATACTGTACTATTCAACAGCATACCACAAATAATATTCAACAGTAAAATACAAATAATATTCAACAGCAAACCACAAATAATATTCAACAGTAAAATACAAATAATATTCAACAGCAAACCACAAATAATATTCAACAGCACATCACAAATAATATTCAACAGCACATCACAAATAATATTCAACAGCACACCACAAATAATATTCAACAGCATATCACAAATAATATTCAACAGCACACCACAAATAATATTCAACAGTAAAATACAAATAACATTTAACAGCAAACCACAAATAATATTCAACAGTAAAATACAAATAATAATCAACAGCAAACCACAAATCATATTCAACAGCACACCACAAATAATATTCAACAGCACATCACAAATAATATTCAACAGCACATCACAAATAATATTCAACAGCACATCACAAATAATATTCAACAGCACATCACAAATAAAATTCAACAGCACACCACAAATATAATTCAACAGTAAAATACAAATAATATTCAACAGCACACCACAAATAATATTCAACAGTAAAATACAAATAACATTTAACAGCAAACCACAAATAATATTCAACAGTAAAATACAAATAATATTCAACAGCAAACCACAAATCATATTCAACAGCACACCACAAATAATATTCAACAGCACATCACAAATAATATTCAACAGCACATCACAAATAATATTCAACAGCACATCACAAATAAGATTCAAAAGCACACCACAAATAATATTCAACAGCACACCACAAATCATATTCAACAGCACACCACAAATAATATTCAACAGCACACCACAAATAATATCCAAAAGAAAAATACAAATAATATTCAACAGCAAACCACAAATAATATTCAACAGTAAAATACAAATAATATTCAACAGCACACCACAAATAATATCCAACAGTAAAATACAAGTAATATTCAACAGCAAACCACAAATCATATTCAACAGCACACCACAAATAATATTCAACAGCATATCACAAATAATATTCAACAGCACATCACAAATAATATTCAACAGCACACCACGAATAATATTCAACAGCACACCACAAATCATATTCAACAGCACACCACAAATAATAATCAACAGCACATCACAAATAATATTCAACAGCACATCACAAATAATATTCAACAGCACACCACAAATAATATTCAACAGCACATCACAAATAATATTCAACAGCACATCACAAATAATATTCAACAGCACACCACAAATAATATTCAACAGTAAAATACAAATAATATTCAACAGCAAACCACAAATAATATTTAACAGCACATCACAAATAATATTCAACAGCACATCACAAATAATATTCAACAGCACATCACAAATCATATTCAACAGCACACCACAAATAATATTCAACAGCACATCACAAATAATATTCAACAGCACATCACAAATAATATTCAACAGCACACCACAAATAATATTCAACAGTAAAATACAAATAATATTTAACAGCAAACCACAAAAAATATTCAACAGCACACCTCAAATAATATTAAACAGCATATCACAAATAATATTCAACAGCAAACCACAAATAATATTCAACAGTAAAATACAAATAATATTTAACAGCACACCACAAATATTATTCAACAGCACATCACAAATAATATTCAACAGCACATCACAAATAATATTCAACAGCACACCACAAATATTATTCAACAGTAAAATACAAATAATATTCAACAGCACACCACAAATAATATTCAACAGTAAAATACAAATAACATTTAACAGCAAACCACAAATAATATTCAACAGTAAAATACAAATAATATTCAACAGCAAACCACAAATCATATTCAACAGCACACCACAAATAATATTCAACAGCACATCACAAATAATATTCAACAGCACATCACAAATAATATTCAACAGCATATCACAAATAATATTCAACAGCACACCACAAATAATATTCAACAGCACATCACAAATAATATTCAACAGCACACCACAAATAATATTCAACAGTTAAATACAAATCATATTCAACAGCACACCACAAATAATATTCAACAGCATATCACAAATAATATTCAACAGCACACCACAAATAATAATCAACAGCACATCACAAATAATATTCAACAGCACATCACAAATAATATTCAACAGCACACCACAAATAATATTCAACAGCACATCACAAATAATATTCAACAGCACATCACAAATAATATTCAACAGCACACCACAAATAATATTCAACAGCACATCACAAATAATATTCAACAGCACATCACAAATAATATTCAACAGCACATCACAAATAATATTCAACAGCACACCACAAATAATATTCAACAGTAAAATACAAATAATATTCAACAGCAAACCACAAATAATATTCAACAGCACACCTTAAATAATATTCAACAGCATATCACAAATAACATTCAACAGTAAAATACAAATAATATTCAACAGCACACCACAAATAATATTCAACAGTAAAATACAAATAATATTTAACAGCAAACCACAAAGAATATTCAACAGTAAAATACAAATAATATTCAACAGCAAACCACAAATCATATTCAACAGCACACCACAAATAATATTCAACAGCACATCACAAATAATATTCAACAGCACATCGCAAATAATATTCAACAGCATATCACAAATAATATTCAACAGCATATCACAAATAATATTCAACAGCATATCACAAATAATATTCAACAGCACACCACAAATAATATTCAACAGCACATCACAAATAATATTCAACAGCACACCACAAATAATATTCAACAGTAAAATACAAATAATATTCAACAGCACACCACAAATAATATTCAACAGCACACCACAAATAATATTCAACAGTAAAATACAAATAATATTTAACAGCAAACAACAAATAATATTCAACAGTAAAATACAAATAATATTCAACAGCAAACCACAAATCATATTCAACAGCACACCACAAAAAATATTCAACAGCACATCACAAATAATATTCAACAGCACATCACAAATAATATTCAACAGCATATCACAAATAATATTCAACAGCACATCACAAATAATATTCAACAGCATATCACAAATAATATTTAACAGCACACCACAAATAATATTCAACAGCACACCACAAATAATATTCAACAGCACACCACAAATAATATTCAACAGTAAAATACAAATAATATTTAACAGCAAACCACAAATAATATTCAACAGTAAAATACAAATAATATTCAACAGCAAACCACATATCATATTCAACAGCACACCACAAATAATATTCAACAGCACATCACAAATAATATTCAACAGCACATCACAAATAATATTCAACAGCACACCACAAATAATATTCAACAGCACATCACAAATAATATTCAACAGCACACCACAAATAATATTCAACAGTAAAATACAAATAATATTTAACAGCAAACCACAAATAATATTCAACAGCACACCACAAATAATATTCAACAGTAAAATACAAATAATATTTAACAGCAAACCACAAATAATATTCAACAGTAAAATACAAATAATATTCAACAGCAAACTACAAATCATATTCAACAGCACACCACAAATAATATTCAACAGCACATCACAAATAATATTCAACAGCACATCATAAATAATATTCAACAGCACACCACAAATAATATTCAACAGCACACCACAAATAATATTCAACAGTAAAATACAAATAATATTTAACAGCAAACCACAAATAATATTCAACAGTAAAATACAAATAATATTCAACAGCAAACCACAAATCATATTCAACAGCACACCACAAATAATATTCAACAGCACATCACAAATAATATTCAACAGCACATCACAAATAATATTCAACAGCACACCACAAATAATATTCAACAGCACATCACAAATAATATTCAACAGCACACCACAAATAATATTCAACAGTAAAATACAAATAATATTCAACAGCAAACCACAAATAATATTCAACAGTAAAATACAAATAATATTCAACAGCAAACCACAAATCATATTCAACAGCATACCACAAATAATATTCAACAGCACATCACAAATAATATTCAACAGCACATCACAAATAATATTCAACAGCACACCACAAATTATATTCAACAGCACATCACAAATAATATTCAAGAGTAAAATACAAATAATATTTAACAGCAAACCACAAATAATATTCAACAGTACATCACAAATAGTATTCAACAGCACACCACAAATAATATTCAACAGTAAAATACAAATAATATTCAACAGTACACTACAAATAATATTCAACAGCAAACCACAAATAATATTCAACAGTACATCACAAATAATATTCAACAGCACACCACAAATAATATTCAACAGCACATCACAAATAATATTCAACAGCACACCACAAATAATATTCAACAGCACATCACAAATAATATTCAACAGCACACCACAAATAATATTCAACAGCACATCACAAATAATATTCAGCAGCACACCACAACTAATATTCAACAGCACATCACAAATAATATTTAACAGCACACCACAAATAATATTCAACAGCACACCACAAATAATATTCAACAGCATATCACAATTAATATTCAACAGCACATCACAAATAATATTTAACAGCACACCACAAATAATATTCAACAGCACACCACAAATAATATTCAACAGTAAAATACAAATAATATTTTACAGCAAACCACAAATAATATTCAACAGTACATCTTAAATAATATTCAACAGCAAACCACAAATCATATTCAACAGCTCACCACAAATAATATTCAACAGCACATCACAAATAATATTCAACAGCACATCACAAATAATATTCAACAGCATATCACAAATAATATTCAACAGCACATCACAAATAATATTCAACAGCACACCACAAATAATATTCAACAGCACATCACAAATAATATTCAACAGCACTTCACAAATAATATTCAACAGCACACCACAAATAATATTCAACAGTAAAATACAAATAATATTCAACAGCAAACCACAAATAATATTTAACAGCACACCACAAATAATATTCAACAGCACATCACAAATAATATTCAACAGCACATCACAAATCATATTCAACAGCACACCACAAATAATATTCAACAGCACATCACAAATAATATTCAACAGCAAACCACAAATTATATTCAACAGTAAAATACAAATAATATTCAACAGCAAACCACAAATCATATTCAACAGCACACCACAAATAATATTCAACAGCACATCACAAATAATATTCAACAGCATATCACAAATAATATTCAACAGCAAACCACAAATAATATTCAACAGTAAAATACAAATAATATTCAACAGCACACCACAAATAATATTCAACAGTAAAATACAAATAATATTTAACAGCAAACCACAAATAATATTCAACAGTAAAATACAAATATAATTCAACAGCAAACCACAAATCATATTCAACAGCACACCACAAATAATATTCAACAGCACATCACAAATAATATTCAACAGCACATCACAAATAATATTCAACAGCATATCACAAATAATATTCAACAGCACATCACAAATAATATTCAACAGCATATCACAAATAATATTCAACAGCACACCACAAATAATATTCAACAGCACATCACAAATAATATTTAACAGCACACCACAAATAGTATTCAACAGTAAAATACAAATAATATTCAACAGCACACCACAAATAATATTCAACAGCACACCACAAATAATATTCAACAGTAAAATACAAATAATATTTAACAGCAAACAACAAATAATATTCAACAGTAAAATACAAATAATATTCAACAGCAAACCACAAATCATATTCAACAGCACACCACAAATAATATTCAACAGCACATCACAAATCATATTCAACAGCACATCACAAATAATATTCAACAGCATATCACAAATAATATTCAACAGCACATCACAAATAATATTCAACAGCATATCACAAATAATATTCAACAGCACACCACAAATAATATTCAACAGCACACCACAAATAATATTCAACAGCACACCACAAATAATATTCAACAGTAAAATACAAATAATATTTAACAGCAAACCACAAATAATATTCAACAGTAAAATACAAATAATATTCAACAGCAAACCACAAATCATATTCAACAGCACACCACAAATAACATTCAACAGCACATCACAAATAATATTCAACAGCACATCACAAATAATATTCAACAGCACACCACAAATAATATTCAACAGCACATCACAAATAATATTCAACAGCACACCACAAATAATATTCAACAGTAAAATACAAATAATATTCAACAGCAAACAACAAATAATATTCAACAAAACACCACAAATAATATTCAACAGTAAAATACAAATAATATTTAACAGCAAACCACAAATAATATTCAACAGTAAAATACAAATAATATTCAACAGCAAACTACAAATCATATTCAACAGCACACCACAAATAATATTCAACAGCACATCACAAATAATATTCAACAGCACATCACAAATAATATTCAACAGCACACCACAAATAATATTCAACAGCACACCACAAATAATATTCAACAGTAAAATACAAATAATATTTAACAGCAAACCACAAATAATATTCAACAGTAAAATACAAATAATATTCAACAGCAAACCACAAATCATATTTAACAGCACACCACAAATAATATTCAACAGCACATCACAAATAATATTCAACAGCACATCACAAATAATATTCAACAGCACACCACAAATAATATTCAACAGCACATCACAAATAATATTCAACAGCACACCACAAATAATATTCAACAGTAAAATACAAATAATATTCAACAGTAAACCACAAATAATATTCAACAGTAAAACACAAATAATATTCAACAGCAAACCACAAATCATATTCAACAGCATACCACAAATTATATTCAACAGCACATCACAAATAATATTCAACAGCACATCACAAATAATATTCAACAGCACACCACAAATAATATTCAACAGCACATCACAAATAATATTCAAGAGTAAAATACAAATAATATTTAACAGCAAACCACAAATAATATTCAACAGTACATCACAAATAGTATTCAACAGCACACCACAAATAATATTCAACAGTAAAATACAAATAATATTCAACAGTACACTACAAATAATATTCAACAGCAAACCACAAATAATATTCAACAGTACATCACAAATAATATTTAACAGCACACCACAAATAATATTCAACAGCACATCACAAATAATATTCAACAGCACACCACAAATAATATTCAACAGCACATCACAAATATTATTCAACAGCACACCACAAATAATATTCAACAGCACATCACAAATAATATTCAGCAGCACACCACAATTAATATTCAACAGCACATCACAAATAATATTTAACAGCACACCACAAATAATATTCAACAGCACACCACAAATAATATTCAACAGCATATCACAATTAATATTCAACAGCACATCACAAATAATATTCAACAGCACACCACAAATAATATTCAACAGCACACCACAAATAATATTCAACTGTAAAATACAAATAATATTTAACAGCAAACCACAAATAATATTCAACAGTACATCACAAATAATATTCAACAGCAAACCACAAATCATATTCAACAGCACACCAAAAATAATATTCAACAGCACATCACAAATAATATTCAACAGCAAATCACAAATAATATTCAACAGCATATCACAAATAATATTCAACAGCACATCACAAATAATATTCAACAGCATATCACAAATAATATTCAACAGCACACCACAAATAATATTCAACAGCACATCACAAATAACATTCAACAGCACACCACAAATAATATTCAACAGTAAAATACAAATAATATTCAACAGCACACCACAAATAATATTCAACAGTAAAATACAAATAATATTCAACAGCACACCACAAATAATATTCAACAGCACACCACAAATATTATTCAACAGTAAAATACAAATAATATTTAACAGCAAACCACAAATAATATTCAACAGTAAAATACAAATAATATTCAACAGCAAACCACAAATCATACTCAACAGCACACCACAAATAATATTGAACAGCACATCACAAATAATATTCAACAGCACATCACAAATAATATTCAACAGCATATCACAAATAATATTCAACAGCACATCAAAAATAATATTCAACAGCATATCACAAATAATATTCAACAGCACACCACAAATAATATTCAACAGCACATCACAAATAATATTCAACAGCACACCACAAATAATATTCAACAGCACATCACAAATAATATTCAACAGCACACCACAAATAATATTCAACAGCACACCACAAATAATATTCAACAGCATATCACAAATAATATTCAACAGCACATCACAAATAATATTCAACAGCACACCACAAATAATATTCAACAGTAAAATACAAATAATATTTAACAGCACACCACAAATAATATTCAACAGCACATCACAAATAATATTCAACAGCACACCACAAATAATATTCAACAGCACACCACAAATAATATTCAACAGCATATCACAAATAATATTCAACAGCACATCACAAATAATATTAAACAGCACACCACAAATAATATTCAACAGTAAAATACAAATAATATTCAACAGCACACCACAAATAATATTCAACAGTAAAATACAAATATTATTTAACAGCACACCACAAATAATATTCAACACTACACCACAAATAATATTCAACAGTAAAATACAAATAATATTTAACAGCAAACCACAAATTATATTCAACAGTAAAATACAAATAATATTCAACAGCAAACCACAAATCATACTCAACAGCACACCACAAATAATATTCATCAGCACATCACAAATAATATTCAACAGCACATCACAAATAATATTCAACAGCAAACCACAAATAATATTCAACAGCACATCACAAATAATATTCAACAGCATATCACAAATAATATTCAACAGCACACCACAAATAATATTCAACAGCACATCACAAATAATATTCAACAGCACACCACAAATAATATTCAACAGCACACCACAAATAATATTCAACAGTAAAATACAAATAATATTTAACAGCAAACCACAAATAATATTCAACAGTAAAATACAAATAATATTCAACAGCAAACCACAAATCATATTCAACAGCACACCACAAATAATATTCAACAGCACATCACAAATAATATTCAACAGCACATCACAAATAATATTCAACAGCACACCACAAATAATATTCAACAGCACATCACAAATAATATTCAACAGCACACCACAAATAATATTCAACAGTAAAATACAAATAATATTCAACAGCACACCACAAATAATATTCAACAGCACACCACAAATAATATTCAACAGTAAAATACAAATAATATTTAACAGCAAACAACAAATAATATTCAACAGTAAAATACAAATAATATTCAACAGCAAACCACAAATCATATTCAACAGCACACCACAAATAATATTCAACAGCACATCACAAATAATATTTAACAGCACATCACAAATAATATTCAACAGCATATCACAAATAATATTCAACAGCACATCACAAATAATATTCAACAGCACACCACAAATAATATTCAACAGTAAAATACAAATAATATTCAACAGTAAACCACAAATAATATTCAACAGTAAAACACAAATAATATTCAACAGCAAACCACAAATCATATTCAACAGCATACCACAAATTATATTCAACAGCACATCACAAATAATATTCAACAGCACATCACAAATAATATTCAACAGCACACCACAAATAATATTCAACAGCACATCACAAATAATATTCAAGAGTAAAATACAAATAATATTTAACAGCAAACCACAAATAATATTCAACAGTACATCACAAATAGTATTCAACAGCACACCACAAATAATATTCAACAGTAAAATACAAATAATATTCAACAGTACACTACAAATAATATTCAACAGCAAACCACAAATAATATTCAACAGTACATCACAAATAATATTCAACAGCACACCACAAATAATATTCAACAGCACATCACAAATAATATTCAACAGCACACCACAAATAATATTCAACAGCACATCACAAATAATATTCAACAGCACACCACAAATAATATTCAACAGCACATCACAAATAATATTCAGCAGCACACCACAATTAATATTCAACAGCACATCACAAATAATATTTAACAGCACACCACAAATAATATTCAACAGCACACCACAAATAATATTCAACAGCATATCACAATTAATATTCAACAGCACATCACAAATAATATTCAACAGCACACCACAAATAATATTCAACAGCACACCACAAATAATATTCAACAGTAAAATACAAATAATATTTAACAGCAAACCACAAATAATATTCAACAGTACATCACAAATAATATTCAACAGCAAACCACAAATCATATTCAACAGCACACCAAAAATAATATTCAACAGCACATCACAAATAATATTCAACAGCAAATCACAAATAATATTCAACAGCATATCACAAATAATATTCAACAGCACATCACAAATAATATTCAACAGCATATCACAAATAATATTCAACAGCACACCACAAATAATATTCAACAGCACATCACAAATAACATTCAACAGCACACCACAAATAATATTCAACAGTAAAATACAAATAATATTCAACAACACACCACAAATAATATTCAACAGTAAAATACAAATAATATTCAACAGCACACCACAAATAATATTCAACAGCACACCACAAATATTATTCAACAGTAAAATACAAATAATATTCAACAGCAAACCACAAATCATACTCAACAGCACACCACAAATAATATTCAACAGCACATCACAAATAATATTCAACAGCACATCACAAATAATATTCAACAGCATATCACAAATAATATTCAACAGCACATCAAAAATAATATTTAACAGCATATCACAAATAATATTCAACAGCACACCACAAATAATATTCAACAGCACATCACAAATAATATTCAACAGCACACCACAAATAATATTCAACAGCACATCACAAATAATATTCAACAGCACACCACAAATAATATTCAACAGCACACCACAAATAATATTCAACAGCATATCACAAATAATATTCAACAGCACATCACAAATAATATTCAACAGCACACCACAAATAATATTCAACAGTAAAATACAAATAATATTTAACAGCACACCACAAATAATATTCAACAGCACATCACAAATAATATTCAACAGCACACCACAAATAATATTCAACAGCACACCACAAATAATATTCAACAGCATATCACAAATAATATTCAACAGCACATCACAAATAATATTCAACAGCACACCACAAATAATATTCAACAGTAAAATACAAATAATATTCAACAGCACACCACAAATAATATTCAACAGTAAAATACAAATATTATTAAACAGCACACCACAAATAATATTCAACAGTAAAATACAAATAATATTTAACAGCAAACCACAAATAATATTCAACAGTAAAATACAAATAATATTCAACAGCAAACCACAAATCATACTCAACAGCACACCACAAATAATATTCATCAGCACATCACAAATAATATTCAACAGCACATCACAAATAATATTCAACAGCAAACCACAAATAATATTCAACAGCACATCACAAATAATATTCAACAGCATATCACAAATAATATTCAACAGCACACCACAAATAATATTCAACAGCACATCACAAATAATATTCAACAGCACACCACAAATAATATTCAACAGCACACCACAAATAATATTCAACAGTAAAAGACAAATAATATTTAACAGCAAACCACAAATAATATTCAACAGTAAAATACAAATAAAATTCAACAGCAAACCACAAATCATATTCAACAGCACACCACAAATAATATTCAACAGCACATCACAAATAATATTCAACAGCACATCACAAATAATATTCAACAGCACACCACAAATAATATTCAACAGCACATCACAAATAATATTCAACAGCACACCACAAATAATATTCAACAGTAAAATACAAATAATATTTAACAGCACACCACAAATAATATTCAACAGCACACCACAAATAATATTCAACAGTAAAATACAAATAATATTTAACAGCAAACAACAAATAATATTCAACAGTAAAATACAAATAATATTCAACAGCAAACCACAAATCATATTCAACAGCACACCACAAATAATATTCAACAGCACATCACAAATAATATTTAACAGCACATCACAAATAATATTCAACAGCATATCACAAATAATATTCAACAGCACATCACAAATAATATTCAACAGCATATCACAAATAATATTCAACAGCACACCACAAATAATATTCAACAGCACACCACAAATAATATTCAACAGCACACCACAAATAATATTCAACAGTAAAATACAAATAATATTTAACAGCAAACCACAAATAATATTCAACAGTAAAATACAAATAATATTCAACAGCAAACCACAAATCATATTCAACAGCACACCACAAATAATATTCAACAGCACATCACAAATAATATTCAACAGCACATCACAAATAATATTCAACAGCACACCACAAATAATATTCAACAGCACATCACAAATAATATTCAACAGCACACCACAAATAATATTCAACAGTAAAATACAAATAATATTCAACAGCAAACAACAAATAATATTCAACAACACACCACAAATAATATTCAACAGTAAAATACAAATAATATTTAACAGCAAACCACAAATAATATTCAACAGTAAAATACAAATAATATTCAACAGCAAACTACAAATCATATTCAACAGCACACCACAAATAATATTCAACAGCACATCACAAATAATATTCAACAGCACATCACAAATAATATTCAACAGCACACCACAAATAATATTCAACAGCACACCACAAATAATATTCAACAGTAAAATACAAATAATATTTAACAGCAAACCACAAATAATATTCAACAGTAAAATACAAATAATATTCAACAGCAAACCACAAATCATATTCAACAGCACACCACAAATAATATTCAACAGCACATCACAAATAATATTCAACAGCACATCACAAATAATATTCAACAGCACACCACAAATAATATTCAACAGCACATCACAAATAATATTCAACAGCACACCACAAATAATATTCAACAGTAAAATACAAATAATATTCAACAGTAAACCACAAATAATATTCAACAGTAAAATACAAATAATATTCAACAGCAAACCACAAATCATATTCAACAGCATACCACAAATTATATTCAACAGCACATCACAAATAATATTCAACAGCACATCACAAATAATATTCAACAGCACACCACAAATAATATTCAACAGCACACCACAAATAATATTCAACAGTAAAATACAAATAATATTTAACAGCAAACAACAAATAATATTCAACAGTAAAATACAAATAATATTCAACAGCAAACCACAAATCATATTCAACAGCACACCACAAATAATATTCAACAGCACATCACAAATAATATTCAACAGCACATCACAAATAATATTCAACAGCATATCACAAATAATATTCAACAGCACATCACAAATAATATTCAACAGCATATCACAAATAATATTCAACAGCACACCACAAATAATATTCAACAGCACACCACAAATAATATTCAACAGCACACCACAAATAATATTCAACAGTAAAATACAAATAATATTTAACAGCAAACCACAAATAATATTCAACAGTAAAATACAAATAATATTCAACAGCAAACCACAAATCATATTCAACAGCACACCACAAATAATATTCAACAGCACATCACAAATAATATTCAACAGCACATCACAAATAATATTCAACAGCACACCACAAATAATATTCAACAGCACATCACAAATAATATTCAACAGCACACCACAAATAATATTCAACAGTAAAATACAAATAATATTCAACAGCAAACAACAAATAATATTCAACAACACACCACAAATAATATTCAACAGTAAAATACAAATAATATTTAACAGCAAACCACAAATAATATTCAACAGTAAAATACAAATAATATTCAACAGCAAACTACAAATCATATTCAACAGCACACCACAAATAATATTCAACAGCACATCACAAATAATATTCAACAGCACATCACAAATAATATTCAACAGCACACCACAAATAATATTCAACAGCACACCACAAATAATATTCAACAGTAAAATACAAATAATATTTAACAGCAAACCACAAATAATATTCAACAGTAAAATACAAATAATATTCAACAGCAAACCACAAATCATATTCAACAGCACACCACAAATAATATTAAACAGCACATCACAAATAATATTCAACAGCACATCACAAATAATATTCAACAGCACACCACAAATAATATTCAACAGCACATCACAAATAATATTCAACAGCACACCACAAATAATATTCAACAGTAAAATACAAATAATATTCAACAGTAAACCACAAATAATATTCAACAGTAAAATACAAATAATATTCAACAGCAAACCACAAATCATATTCAACAGCATACCACAAATTATATTCAACAGCACATCACAAATAATATTCAACAGCACATCACAAATAATATTCAACAGCACACCACAAATAATATTCAACAGCACATCACAAATAATATTCAAGAGTAAAATACAAATAATATTCAACAGCAAACCACAAATAATATTCAACAGTACATCACAAATAGTATTCAACAGCACACCACAAATAATATTCAACAGTAAAATACAAATAATATTCAACAGTACACTACAAATAATATTCAACAGCAAACCACAAATAATATTCAACAGTACATCACAAATAATATTCAACAGCACACCACAAATAATATTCAACAGCACATCACAAATAATATTCAACAGCACACCACAAATAATATTCAACAGCACATCACAAATAATATTCAACAGCACAACACAATAATATTCAACAGCACATCACAAATAATATTCAGCAGCACACCACAATTAATATTCAACAGCACATCACAAATAATATTCAACAGCACACCACAAATAATATTCAACAGCACACCACAAATAATATTCAACAGCATATCACAATTAATATTCAACAGCACATCACAAATAATATTCAACAGCACACCACAAATAATATTCAACAGCACACCACAAATAATATTCAACAGTAAAATACAAATAATATTTAACAGCAAACCACAAATAATATTCAACAGTACATCACAAATAATATTCAACAGCAAACCACAAATCATATTTAACAGCACACCACAAATAATATTCAACAGCACATCACAAATAATATTCAACAGCAAATCACAAATAGTATTCAACAGCATATCACAAATAATATTCAACAGCACATCACAAATAATATTCAACAGCATATCACAAATAATATTCAACAGCACACCACAAATAATATTCAACAGCACATCACAAATAACATTCAACAGCACACCACAAATAATATTCAACAGTAAAATACAAATAATATTCAACAGCACACCACAAATAATATTCAACAGTAAAATACAAATAATATTCAACAGCACACCACAAATAATATTCAACAGCACACCACAAATATTATTCAACAGTAAAATACAAATAATATTTAACAGCAAACCACAAATAATATTCAACAGTAAAATACAAATAATATTCAACAGCAAACCACAAATCATACTCAACAGCACACCACAAATAATATTCAACAGCACATCACAAATAATATTCAACAGCACATCACAAATAATATTCAACAGCATATCACAAATAATATTCAACAGCACATCACAAATAATATTCAACAGCATATCACAAATAATATTCAACAGCACACCACAAATAATATTCAACAGCACATCACAAATAATATTCAACAGCACACCACAAATAATATTCAACAGCACATCACAAATAATATTCAACAGCACACCACAAATAATATTCAACAGCACACCACAAATAATATTCAACAGCATATCACAAATAATATTCAACAGCACATCACAAATAATATTCAACAGCACACCACAAATAATATTCAACAGTAAAATACAAATAATATTCAACAGCACACCACAAATAATATTCAACAGCACATCACAAATAATATTCAACAGCACACCACAAATAATATTCAACAGCACACCACAAATAATATTCAACAGCATATCACAAATAATATTCAACAGCACATCACAAATAATATTCAACAGCACACCACAAATAATATTCAACAGTAAAATACAAATAATATTCAACAGCACACCACAAATAATATTCAACAGTAAAATACAAATATTATCCAACAGCACACCATAAATAATATTCAACACTACACCACAAATAATATTCAACAGTAAAATACAAATAATATTTAACAGCAAACCACAAATAATATTCAACAGTAAAATACAAATAATATTCAACAGCAAACCACAAATCATACTCAACAGCACACCACAAATAATATTCATCAGCACATCACAAATAATATTCAACAGCACATCACAAATAATATTCAACAGCAAACCACAAATAATATTCAACAGCACATCATAAATAATATTCAACAGCATATCACAAATAATATTCAACAGCACACCACAAATAATATTCAACAGCACATCACAAATAATATTCAACAGCACACCACAAATAATATTCAACAGCACACCACAAATAATATTCTACAGTAAAATACAAATAATATTTAACAGCAAACCACAAATAATATTCAACAGTAAAATACAAATAATATTCAACAGCAAACCACAAATCATATTCAACAGCACACCACAAATAATATTCAACAGCACATCACAAATAATATTCAACAGCACATCACAAATAATATTCAACAGCACACCACAAATAATATTCAACAGCACATCACAAATAATATTCAACAGCACACCACAAATAATATTCAACAGTAAAATTCAAATAATATTCAACAGCAAACCACAAATAATATTCAACAGTAAAATACAAATAATATTCAACAGCAAACCACAAATCATATTCAACAGCACACCACAAATAATATTCAACAGCACATCACAAATAATATTCAACAGCACATCACAAATAATATTCAACAGCACACCACAAATAATATTCAACAGCACATCACAAATAATATTCAAGAGTAAAATACAAATAATATTCAACAGCAAACCACAAATAATATTCAACAGTACATCACAAATAGTATTCAACAGCACACCACAAATAATATTCAACAGTAAAATACAAATAATATTCAACAGTAAAATACAAATAATATTCAACAGCACATCACAAATAATATTCAACAGCACATCACAAATAATATTCAACAGCACACCACAAATAATATTCAACAGCACACCACAAATAATATTCAACAGCACATCACAAATAATATTCAACAGCGCATCACAAATAATATTTAACAGTACACTACAAATAATATTCAACAGTACACTACAAATAATATTCAACAGCAAACCACAAATAATATTCAACAGTACACCACAAATAATATTCAGCAAATAATAAAACTGAGTGATTTTTACAATATAATATTTACAAAGTTTTAATAAACAGCAAAATAAATTAAATTCTTTTAAAAAGAAGAGGGTTTCTTAAATAATTTAGTAGTATTATTTAATGAGTTACCGGCAACTCAACTCAATTAAGTCTAGATAATGCTTCTTCAAATAAAAGAAGTGTTGTTTTAATGAGAAACCCGCCCCACTACCTAATTAAGATTACATGGATCTTGTCAATTTTAACTAATTCAAATAAAATGACAAAAATTAAAGATGTCAAATCTAAAAACTGTCGAAATTTTGACAGTTTTCAGTTTTCTCAAAATTGTATAATTTGGCTTTTGATTACGCGGCTTTTATATTTAAAGTTAAAATTCATATTTGTCTCGTAGCACTAGTTTACTATTAGAATCTGATATTAGGTTATGCAAGTCTTTTTTTATGCTTTTATATCAATGTTATGTAGGCAAGCCTTAAAATTTAGTGGTTATATGTTCGTTTGGATGTTAGTTTGATTATTTAGAGCTGTAATGTAGTTTGATATAACTCCTGCAAAGATTCTAAATAGAAAAAAATATATAATTTATATGTTTTTTTTAATATAATGAAGAGTAGGCTCAGGAAATGGTGTGAAATCACAAAATTAATTTACATTCATTTTTAATGAAACTTTTAATTTTCCATCATAAACAGAAAAATAGTCTTAACTAAACCACTGAAGAATTTTAACCAATCATTTTTATTTTAGCTTTTTGTAAACCAAAGTAAGTTATTTAGTGGTAAAAAATGATAAAGAAAAAAAAATTAGCTGTGAAGTTTTATATAAAACGTTTGGTAAAATTCTAGGTTAAAAGATTTTTTTGTAACTTCTAATAAAAAGTTTATGTGGGCGAGTTATTGAGATACAGTTTGTGTGAGCGAGTTATTGAGAAACAGTTTGTGTGAGCGAGTTATGTTATAGATGGTTTATAAAACTATTGTTTGAAATGATTGCAAAAAAGCTAAAAATTTCATTTTAAAAAATGTCGTTTTCACTTTAGATAATCTTAAATAAATATTATTATTTTATATTAAGTAAATTATATCAACATATTTATTTAATCTTCAAGAATTTTTTTTATAAAAAAAGTACTTATTTGATATCATAAAATAATTAAGTTATTAATAATACTCATGCAAATACTTGGAGTTTGTATAATGAACAAAAAAAATAACTAAATTGCTTTTTTTTAACCAAGAAAATTTATGTCCGCATTGCTCTTTTTTTTCCACTCCTACAGAAAGTATACATAATTTATAAACGTTTATATTTATTTATATGTTTATATATTATAGATATTTATACTTAAAAAATAAAAGTTTCTTTATAATTAGGTACTAAAATTAAAGAAAATTTAAACAGGTATTTTGCAATCAGCATGAGTTCCTCATTTTTTAAAATTTAATAATGAGTATTAAGCAATAATTTTTTTATCTCTTTTATTTTTATATTTCCTAAAATAATCAAAAAAATTTAGTCTTGCCACTGCATTCTGGTTAAACATCATGTTTATAAATACTTTATATAAATTCTTTTAACTCAACTTTTTAAATTTAGTAAAATAAAGAACTCTTTAAATTAAGTAAATAATTTATAACATCTTTGTATGTTCTTTTACTTTGTCAGAACATTCGATTAAAATGATTTAAACGTAATTGATTTAAAGCTATTAGTTATTTATAAATTTAGGAACTCATACTTGCCTTTATCAACATATAATACTGGTAACATACAAAACTCGTTTACACAATCATAGTAACATCTGAAAACCACGAGATCTAAAAAATCTGAAGTTTGAACGTCTAAAATCTATCCCATCTATAACTAAATTATTATTAAAATGACGCTTATTGACAACAGCGAAACACAAAGATCTGAAAGTGTTATTGTTGTTAAATTGATATATTTATTTATTTGTTTTTCTTGGTGTAGTTGGCAACTTGTTTGTTATCATTGCAATTAGAAAATATAAAAAATTGCAAACAATTAAAATTGTTTTGTTTTAAACCTTGTAATTTCGGATCTACTATATTCTTTATGTGGTGTACCTGTTATTTTTATTACCACGTGCAAAAAAGTGGTTGCTGGGAAACTTCCTGTGTGATGCAATTGGATTTTTGAACACACTTTTATTAACGACATCAATTTGGACTCTTGTTATGATTAGTATCAACCGATATTTAAATGTTGCAAAACCAAGCAAAGTAAAAAACCTTTACACAAATAAAAGAACAACTTTAATTATAATTGGTGTTTAGATATTTTCAGCGTTAATTTCCATTCCACCTCTAATTGGTTGGAGTAAGTTACAGTAAGTCAGGTTCTAACTTTTGTACAATTAATTGGAAAAAGTCAAAATCTAATTCTTTATTTCTAATTCTACTTGCTTACCTTGTGCCATTGGGCTTTTTAGGAGGTTTATATTTGCAAATATTTTTTATGTTGAATAAGCGCAAAAAAAATGCAAATAGGAAGTAACCTCAACCCTGTTTGTTATTCTGAGCAACTAGAGAATCAATCAACGAAAATGTTATTCTTTCATCAATACCTAATCAGGTGTATAAAGGGTATGGCTTAAAGGATAAAAGTGCAAGGATTTATTCATTGTCATTTTCTGAAGCATCTCCACCCATAAATAGTAAATAAATTTCGAGAAAAAAAAGTTGTTCAACTTCACAAAAAAAAAATCCAAAAGGGAATCAACAAATAACTGCTTTCAAAAAGCATTTCAAACAAGTTCGAATAACAAAAATGCTTATGGTTCTCGTACAGAGTTTCTTTTTATGTTGGACACCCCTCATTTTAGGATCATTGTTATATTCTTTTACTATAAACTTGAAAGGTTTTCAAATAATGACTTTTGGAATAATGTGTTGTACTTTAAACTGTACACTTAACCCGTTAATTTACTCTGTAATGAACAGCAGCTTTAGAAAATATTTTTTTCAAATGTGGAGTACCATTTCTAAACATATAAAACATAAATAATCGAATAAATAGAAATAAATATAAACATTGACAAGTGATAAAACATTGATATTTAATCATATCTTTGAAGTTAAAAATGTTAATTAGCTGAACTTAAATTTCAACTAACAATATTTTTTTTTTTTATTTACTTGTTTCAGAAATTTTTTTGCTTATGTTTTCTTGAAGAATAATAAACCTGCGCCCCGTTGTGGAGAATAAAACCAACCTATACAGGTACTGGAAGCTTTAATAATAATAATTAACAAAATAAGTGGGACCAATAAAATTTTTACTTCAGCATTTTAAATTCAATACCCGCTTTATAATTTGTTTGCTTTATATTTTATATAAAAATTTTTATTTTTTTTGAAATTTAAAAATTTCTAAATTTTTTCACTTTTAACTTTCAAAAAAGGTTTTAGTCAATTATGAATAAAAAATAATTTTTATTTCAAATTTTTATTTAAAACTTGTACTTAAAAACTTTGAATACTTTTTTACAACAAACCTTGTTATACATTTCAATAAAACATTGAGTCTCGAGTATATGAAATATGTGCAAAATCACACAAAAAGTTTAATACGCCACACGTGTTTACGAAACCTTAAGAAAGTTAAAAATACTATCTTACGCATACAACACCGATATAGGATCGAAATAAATTTAAATAAATTCTTGGTTTATAATTATTAAGGGTTGGCTATTAACAATTTAAAAATCCTTTTTCGTGAGACTACTGGACTACATATTGTAAAAAAAGTTTTAAAAGAAACTTGCTGAAGATACAGAAGTCTTTTTATCGAGAAGCTTTGTAATAAGTTAAAAATTTAGAATGCCAATTTACAAACACACATAATCATTTAACACATAATCAAAATACATGTTTTTATTCCTATTACATATATACATATGTATATATGTAATAGGAATTATATATATAACACATAATCAATTGTTTTTTATAACACACAATTAAAGGAATTATATATATAACACATAATCAAAATATATGTTTTTGTTCCTATTACATATATACATATGTATATATGTAATAGGAATAAAAACACATATTTTGATTTGTGTTAAATGATTATGTGTGTTTGTAAATTTGCATTTTAAATTTTTTGATATTTATGATATGCCGGGCCATCGCCCATGTGTTATCTGGTTTATAGCGTTATATAACTTTTTCACATATTAAATATGTGAAAAAATTAAACATATAAAAAAAAATTATGAGACATCCTAACACACACACGTATATGTGTGTATGTCAAAAATTATTTTAGTCCTAAATATAGTTTTAAACCTACAACCGCCAATACACTTGGTTTAACAAAAGGTAGGCATTATTTATACGCGCGTACAACTAATATTATCTAGTTGTACGCACATTTTTTAACATAAGTTATTATTAATTACTTTGACAATTTTACTTCAAATTCTTGATTAGTTTAACCTAATAATTTTTTATAGAAATATTATTAATTTCTAAACCCAATTTTCTAAACCCAATTTATTCTTTTTAGAATTGCATTCCAAAAAAATATTTTGTGCTTCAGCTCTAGTAATCAATTCAAAGTTTTAATCTTCCAATATACCAGTCAAGGAACTCTAAATACTTTAAAAACAGAGCTTGATTACTTTCACTGAATCTGATCTTGCATTCCATTTTGTTCGCGAAAGTGGTTTGACCATACAGGTAGATATTTTTTTCAAAAACAATCCAAGTTTAAAAAACCTAAGATTCAGATTGAGATATGCTGTCTAAAAAGTTAATTTCAATTTCATTCAAGAAATTCATTCCAACTTCGGCTAGGTTTGATACGGTATGACTTTTAAATTTTACAAACTGTTAGAATCGTTCAATTGGTTTGTGAGATTTTTTTAATGCACATATCTTAGAACAACACAAAATTGAAGCGTTCATATCGGTCACGATAGCTTTCAGAATATTTTTTGCCATTAAAGAAACCGATTCTTTGCAAACTGTCTTAGACATGTATGAAGTCTTTCCTGAACCAATTTTACCGTAACATTTAATGTGTTTTGCCAGAAATTGATCAAATTTTGCAATCAGTTTAAGAAGTCCAAGGAAATTTCTATTACTTTGTTCTCCAAATATTTTGTTGGAACCTCTAAATGTTATATTTTTTTTCACTAAAGTACAAAATAGAGCAAAAACCACACACTTCAAAACCATTCTCCAATGTTGCTGTTCTTTTTTTCTTTCTTTCTTTTTCATGTTTTTGTTCAATGTGTTGTGACTTCTTCTAATTAAATAAGCCATTAAGGCTTCTCTGTGTTCTGTAGAATCATTGTGGATTTTTCACTTTAACAGTGAAACAGCATTTTTACAGTCTCCTAAACCAGTTTTTGGAAAAGCCAAAAATGGACCCAAATTTTTATGTAAAATGCTTCCTGTGCGTGAAATTGATTCAAGTTTATTTTTGAGCAAACTACTTTTCTTTTATCTTTATTTTATCTTTATTTTATAAAAGCAGCAGGTGGCCATGTTATTTCTATAGCTTGTGATGGTACTAGGAAAAATCAAGCCTTTTTCAAGAAATTCGAAACAGATGGCGTACCTTGGCAAACAGAAGATAGTATATATCTTTTGTATAATTGCACCTTTTAAAAAATATTCACAATAATTGGATCACTGAAAAGTCACAGGAGCTTAAATTTTTTGTTAATAAAGAAGAAAAAGTTACTAAATGGTCTCTTATTGTAGCATTGCATAAATTAGAATCAAATGAAATGATTAAAATGTCTAAACTTACAGATGTTGCTGGGTTCCAAAAACCAATTGAAAGGCAAAAAGTTTCAACTTGTCTGAAATTATTTTGCGAAGAAACAATTTGAGCTTTAAAATGTCACCCAGAATTAATAATAACTGAATTTCGGAGAATTGTTAATACTCATAGCCTTTATGCAGGTGTACATATGCGTGATCCGAATTGGACTGCTATTTTCTCTTCTGATGACTTTAATCTTCAGAGGTATTAAAATTTGGAAACATCGCTAAGCAAATGTGCTCTTCTAAAATAGTTTGTTTTGAAAGCTTCACTAAAGATACTTCTATAAGTATCTATTATACTTGAAATGGTCTTGTGGAGTTAACAAAATTCCTCTTGTCTGCAAGTCATAAGTATGTTTTGCTAGGAACATTTTTTTAATAATATCTTCGCTTTCAACAAGGCTGCAAGCAACCACTATTAGAGTTTGAAGTTACTGAGAGAGAAAAAATTAAGATTATAGAGGAAGATAACGATTGACAGATGTCTTAAAAGATTTCAAATTATATGTATCAGGAAAACAAAATGAAGGAAGCAAATATCAAAAAACTGATGTTTGAAAAAAAGAAAGAGGAATAACAGTTTTTGGAGCACTTAGGAACAGCCACAAAAAAGGGATGAGATTTAACTGAATGAGAGTACTCTTGAGTCCTTAATACAGGGGGTAAGTGGGGGCAACTTTAGTCTAGATCTAATAAACGAAGGAGAGGGGTTAGGAAGAGGTTATTTCTAGCGTAGCTTACGGCCAAATGCGCATTTTTTAACTAGTAATTAAAAGGATATACGCTGGTATAAGTTTTATATTTTGGTGAAAAGTAAACCAAACGCTCGTTTTCGATAAATCATGATTTACTTTGTTGGCGATTTCAAAAGCTTGTTTACACTGAAAGGTTTTGTTTTTATTAGTGATTAAAATAATTTTTTCCTAATTTATAAGGCCGATTTTCACTAATTTTTGTTGTTGTTGTTAATAACAAGTAAAAATTATTATAAGAGGGGGGGGGGGGGGAGAGAGCTTTAGTAAGCTTGGGGTGGGTGGGAACATTTTCCAAAAATTAATAAGCGTCTTCACCTCCTTTTAATAAGGGCTCGAGAGTAACACGAGAATGAATTTTAGTAGATAAAACAAGAGATCCTATTCAGAGCAGTGCCCATTATATTATTTTTAGAAAAGAAAAAAAGAAGCAACATTACGACAATGTGATAATGGTTGGAGGTTGACTACAAGAGCAGATCCAACTATGTTTACAATGCGTTTTTGCACCTTGTCTAAAAGAGAAAGAGCATCATTAGAAGATCTGCCCTAAATATGGCAACAGTATTCCCTACAAGAACGGATTAGAGATTTATAGAGATAGAGAATAGAATCCGAAGTAAGAAGTGTTGAGCTCGATAAAGAAATGCAACCTTAGCAGATGCTAATTTTATAATCGATATCATATATCAAAAATGATTTCCAAGAAAGATTGGAAGTAAGAATAAATCCTAGAAGATGAAGGTTAGATGACTCATTAAGTACATTACCCTTCATAAATATAGGAAAATCTAAATTATTGCGATAACGATTGGCTGAAAAATTTGAGAAAGAATATTGGCTTCTTATTAAGACAAGAATAATTGGTAGATTCATTAGCGAACAATATCTCCTTAGAAGTGAGAATATCTGAAAGATCTTTAATGTGAATTAAAAAGAGTATAGGGCCAAGGATTGAACATTGAGGAACCTCTAAAGTTACAGGATATGAAGAAGAGTGTTGTCCATTGAGGTAAAAATTTTATACGACAATGGCATCATCGGTTATCCCTTTTTAGAAAAAAAGGATAACCGATGATGCCGTTTTGCAGCAGACTGGAAAACAAGGCTCTCATAAGCACTTATTAAACAGTTTTGAAAGTTAAACGACAGCTCCAGAGAGCACTTTTGCAAGAGTATAACAGCCATGTTGTCTAGACCACAAGTTGTAGAAGAGTATAAGCAGGAAATCAATTTAAATACAGAAGCTGGAATGATACAGATGTCGAGCAATGGATCAACCTAATTGACGGCTATATCAGGTAGAACGCAACTATTGAAATCAAGAGATGATGTTATTGAAAAGTTCTTAGCAAAAAATTTAGCTTAGTCTTTAGGTGAGATGACAAAGTCTGAACCATAAAAGAGAGGTGGAATAACAAATTTTTCCCTTATTATTGATACTATTAATGATTCTCTAGAAGTCACGAGAGCTTAACTTTAGTGATAAAATACGAGATTTCATGACATGAGAATAGAGGGCTTTGGCTTTAGAAAAATTTTTTTACAATGGTCTCTAGCAGTAATAAGCAGACGTCTGTTTTCTGAATAATTGTTTTGCTGATAGATATGAAACTAACGGTTTCGATTGGAAATAGCAGCAGCATAATGTGAGGAAAACCAGAGAAAAGAGTGAGGCTTGACCTGGAATTGTTGAAAGGAAATAAAAGATTCCATGCCAGCCTGAATCCAAGAAGTTATGTGAAAAGCACATTTGCTAGCAGGAAGACAAAAGATTTCTACCCAAGTGCCATCACGAAGAAAATCACGGAAAGAGTCCCAGTCAGCTTTAAGGTAATTGTAAGAGGTGCAATGATAGGGGGATTCAGATGATCAAAAAAAATGAGATAATAGTTTTAGAGAGATTAAACCATGATTAAAGACACCTAAGGGTTAATGTGGAGAAACTGAGCACTGACTAGGATTAGAATCAGAACATAAGCCGAGTAGAAAAGATAAATGATTCGGGTTGTTTGGAGAGCGAATTGAAAAGTTGACTATTACAGTTACGAATTGAGAAAGGCAAAAGTTGTGGGTTTTAACGCCTGCAAAGTCACTAGAAACAAACCATTTAGTGTGATGAGCATTAAAGTCACCATCAACAACAATATTGGTTGATAGATAAAGAGAAAGGGCTTGGTCAATTTGGTTAGAAATAACGTCAAAAAAAGTGCAGTCTTGAAATGAAGGAGAGCGATATAGAACAAAAAGATAGGCGACAGACTGAAATGGTGCTTAACAAAAGCACATAAATGAATAGTCTGTGGATTCAAATCTAGTTTCCCGACAAATGGGTGAATTCTTACAAATGTAAATGCCCAGGCTAAGCATGTGGATATTGTGGCTAAGCATGTGGATTAATGGATAACTATTGGAGTCTTTACGAATTATAGGAAGATAACTATCAACACTAAGATCACAAGGTGACAGAGCTGAACTCAAATTAGTCTCACAAAGAGCAAGTAGGTCTGGTGAACTTTGCAAGAGATAAGACTCAACAGAAAAAAAGTTACTTGGAAGACCACGAATATTAGTGAATGATTTAGAGAACTTGTTGATGGTGAGGTTTACAAAACTTGGTGATGACGATAGTTTCTTGTGTTTTATAGTTTTTGGTACTTTAGTCATTTTTAAATTTGCTCAAAAAATTGACTCAAAGTCTACAGTACTCAGTACACTGTTTGATAGCCAAAGCAATTGCTTCATTACTATTAATAAACCCTATGCCCGTAACAAAGGTCTCAAAATGTGGCCTCAAAATGCACATCAAAAGTACAAACAGGAACACTATGCATGCGCAAAATGGTACTGTTAATACTTTAATATTTTTCAGCTGTTGATGGAATCAGCCTATCTGAGAGCTACCATAGAGTTCAAGAAACCTGACTACCCACCGGCCTCAGAACCATATAACTGAGTTTTAGAACTGTACCCTCATTAAGAGATAATAGAATAAGTTGCCTAATCATAAAAACAGATACACAAACAAAAACAATGCATTGAGTCAAGAAGATACAACATTCAACATACTAAACTGGAAATAATGTATTAAAAATACATCTGCAGTAGCTTAAGAGATAATGAAGGGGTGCAATGCTGGTCAACAGATAGAATCTGTTTACCCCTTAAATTTACAAGTGATCTTTTAGAAAAGCAGTTTGGAAAGCTGAAACAGGAATGAGGAGGTACATGTTTTATCACTATTTAAAATTATAATCTGATAATTAGAAAAATTTGTTCAACTTTTACAAATATTTTTTTTATCTCAAATTGTTTAATATACTTTTAGAAAGCTTAATAACCATTAAAGGTCCAAAAATGAGGTAAAGAGCGACGAAGATTTTTTAGCAACCATTCATAATTTATGATTGAAATTTTGGCTAGTAATATATTATATGTGTGATTGTGTCGTGGAGTGAAAAATTTAATTCAATTCCAAAACTCGATAATATTAGCATTTTTGTTAATTTGAGCAAAAACGGGGTAATTTAAGGGTACAAAATTTTTAAAAAATACTAAGCGAGAAAAGCAGTAAAGATAATTCTAGTGTATGTTGTAAATACTAATATAATATATAAGTGGGGCATATCTCAAATCAATTTGATGATTAATTTTGAAACTATCTCCGTCACTAGCCCAAAAAACATGGTTTTGAGAAAAATGCAAGTAAAAAAATAAAGAAACAAAGTTCAGAAATCTTCACTTTTTTACCAATTTATACCAACTAATGTTTTATTTTGATCACAAAAAATATTTCTAATGATAAGATATGGTAAGATTGCTTTTCTGCTTCCGAAACTTGTTTGGTGTCCTTACATATACTACAAATTTGCCCATTGTTACTAACTATCATACCAAACTCATTTAAAAATTATTGTCCATCATAGAACTTAGAATAGCTGATCCTACTTCAATAATTAGCTGTTCTTTCAACATCTATACAGTTTAGAAATCTCATCAAATTTGATTTAGAGATTCATTGAACCTCTGTTTTTTTCCATGTAAAAATTTTTCAGGAAGCTATCAAAAGAAATTACTGTAAGTATTGGTTTGGTAATGTTTTTGGTAACATTTTTCAAATATGTATCGTTTTTCCAGCCAATTTTTTTGTTGGAATCTGTACCATAAGCATTTTGATGCACATAAAAAACTGATGGCAGTCTTTCACCCAATTCACAAAATGCAACAACATTAGGGTTTATGCCAAGAAGATTTTGCCAAACACACTTATGTTTAACTAGATCATTTTGTTTTGCATTAGAGTTGTTCTTAGCTATAGTAGTAGATAAATAAACTTAGAGTTCTTTTTAGCAGATTTTAGTAGAATAATAAATAAACAGTTTCTCATTAACAAGCATTGCAACAAATTTATAGTCTAATACCTAGGCTAACCTTTTTAGAAGAATCAAATTGTAAATTTACAAAATCTTCACATTCTGGGCATTTAAAACGCATAACCATGTTTTGAGGTAAAACAAATCTCATAATAAAGTTGAAATCTTCATTTATATTTAAAAAATACTGTATAACTTCTTTATTCGACAACTTATTGAAGGAGGATGAGCCTGGAATATTTTCAATTGAACTTTAATCTGAAAGTATAGCAGTAGTTTCTTTGATAGCTACTCCGCAGAAATTTTTTTAATTTTAATATTCATATATAATTAATATCATTGTATAGAACTTGAGAAGATTTAAAAAAATGATGGGTCGTTCGGCCTTTGAAGTTATGCGAATCAAAAGTTATAAAACTTTTTGTAGTGGAAAAATAGGGCTTAAGTATGGAAAACTTGCAGTATTATGGCACCGAAAATGAAATTTTTAGGTCATATTGACTTTTGAATAACTTTTGAACCATTATTACATTTGACTTGAAATTTGCCATAGTGACCAAACAACTATTAGAAAATAAAATTCTAAATTTTTTTTTTTTAAATCTGTTGGGATAGTTCAGAATCAACTATTTTACAGAGTGAGGATTTTTAATGATTTACTTACTTTTGGGGTCATATTGATTTTTGAATAAATTTTGAGCCATTGTTAAATTTGACTTGAAACCTTTAAATAGTGATCCAATTTTTATTTAATCTGTCGAGGCTATCAAGAATCTTTCATTTTACAGAGTGAAGGGTTTTTACTTTTTGATTATGCTTTTGAGAAAAAAATTCAGGGTTACGTTATAATTATTCGATGCAAATATGCATAAAGGAATAATGGAATCCAAGTAATACATCGTTTTAAAAAAAACGATGTTATTGTTAAAGTTATTGCCTAATATATAAACGATGTTATTGTTAAAGTTATTGCCTAATATATAGACCGGTCATTAAATTACTGCAAAAGGGCTGCAAACCAATTTGATAAATTTGACTTTGAATATTATTGATATTTTCAAACCGTTATTACACTTGATTTAAAATTTTTTATATTGATACAAAACTATCCGCAAATTAAATGCCATAATTTTTTTTAAATCTTTCGGGATTATCCATAATTGTTTATTTTACAGACTATAGTGTTTTTACTTATTTACATAGTCTTGGAGAACAAAATTTAGGGTTATATTATAAACTTCATGCAAATATCCACAAAGGATTATGGAATATAACAAAAAACAAAAACAAAAAAACAACAATAACAACAAAAAAAATCTTTCAGAATCCATCTTTTATCTTTCAGAATCCATCTTTTCTATTAATACATCTTTTTAAAACTATTACTTCATTTACAGACCAGCGAGTAAAACATGCGTAAGGCGTAAAATATGCGTAAGGCAGTATTTTACTTAATTATTCTGACAGATTTCAAAGCATTGAAATCTATCAGAATTTTTCAGAATTACCTATTTCGTTCTTTAATAAAGTAAAAAATAAATTTTTAGTACTTACATCAGCAATAGCAGGAGTAACAGCAGAAAATCAACCTAAAAGTGTAATAAATTTATTATTAAAAACACGAATATACAATGTGTTAAAAATATTTTGTTAATTCGATTTTTAAATTTGTAAAAAGTGGAGATTTTTTAATACAAAATTCGGGTGTTTGAGGGAAAAAGGTCCACTTCAATATTTAAAAAATCCAATAAATTCTTGACAGTATCAAATGGTTTTTCCAGCAATAATTTGGAAGCTAAAATTAAAAGTAAACCTAGGTAAAAGTAACTCAAAACAAAGAAAATAAGGGATAGATTAATAAAATTTGCTTTCGATTAATAAAAGTATTAAAATACAAAAAGTTTGTGACTATGTTAAAAACTAAGGGAAGTAGGCCTAATTATTTCAAAATTGTACTATAACTTATGAATAATATAAGTTTTTACACAAATTCATTTTTGTTCACTTTTGAACTTTTGAAGATGATATGATTTTTCATTTTTTGTTTTGAAAAAAACAGATTAGAGAAGGCCAATTTGTAATTGCAATAGTCTATTGAGTAGATAGATTATAACCAAATAGATATAGCCTATAACCAAACTTACAGTTTTGATAAACAATCCAAAGTCCAATCCAGAAAATGCCTTTAAATTTTTAAAAATTTCAATTTCAATTTCATTTTTAGAATACGAATAAGGATGTGAATAAGAAGTTTTCTTACTTTGAAAACAAATAAAAATGATGGAAAGAACAAAACCAAGATTTTTATACCATTTAAAGCAACAAAATTAAATTTAATGTATATGTTTTTGGGACACCCTAATACTTATCATTATACATCGAATTTAAACTAAAACTTAATGGAAATGAAGAAAAATAATGGTATTTAAATGCTGGTCAATTTTCCATTTAAAAAATTTTATTAGAAAACTATTTTTATAATCACTTTAGTTTTTTTTTTGAGTTTTTTTTTTTTTTTTGATTATTACAATTGTTCTTCTCTTATTTCTTAAGCAAAATAAAAAATTAGAAAGATTTTTGTACTGCTATGCATGCTAGTGTTTTATTTTCATAAAATGAAAATAATATGTAACTGTCCTTTTGAAAATAATATATATATATATATATATATATATATATATATATATATATATATATATATATATATATATATATATATATATATATATATATATATATATATATATGTATATATATATATATATATATATATATATATATATATATATATATATATATATATATATATATATATATATATATATATATATATATATATATATATATATATATATATATATATATATATATATATATATATATATATATATATATATATATATATATATATATATATATATATACAGGGGCGGATCTAGGGTACGTCTAGTACGTCTTAAGATGTACCCAAGAAAAAAAATTAAATTAAAAAAAAAAAAAATTAATTTACGTTTCAATTATAAAAATAACTTTTTTGGTTAACTGTCAGCTCAAATAAGATTTAATTTTATAGGCACTTGTGAAACAAAAAATACGAACGGTTCTTGTTTAAAGTTCTTGTTAAAAAGATATCTGTCTTTGCCGGAGGTTTAAGCAATTCTTGATAAATAATATTTAATTAATTAAACGAATGGACGTCCCCAATTTTATTTTATTATAAAATAAAAAATTATTTTAAATTTGTATTTGGTTTGTTAAAACAATAAATAAATGATATCTTTAGTGATAACAATTTTCGGACGTCCCCAAATTAGTACACCCTTATTAAAATATTGTCAAAATCTTTTGTTTTGTGACCATCAGGAGGTAAAACTAATGATAATACCCTATAAATAATAAGATACACCAATAGACGTCCCCAATATTATTTTATTTTATTATTTATCTTTATATTTAATTTAGTTTTCAATATTTAATTTCTAAATACTCGGTTTCTTTTACAAAAAAATACTGCCGGACGTCCCTTCGTTAATACACCCTGAAATACATGCTTTATTCCTAATATTTAAAATGTTGTTTAATGTTAAAATTTCAAGCATTATTTGTGTGTTCGAGTATTAATTTAAAATGTCACTCAATCAAGAAGTTAAAAACATTATGCTACAAAATGATGAAACAAAATTGATCGCTTTGAAAGATATATTACAAAAAAATATTAGTTCTTGTAATAATACGATTCTTGTCGACTCTTAGGAAGAAGGAAAAACTCTTAAAAATTTTGAAATCTATCTGCCAAAAAGTTTTAAAGAAAAACATAATGGCAACTATGTTGTTTTAAGGTAAAGGTATTTGTTCAAATTCCATGATTTTTTAAATAACTTTTTGGTTAGTTGTAATGTTATATTGACTGTAAGCTAGTTGAAAATACTTATAAATTTTTTATATAAGTTCATTAATTATTATATTTTATGTATATCTCAGGTCTCAATCAACTGGAAACTGTCTGTACAGTTCTATCTCCTTACGTCTTCAAGGAAATAACTGTATAGTTAACGATTTAAGATTACAGACCTCAATTGAGCTATTCTTAAATGCCGAGTTTTTTTCTAACCATCCAACTTTTCATTATGCTTTTTTTAACAATACTAGCTCTTTTCTTTGCTATGATAACATTCTTCCTTTATCAGTATCACTAAATTCTTTGGATTCTGGAAAAAAAAGAAAAGATTTAGTTCAAGAAGAAGCTATTAACAATTGTAACAATGAAAACTGGTCTTCTTTCCTTTGTTTTCTTGCATTATCAAGTGTTTGCAACAAGAAAATAGAATGTTTGTATCCAGATTTTGGTCTACAGAAGTATAAAATTTTATTCAGCTCAACTATTTTACCTCGTATAACTTCCTTAAACACCATTGAGTCTTTACATCTCCTTTTTTGTTATGAAGGTGTATTAAATGATTTTTCCGCTCCTTTTCAACACAACCATTATACCCCTGTGATAATAAAAGAAAACTTAAAACGAAAAAATTTAAATAAAAGCTGCAAAATGTCGCAGACTAAAATAAAATTTTATTTCGAGACCAAACATCAAGATAATAACTATTCGTTGGGCAATTTAAAAAGTAAAACAATGAAAGTCTCTAGTCAACCCCCATTATCATTATCAAATTTTAGTAAAATTACATGTTGCGAATCATTTCTTTACCTTCCAATAAATATGATATTGGTTATTTGGTTTCTAACTATACTAGTTATTCAAGTATTGCAAAAACCTTGAGTAGTTCTGAACTTCAACATTTAGTTAAAGATGTTTTTGTACCTTGTAAAACATTTTCTTTTCCTAAAAATCTTAATGGGCGAAGTTTTCAATTTATGTGGATAGAAAAATTTCCATGGCTCACATATTCGAAAATATTCGATGGAGCCTTTTGTTTGCCATGTGCACTTTTTGGGTGTAATTTTCCATCTGAATGTAGTTTAGTCGAAAGATTATTTTTTAAGCCTTTTGATCGCTGGAATGAGGCTTCTCGTTACTTTCAGAAACATGCATTTGGCAAAAACAATAATAAGTCTGTCTGCAGAAATAAAGGCTTACCTAAAAACTGCTGAAGTTTTATTTTCATTGTCGTCGATTTGGTCTTCTAAAACAGAATCAATAGATATTACATCTCAAAAAATAGTTCAATCACAGGTTTCTAAAAACCGACAGTTATTACAACCAATTATTGAAACAATTATTCTCTGTGGACGTCTTGGTCTTTTTCAGTACATTCAATGTGTTCCTCTAACTTTTGTTGTCAGGTAGGTGAAAGATTGAAAAAATATGATATCTCTTTAACATATGCCAGAAGATTCTTGATATATTGCAGTAGCTGAAGCAAAGCCAAGAACTTCATTTATTTCCAAAAACAGAGATAATACTCCTTCTGAATCTATTTCTGATTATTTTAAGTTAGTTTTCACGATTCCTTTATTAGACCATCTAAGTGTTGAACTAGACACAAGGTTTGATGATACTACCTTAAAATGTTATAAATCACTTGTGCTAGTTCCTACAAAAATGATTTCAGTAGTGCAATGTTCTCATGACACCAGTTGGAAAGACTCCATCATATCTTTCAGTGACTTTTACGCAACAGACTTACCGAATCCGCTTGTTTTGTCTGGTGAGCTTGATTTATGGGAAGCCTTCTGGTTAAATTTTGAAGGAGATGTCCCTTCTAATATTTCTGAGACGTTAAAAGCGATAAATTTTCCTGGTTTTGAAAACATAAAAGTTTGTCTTAAGTTACTTGCTACCTTTCCATTAACTTCATGTGAGTGTGAGCGGACATTTTCTTCACTTCGGCGCCTAAAAAATTATATGCGAAGCACCATGGTTCAGGACCGTCTAAATGGTTTAGCATTAATGAATATTCATTCAGAAATAGTTATAGATATCAATAAAGTCATTGATAAGTTTGCCACTATTAATCGTAGATTAACTTTCAAATAAATATAAAATATATTAAAAAAATTTTTTTTTTAAATAAAAAAATGCAAAATACTAAAAAAAAAACAGTGCAAAAAAAGTCAGCTTCTTTTGCCAATGGCAAAACAAACGGCTATTTTCATAGCCACACACTTTTATAAAACATTATTTGGCATAAAGGAAATATTAACATACATTGAGTTGCATACATGTTGGTTTCAGGTATATCGTTTTTTTTATGCTATGTTGAAATGATTATATTGTAAATGTTTTTATCTTTTGAACTGATTTTTTCAGATTTTATATATTTTGCAAGCATCAATAGAATTAAGATTTTAAAATCTACTTTTGCTATGCAAAATGAAATACTAAGATTGTGGCAATTTCTGTATATATAATTCAACATTAATTATTATAATATATAGTTATTTCTGTTATTTATATTTGTTACAATATAAACAAATTATATAATTATTTACAATAAAAATATAAAATGTGTAAGTTTATAATTTAATAATGAAATGTGTAAATATAAATCTAGTTTGTCATTATAAGTTTGCAAATATTATGTAAACATAATTTTACTATGGTAAGGTGCCCAAGCGATATCCTTGCGTATTTTTAGGCCTATATATATATATATATATATATATATATATATATATATATATATATATATATATATATATATATATATATATATATATATATATATATATATATATATATATATATGTATACATATATATATATATATATATATAAATATATATATATATATATATATATATATATATATATATATATATATATATATATATATATATATATATATATATATATATATATATATATATATATATATATTTATATATATTAACAGGGCCGTCACTAGGAGAGGGGGGTGTCTAACCCCTTACCAAAACTTTGTTGAAAAATAAGTCGGCAAATTTGGACTTGTAGTCTGCAAGTTTGGAACTATAGTCGGCATATGTCAGTAAACGAGAATCATACGTCACCTCCCCCCCTACCTCTTTTTTTTCTTCGGGACGGCTCTGTAATATATCCCCTCCAACTCCGGAATAGTTAAGGGGGGGAGGGGGGAGAATGAAATGTTGCTCGTAAAAAAATCAGATGTACCCAAATAATTTCCTGGATCCGCCCCTGATATATATATAATAGTAATATATATATATATATATATATATATATATATATATATATATATATATATATATATATATATATATATATTTTATATATCTTATACTGCTGAGTTAGGTGAGCATGATGATGTCATATTCACCTAATGTCAAACAGCCTGCTGCCGGGGGCTTCAGTACATACATCGACTGACAAATAGCCTGACTCGCCGTGGAGTGCTGCTACATCGACTGAGGGTTTGGTATGGGTCAGCAACCTTTTCATATATATATATATCTATTAATATTTTTCTAATTATATATGTATATATATATATATATATATATATATAATATATATTCATATATATATATATATATATATATATATATATATATATATATATATATATATATATATATATATATATATATATATATATATATATATATATATATATATATATATATATATATATATATATATATATATATATATATATATATATATATATCGTCCTTTTTAGCCACTATTTATTTTTCTAATTAAGTGAAAAGTAGACATAATCAAATTTCAAAAAGCAAATGCAAAAATTTATTTAAAATTTAGTAAACAAACACAAAAATTAAAACAAAAAACGTCACAAATTACGCATATAGTAATTTTTAAACAAAAAATCTAGGAATTAAATTTTCAAGAAAACATAAATAAATACTTGATTTAGGGAGAGGAAAGGTCATACTTGCCTTTTTCACAGGGAACTTTTTTAAAAAAAGTTTTTTTTTTTTTTTACCTAAATCAACCAAACGTTTTTAAACGTTGAGAACTAAAAGTTTTTGTATAAATTTGAAAAAAAGTTCTTCTTTTCATTCGATTCATGATCTTTTTTTAATCTATATGGAAATTTTCATGCAAATTGGATGTGTTTTAGTACTTAGTAAATCTTACCTTCAAAAGTTTTGTTTGAAAAAACGTATCCGCGGCAACTTTTTGTAACAAAAGTGGTCTCAAGATACTGATAATATTTGAGTGAAGCCATCTAAACATAGTACTTTCTATGTGTGCATTGAATACTATTGTAATTGTATGTTAAATTTTTTTTATTTTTTTGTTTTATTGGTGATGCACCAAGCAATGTTACCATAATTGAAAAAAACAATTAATAAATGAGAAATAGAATTATTTCAATCATGTTTGATTTAGGTCAGGTTTTGACCTTTAAGTATTCCGATATTTTTAAAATCTTTATTTTCAATTAAGTTGATGTGATTTTTCTACGATACATTTAAGTTTAGGCGAATACCTTGAAACTTCGTTGTGTTTTTTCTTTCCCAATTGCCAATACTTTGGTGATTTATTATTTTAATTTTGAATAATGATCTGTAAAGAAAAAACTTTTTCATTTTGAGTGTAAAAAAGATTTATATATCCTAAAGATTTTTATTTTCAAGTATACATATTTATACCTTATATTTACTTATTTTTATCAAACGACTAAAAAATGTCTTGAACAAGATTAGAATGATCAGTAAAATGAGCTTTTTTGAGTTCAATTGTTTTTTATAAAAAATATTATGTTTCTGAAAAAGAAAATAATTTATCGTACATTATTTGTTTTAGTATTTAAGAAAGGCAAAGAAGAATAGATATTTAGGTTTAATATTAAAAGAAAAATTTGGGTCTAATATTTAAAAAAATAAGAAGCATCTCCCAAAAACTGCTAAAACTCTTTCAATTTTAAGATTTTCCGGAAATATTCCTGGCTCTTTGACTTCCTTTTTTTTTACTTACACGAGTGAGTTTGTTTTTATGAAAAAATAAATTGCGTAAATAAATTTAAACGTGCAAATTAAGTTTACATTTCAGTATAAGAAATTAAATTTTTTAAAACGACTTTTACTTTGAAATAATTTTTACTTTCATAAGTAAGTTATGCAAAAGTAACTTGCATCATTTAAAATCACGCGTCAACTGGAATTTGTCAGGTTTTTTGTACCGCAAAAACTTTCAAACAGTAAAGCCTAGTATATTTTGAGAGGGCATAATTAATAACTAGAACGCCAGCTTGTACGAAATTATCAAGAACGAGGTAACTTTTTTTCAAATAGAGTTATTATCCCATGGACGCTTTCCCAAGCAGCAGTGAACGCTGCATCAATCAATGCTTTCAAAGACAGTATAACAAAGAGAGACAATTGCTGCTTTGTCTGTAGCTTCTGTGTAATTTTTTCGTCAGCATAAAGGGGTCTGGTGGCACCTCTTCATCAAACTATAAAAAGTTTTATTTATTTATTTTTTTTTTTTTATCACTTATATATATAATAATAATAAATAAAAAAATTAAAACAAATAAATCAAAATGTAATTTACTTTTACATGTAAAAGAAAATCACACAAAAAAGCTGTTTACTTTTACATCTAAAAATTAATTTCTTTTTAAAATTACATTACTTAATTTAATAGTTCTTTAAAGTGTAATTCTCATTTTGAAGAGCTATTAAATTATGGGTTAAATTAAGGGTAAGGGTTAAATTATTCAAAAATTAATTTAACCCTTTATTTTTTACAAAAGAAGGGTTAGATTGTTTAACTTTCAAATTAGGAACAGAGTTTTATTGTCAGACGAACTTATAACTTAAAGATATTATTTTAAATCAACAAAAGTAATATAAAAGTTTATTTTTTTAAACCACCCTAATGTATTCGCTATATTGCATTAAACTAAGCGGCTGTTGCTGCTATACTCCTTTTTTTTAAGCTAATTTTTTTACTTTTCTAACTTTAATTAAAAAAAAAAAAAAGAATCTTGATGTTATTTTTATCAGTTATTTAAAAGTATAAAAATTTAATATTTAATTTATTTTAAAAGACAGTCTGGTTTATTGTTCTTGCTTTAAAAATGGCTCTGGATTTTGCAATTTTATTCTAAGTTTTGTATTTTTGCTTCTTTTATTCAGCGTTGTTGTTAAAAACCAATCTAACCAAAATGAAAGTTATTTTGGAAATGAATAACTAAAATTATTGTCTGGAATGAAATAATTGAAATTAGTTCATCCCAGACAGCTGTTTTATGAATAGTTATTAATAAATAAATAAAGAAAAATTAAACAAATTTTCATTTCGGTAAAAGTTTAAATAAAATAACTTACATTTTACTCACTTACAAAGTAAACTATATAATTTCAAAGACAAAATTTAATTTTATTTTTACTTATAAATAGTAATTTTTTTTAAATTACTTTTATATAAACTGTTTTTGCTAATTATTTAAATATGCCTCAACGCTAAATTTACCTGATTTTAGTTTTAAAGCTAAACTTAACCCTGCGCTAATGAAAACATGATTAAATGTTTTTGCTATTGTTGATTTACTAGTTTTATATATATAAATATAAATATAAATATATATATATATATATATATATATATATATATATAATATATATATATATATATATATATATATATATATATATATATATATATATACACATAAATTAGTACACAAAAATTAATTTACAGGAAGTCCCATGTCTTAACTACTGCAATTTTTCGTACATTTGTGCAATTTGCTGACACTATTGTAAAAAGAATTCTTTAGAAATGATTACTTAAGCTTTTTTAAAAAATAATATATTTTTTTAGGGGAGTTAATGTAACTATTATTTGAGCTCACTTATTTTTATAGTTTTTTAGGAGAAACTTATTTTCGTGCCTGCATTTAGAAATCAATTCCGATTTTTTGTTTAATAAACATTTTTGGTTTGTATGTGCAATTATTTCAAATTTTTCTTGTAGACATAGTATGCATTTTTTGGAAATATTGTTATATGCAGCAATGTTTTAAGGATGGACCAATTCAATGTAAAATCATTAATATTTTTATCTTTTAATTCCCATATATATTTTGGCAGCATGGTGTCTTTTAAATACTTTTTATTTTTAAAAGATTGCTTATGATTGGCAAAACGTTTTTTCCATTCACCTTCTGTTATGCCAATATATTGTTTATCAGGTACATTCTTAGAGGAGACAACACATTTATATACCACATTTTTTGATAAGTATTGGACATGTAAGCAAAATTAAATTGGACAAAATTAATAATATTCTTAGAAATAAATTAAATTTGCAACAGTGGAAAAATACCACTGATGTTATAAATTGGTTCTCCATAATCGATAATAAAAATGACTGTACATTTATTCAATTTGATATTAATGATTTTTACCCCTCAATAACTGCAGATATTTTAGATAAAACAATTGAATTTGCAAAAAGCCACACAGTTATTCCTGAAGAAACAATTCGCATAATAAAACATTGTAGAAAAGCCTTACTTTATTTTAATAAGAAAACTTGGAAAAAGGAAAACATACATAACTGCTTTGATGTAACAATGGGCAGTTATGATGGAGCAGAAATTTGTGAATTTGTTGGATTATATATTTTAGATTTATTAAGTAAAATAATCAATATAAATGATTTAGGCCTTTATCGCGACGATGGTTTAATAGTAATGTGTAAAAAATCTGGTCCACAGCTTGATAAAATTAAAAAAGATATTATAAAATTTTTTAAAAATATTGGCTTTCAAATTGAAATAAACATAAATTCAAAAATTGTGAACTTTCTTGATGTCACATTTAACCTATCGAAAAATACATATAAGCCTTTCAAAAAACCAAACGATGAATTATTGTAAATTAATATTAACTCAAATCATCCACCCCAAATTCTAAAACAAATCCCGATTTCAATTAATAACAGGCTTCACCAAAACTCTTCTAATGAAAATGTATTCAATTCCTCGAAACAGATATTTGAAGATGCCCTCAAAAAAAGTGGTTTTGAAAACTTTGAATTAAAATTTGACCCTGAAAAAAACAAAAAAACAAAAAAGCGAAATAGAACTAGAAATGTAATTTGGTTCAACCCCCCATATAGCAAAAATGTTTCCACAAACATAGGAAAAGTGTTTTTAAAATTGATCGATAAGCATTTCCCGCCCTCTAATAAATTACATAAAATTTTTAATCGAAATACTATTAAAGTTAGCTACAGTTGCACAAAAAATATAGAAAGAATTATAAAAAGTCACAACAATGCTTTGTTAAACAAAAAAGAAATCCAAAATGAAAAAACTGCAGAAAAAAGTAATTGTAAATAAAAAAACAACTGTCCAATGAGTGTAAGTTGCTTATCAAAAAATGTGTTGTCTCAAAATGTACCTGATAAACAATATATTGGCATAACAGAAGGTGAATGGCAATCTTTTAAAAATAAAAAGTATTCAAAAGACACCATGCTGCCAAAATATATATGGGAATTAAAAGATAAAAATTGATGATTTTACACTGAATTGGTCCATCCTTAAAACAGTGCCTGCATATAACACTATTTCCAAAAAATGCATACTATGTCTACAAGAAAAATTTGAAATAATTACACATACAAACCAAGAATGTTTGTTAAACAAAAAATCGGAATTGATTTCTAAATGCAGGCACGAAAATAAGTTTCTCCTAAAAAATTATAAAAATAAGTGAGCTCAAATAATAGTTACATTAACTCCCCTTTGAAAAAAATATATTATTTTTTAAAAAAGCTTAAGTAATCATTTCTAAAGAATTCTTTTTACAATAATGTCAGCAATTTACACAAATGTGTGAAAAATTGCAGTAGTTAAGACATGTGACTTAAAATTGAAGTTTTATTAATTTGATCATTCATTTCTGATGAGTCTTTATTGATGAAACACAGTGTTAAATGAGAAAAATTTTTGACAAGTGATTTTCTACTAATTTGTAATTGCTCTGTTCTTTTAAGAACATTGAGCACTCTTTTTGTAGAATACATTTTAAATTGTTTAAATATATATATATATATATATATATATATATATATATATATATATATATATATATATATATATATATATATATATATATATAAGTAAAAAAATTAGTCAACAAAATAAACAATAAACGAAATATTTTGTTCTTTTAATTTTACAAAAATTACTCTAATTATAAATTTTAGCACTTTTATAATGGCTTCTTTTATTTAAGTCTGAAAAAAATGAAGTCCAAAAATTTGTTTTTAAATATTGCCCATTGTCCAAATTCATACCACCGTACGTTGGAGAACATTAATGTTTTTGTCTCCAAGGCCTCACGGAATTTTCTTTCAAATTTTTTATCCTCAACTTTAAGTGTTATTACTTTATTCCATTTAATGTCCTCATTACAATTTACTTTATGCAAAACTAATGCAGACTGGTTTAACTTGCCTTCATTCAAAAAATTTTGGTGTTGTTGAACCCTTGTTCGTATTTGAAGTTTTGTTTTACCAACATATTCTTTGAAGCATTTGCACTTAATTAATTAGGTTCCTGGGGCGCTGTTGCGTGGTAATTTAGACTTATTTTTAAACGCTAATAGCGTTTTTAGGTTAGCATTTGATTTAAAAACAGTTCTGTAACCAGCTTTTCTGAATATTTTTCTAAGTCTGGGAGGTATTACTCGTATCCATGGTAAAAAGATTTTATAAAGGTAATTAGAGTTTGATGGAATTTCATTTTTGTTAGCAAAACTTTGTTTTCGAACCTGATCAGAAATATCTTTAAGCATTTTATCATCGTACCCATTTTCAGTAAACACTTGAACCAAAAAAATTTATCTCATCTTTTAAATGGTTTTCGCTGCATATTGAGTATGCTTTGTGAATGTATCCGTTGAATATTGCTTTTAAAATATTGGGATAATGATTAGAATGAGGTTTGATTTGGATATTGGTTATTGCATCCTTCCTGTAAACCTTGAACTCATATTTTCCTTGTGTATTATTATTAACAGTTATATCCAAAAAGTTAAGTATCTTATTATTGTTTTCAACCTCAATAGTATATTTTAAAGAAGGATGTTGTCTGTTAAGAATTGTTTGGAACTGTTCCGCTTGATTTAAGTTAGAAAACCTTGCGTGGCTATTGTCTACATATCTATGAAAGGATTTAATATCAATTAAAGGAATCATTGTCGATGCCATTTTTATTGCCTTTTCCTCATGGTATTGTAAAAAAAATTCAGCCAAAACAACCATAAAAGACAATCCAATTGGGCCTGAGTTCTCCAACTCATGAATCTCACCATTCCACAAGAAATAACAACGAAACAAACAAAGTTCAATTAGTTGTTTTATTTAAGTTAAAGTAAGTTTAGTTGAGTTTTTGTAAGAAACGCTTTTATTTAATTGATCTAAAACTGTTAAAGTTGCTTCTTTTAATGGTATTGATGGTATTAAATTTTCTTCTTTTAATGGTATTGATGGTATTAAAGTTGCTTCTTTTAATGGTATTGGTGGTATTAAAGTTGCTTCTTTTAATGGTATTGATTTGTAAGAATAGAACATGATAAAGCAATTGAAAAAATTAGGGAACATATTGGTCCAACAAATATTGTTAATTTACTAAAACCCTGTTACAGATTTTCATTGGTCAGTAAAGTAGTTTTTTATTTAATAAAACGTTTTTTTATCTATGTGTTTGCTATTTCTCTACCTGGGGCCGAGGGACCACACAGTAGCTACTTTTTTTATTTACTTGTATTGTGATTACAACCCTCTCTCAAATCTTTAACTTCAAAACACGTATTTTGCAAAACAAGGCCTACCACTAGGTTCTACCACGTCTCTCTTACTAGAAACGCGGTAGAACTAGAAACTTCTCGTTTACAAAGAGAGCGCTCTACTACTACACCATCTCCTCATTTAAACCGCACCAATACCACTTCATTTGTTCCACCATATTAATTTATTTTTTTCTAAAGGTACGGACTGTTAAACTGAGGCAATAGCATTCTTTTTTCAACTCGATGTTTATTTGGTCAACTTAGTGGATAACTTGAAATATTCAACCGCGCATGCTCCGTTGAAATATTTTTTCGGACATCAAACTGGATAAAATAGTCTTTTTTTTGCAATATGGCCGTAAATTCTATTATACATGACGAATATTTTTGCGAAAACAGAAAATACAGATATAGATCTACTTCTGACGAAATCAGAACTATTATTTCCTTTATAGATTTTAAGGTTTCAGAAAAATAGACCTATTATAGTCCATAAACTGCAAATAGCTACTGTCAACGGAAAACTTACGAGTTCAATTTTTATACTTGAATGTATAAAAAATACTTCTTTTTTCTCAGAACAAAGCTTAAAAAATCACTATCATTAACTACTATCATTAACTACTTTTCATTTAATATAATAATCATAACGATGAATCATATACTATAATCTAATAATCATAACGATGATTAGATTATAGAAAGTGTAATGCGAGTAAATATTTATACGATAAACAACGATGTTTTTTTCGGTTATGGAAAATGTCAGTAAATATTAAGGTAGTTAAAAAAGAGATTGAAAAGTCAAAATGAAATATAATAAAAATAGTAAAAAAAAAACAACTGTCAAATTAATAAATCTCCTATGTTTTAAATAAAAATTAATTTTTTAATGTTTAATCAGAACAATAAAATTAGTAGAGTTATCATTAAATGCATCAAACCATTTTTATATGAGTAAATAAAACTAGCACAAACTTATCCATATATAAAAAATATTTCCTACTTTATATAAAAAAGATTTGTATAGTTTATATATAATTATATAATACTTATATATTAAAAAAATTTGTATATTACTTATATATTAAAAAACATTAGATGAGCCTCAAAATTTCGAAAATTTGAACATTTTCAAAAGGTTCGACGTACAGAAAGCATCGATTAAAGAGCATATTTTTTTTGTTGGCCAATAAATCTATTTTCGATTTTTTTAAGCAAGTTGTTAAATTATTAAAGCTCTGTTTTATTATTATCATAAAAAATCGATTTTCATTTTTATTATGAATATTTCTTGAAACCAAAAAGAAGATTTCTTTTTTAAAATAAAAAAATAAAATCAATTATGTGAAATCAGCATATTTTAAAAACCTTTTTACAGAACGAACATACGAAACATACGGTTCCAACACACGTTTCAAATATTATTAGAGGCTTTAGATTAGAATCTTACTTTTGAATTATAAACTTTTTGCTATTTTTATTTTATTAATAGATTAATTGAACAACTGTTATCATGAATAATTTAGTTATTGTAAAAAAAATATTAAAAAAAAAAATCATCAAATAATAAAATTGACCGGTTTTCACAATAAATTTGAAAGAAGTTTAATAAAAGCAAGTAAACTAAACTCATTTTTAAAGAAGACGGTTTGTTGAGTAAGTCGGTGATATTCTTTAGTGAGTTCCAACCTTGTTTACCGACAACTCGCAAAAGACTCTATTAAGATGGCTCGCCATTAAATAAATGACAGTTTTTATTAAAACTTGGTTTTTTAGACTACTCTTTTTTTATATCAATTCAACAGAGCTGTATCATAGCAACATAGCTGTAAATCTATTTTGACTTAATTATAGTCTATCGTGAGTTATTTCTTTTTATTTAGGACTAATTATAAGATTTTATCTTGACAACTGTCCCTAGCAACACTAACTTTGGTTTGTAATTGCTTTCTCTCTTTGTCTTTGACTTAAGTTTTTTTTTCTCTTCAATCTTGTTTTAAAGGTTGAAGTGACTCAAAAAGTTTTTTGAGTCACTTCAACCTTTAGAGTGTTTTAAAACCACAATGTTTATATATTTTAAGGATCAAAAATGCATTATCAATATGAGCAAAAATGACAATTTATAAAGAAAATTGCAATTAAAAACCATTATTAAGGACAAAGTGAAGAACAACAACTAGAAACTTTACTCATTTGGTAAAAATCCAAATGATTTTCAAAATGAATGTTTATTCCATAAACGTTATTCATTAGGAAGTTTTTCATTTATTTTTTTCATTTATTTTTTTCATTATGTTTATTACTGTTTTTTAACTTTTGCTTTTTTGTGCAATTTCTAATTTTTGAAGATTCATAGCTTATAAATGACAGGTTGTTCTACATATATTGACAAAGGGCCTGAAAAAAAAACTGTTTTCAAAAACAAAGTACTTCATGAGTTATTAAATTTTTTCTGTTTCATTTTATCAGCTGACCCTCCAATTTTTGGTATTTTTCCAAAAAAAAATTAAAAAAATAAAACTTTTATTACGAGTTTTGGCAATAATTTTTGTTCAAGAGTGTGTTTCGTTCAATTTTATTTTATTTAATACGTTTCACTACATATGAAGCTCTAGTTTTTAGTGGTGTTTAGTATCATTTTTCAAAATTAGGTTTACAATTTTTCATTTTACAACCTTTTTAACATAATTTTTGCAATTTTTAGAAGAAGTTGTTGCAAAATAAAATTTTTTTCTCCTCTTTTTAAACATAATATACTCTAATACTTTATTTAATTAAATATAATAAAATTTCAGAGAGTTTTTTTATGTAGTTAGGAACCACCTTAAGTCTAGATGACAACTCTTCAAACTCAAGAAAAGCTTGAAGAAACACGCCCCTCTACCTTATTAAGATAACAGAAATTATTCTTGTCAAATTAATTCAAATGACATGAGCAAAATCCATGATCTCAAATCTTTATTTTGACGGTTTTTAGTTTTTCAAGTTTCAAAAAATGACGAAAATTAAATAAAGAATTGCGTAGTGAATTTAACTTTAGATTATGCGGCTTTAATATTCAAATTTAATAATCAAAATATCTTAAAATGTTTTGTTACCAGATCCTGTTTGACTGATAGCTCTAGTTTACTACTACGCCGTGATATTAGGTTATGCAAGTCTTTTTTTGTGCTTTAATGTCTATGCTATGCAATCCTGTCTTAAAAAATAGTGGTAATATATTTGTTTATTTGTTTGTTTGATTATTTTAATAAACTTTAATGTAACTTGATTTTACTTCTGCAAACATTCTAAATAAATTAAAAAAAAAAAACTATTTTTTTTTAAATATGCATGGTAGAAAGCTAAGGAAATGTTGTGATACCACAAAAATGATTTGCATCCATTCTTAGTGAAACTTATTTGTTCACAATTAACAGAAAATAGTCTTAAGAAACTCACTGAGGAATTTAATTTCAACCAATCATTTTTAATTTGGTTTAGTTTTAATCCAACTAAATTATTTAGTGGTGAAAAGTGATAAAAAAAAAACAAACAAACAAAAAAACTAGCTTAGTATATAAAACATGAAAAAATGAGTTTTGTATGAAACTTTACATTAAATTTTGAGCTAAAATATTACTAGTTATAAATATAAATATAAAGTTTGTGTAATCAACTTTTAACATACAGTAAATGGTTTATAAAATAATTGTTTGAATTGAATGGAAGAAACGTCTTCACATTTTAGAAAATGATATCTTTACTGAGCATTATTTGATAAAAGTTAAAATAAAAATTTACGCAAGTAAATTATATCGACGTAAATATCAAAAAAAAAATTTACGCAAGTAAACTACATCAAAGTAAATATCAAAATAAAAGATTAGTTAATGGTAATTTTCAAGAGCTTTTTTTTTATAAAAAAATGTGACGTCATATAATAATTTGAAGTTTTATAATAATTCTCGTGTAATAATTTAGAGCTTTTGTAATGAACAAAAAAATACAATGCTTTTTCTTTTTTTAAAACCCAGAAAATGCATTTTAGTCAGTATTGCTATTTTCTTTTCTCTCCTTTAAAAAGTACAAGTTTTTATAATTACACATTAAAATTAAAGAATAGTTCAAAAGGTATTATAAAATTAACTTTAGTTTCTAATTTATACTATTAACTTAAGTTCCTCATTCTTTGTTATTTAATATTAAATATTAGGCAATAAGGTTTCTTTTTTTCCTTGCAGTCGATTTTTAACAAGTTTTTTCTAAGCTAAAAAAAATCTAGTCATGCCACTGCATTCTGTTTAAACATTATAAATACTTTTTTTATAAACTCTTTTTTTATAAACTCTTATAAACTATGTTATTTTTAAGTAAATTTACTTATTTTGATTAATTAAAGTAAAGAACTTACAATATTCTTCTTCTATTTTGTACACAAATTTGTTTAAAATGATATAAGATGCAACTGATTCGAAACTATTGTTTTCTTAATTTAGGGACTCGTACTCGCGTATAACAAAAAATGGCAACACATGAAACCCGCAAAATCTGAAACTCACAACATCTGAATTTCGCAACATCTGAATTTCGCAACATCTATCCTATTTAATACTTAATTGTTTAAAATGGCGCTGATTGATAACAGCGAAACACAGAGTTCTGAAAGTATTATCACTATTAAATTGATATATTTATTTATTTGTTTTTTGCTTGGTGTAGTAGGCAACTTGTTTGTTATCATTTCAATTAGAAAATATAAAAAATTGCAAACAATTACAAACTTTTTTGTTTTAAACCTTGCAATTTCGGATTTACTATATTCTTTATGTGGTGTACCTGTTATCTTTATTACCACCGTTGCAAAAAAGTGGCTGCTGGGAAACTTCCTGTGTGATGCAATCGGATTTTTGAACACACTTTTATTAACGACATCAATTTGGACTCTTGTTATGATTAGTATCAACCGATATATAAATGTTGCAAAACCAAACGAAGTAAAAAACCTTTACACAAATAAAAGAACAACTTTAATTATAATTGGTGTTTGGATATTTTCAGCGTTAATTTCCATTCCACCTCTGTTTGGTTGGAGCGAGTTTAAGTCTGGTTCTAACTTTTGTACAATTAATGGGAAAAAGTCAAAATCTTATTCTTTATTCCTGGTTTTACTTGTTTACCTAGTGCCACTGGGCTTTTTATGTGGTTTATATTTGCAAATATTTTTTCTATTAAATAAGCACAAAAAAATACAAACAAGGAGCAACCTCGACCCTATTTGTAACTCTGAGCATCTAGAAAAGCAATTAACATTTGGAAATGTTGTTTTTTCATCAATACCTAATCCGGTGCATACAGTACATTGCTCAAACAATAATAAAAGTGCAAAGATATATTTATTGCCTGAAGCATCTCCACCCATAAAAAGTAAAAAAACTTTAAACAGAAAAAATTGTTTAATTTTACAAAGTAGAAATGCAAAAGAGAATCTACAAAAACTTGCAATCAAAAAGCATTTCAAACAAGTTCGAATAACAAAAATGCTTATGGTTCTCGTACTGAGTTTCTTTTTATGTTGGACACCCCTCATTTTAGGATCATTGTTATATTCTTTTACTATAAACTTGAAAGGTTTTCAAATGATGACTTTTGGAATAATGTGCTGCACTTTAAACTGTATACTCAACCCGTTTATTTACTCTGCAATGAACAGCAGCTTTAGGAAATGTTTTTTTCAAATGTGGACTACCATTTTTAAATATATAAAATGTAAATAGACAAATATATAGAATTAAATAAAAACATTGATAAATGATGAAAATTTGATTTGATCATAATATTGATGTTGAAAATCTTATGTTTATTAGACCTGACTTAAAATTTAACCAACAATAGTTGTATTTTCCTTTTACATGTTTTAGGGATTTTATGCTTTTCCTTTATTTGAGGGATTTTATGCTTTCGCCTTATTTGAGGTTAATAAAACTGCACACAGTTGTGGAGAATATAAACAATATCCAGGAACTGAAAGCTCTAAAAACTATTACATGTGAAAGAACTAGAAGCAGTAAAATTTCTAATTTAGAATTTTAAATTTAGTATCCGCTTCATAATTTGTTTGTTTTATAATTTATTTAAAAATTATATACTTCAATAAAACAATATTTACATGCCTCTAGTTTATATAATATATGTACAGACTGCTTCATTTTGTGGTCATGAAAAAATTTAAAGTGCCATTGAGTCTTATCTGCTGGGCAGACCCATCATTTTTTAGTAGACTTTTCTCTTTTATTTTAAATTTTGAGATTGCTGCTTTTGAGTGCCACAAAAGTCATTATTTAGACTTTTTAGCCTTTTTAGCCCATTTTTTGCACATTTGTACAAGTTCTAAAAGTTAAAAAAATAATTTTTTTTTTCATTCTAAAGTTTTTTTTAGTAAGAAGAACCAAATAAAAATCTATGGTAACTTTAATTATTATAAATATTGTATCGAAATCTGTCTAAATTGCAAATTTATGCGATTTTTTCTAAATTTGCGCATTATGGTAACTTTTCAGATATTGTTCAAGTCTTTTGAAAGAAGCGCCACATATATCTTGCATAAAACATATATCTTGCATAAAATTCTCAATTTACTTTAGGTGTTTTTATTGACTTGGCGAAAGCTTTTGATACTATAGATCACGAAATTCTTTTTAAAAAGTTGGAGTGGTACGGAGTTACTGGAAAAATATTAATTTGGCTAAAAAGTTACCTAAATAATCGAAAACAATTTGTTTATGCGAATGATAACGTATCATCTAGTTTGTTAAATATTTCATGTGGAGTTCCTCAAGGATCCATATTAGGACCTCTCCTATTTTTAATATATATTAATGATCTACCAAAAGCTTCTAACCTAATGACAATTATGTTTGCTGATGATTCTAACCTATTTCTTTCTCATAATAACATTTTTACACTTTTTAGCAATATGAACATTGAACTAGTCAAAATTTCCGAATGGTTTAGATTAAACAAACTATCACTAAATATTGATAAAACTAAATGGATTCTTTTTCATCGTTATGGTAAAAAGCACCAGCTGCCTAGCAACTTACCTTTTCTATTTATCGATAACATAGTTATTAATAGAGTTTTAGTGACAAGATTTTTAGGTGTATATATCGATGAAAATCTTACATGGAAATGCCACATTGCTAACTTGTGCAGTAAAATTTCAAAGAGTATAGGCATTTTATACAAAATAAGAAACGTTCTTGATAAAAATATCTTAATTCAATTATATTATTCGTTAATTCATTGCCATATCAACTATGCAAACATTGCTTGGGGTAGCACTTATAAAAGTAAACTTAAACCTCTCTATCGGCAACAGAAGCATGTAGCACGCCTTATAAATTTCAAGGACCGTTTTGCTCACGCCAAGCCTCTTTTATATGATATGAAAGCACTCAATATATATGAGTTAAATGTTTTTAATATTCTTTGTTTTATGTATAAATGCAAGACCAACCTATCACCCGTTTCTTTTCGTAACTTGTATTTACAAAGAGATAGAAATAAATATATTCTAAGGAACGATAACTTAATTCGACAACCATTTTCTCAAACTAATTTTGGAAATTTTTTTATTTCATTTCGCGGACCATTTTTATGGAATAGTATAGTTCTAAATACTTCTAAAGATTTTTCTCAAGAATGTAATTTTGATTCTTTTAAACAAAATCTTAAAAAACTCATTTTTTCAACTGAAAATATACTAATCTACTTTTAAATTTTTGAAAATCACTTGTCTATATTAGTATATGAATATATTTAATGTACATTCTTTTTTATTTATTTATTTTTTTATCAACAAGCAATTATTTAACATGTTTTATTTTAGTGAATTATTTAACATGTTTTAGTTTTTAAGTTTTAGAACTCTTCTATTGTAATATTGTATGTTTATTTATAATATTATATTACGAACTTTATATACTTTTATTAATAAATTTAATTTTGTAATAAAAAGAAACTGAACAAAAATAAATAAATACAAAAAAATGAAAACATTGAAAAAAAAATAATAATAATAATAAAAAAAAAAAAATAAAATAAAAAAAAAAAAAAAAACGTTCAAAAGCGGTTTCTCTGTGACAAGACCTGATGGTCTTCTTTGAGTATCCGCGTTCTTTATATTTATTAATATTCTTTATATTATTATATTATTCTTAACGATATCTTGACTTGTTACCTTTTCTTTTTTTATTTTTTATATTATTTGTATCTGTATCATAAATATTGTAATAAAGAACAAAAAAAAAAAAAAAAAAAAAAAAAAACATCTAGCAAATCTATAAAATAACTTCTCGTTAATTTATTATTTAAAAAAAATTTTCTTCATATTTTTTTATTGTTTTTTTGTTTTTCTTAGTACTTTTTCCATCATTCTTCATCTTCTTTCATCATTCTTGCTTTTGTATTTACTCAAGAATAAAAACAAAATATGTCTCTTCATTTCTAGCAACACCAATGTTGAACTTTATAATCTTAAGAATTTTTTTAACTTACCTTTTCATTTTAGGTTCTAAAATACTCCAGTAATTCCTTATGGTCTTATTATAATGCAACGTGGAGGAGCATTTAACAGGAAATTCACATCTCTTTTCTTACTGATGTAATAAAACTTGCCTAAAGTTGGTTTTAAAACTCGAATATTTTTCTTCTGAGTCAAACGCTATACCTTAAACCTGTAATTCTTTCAGAGCAATGGTTTACACCATAAAGATGAAAAACAATTGCAATATTTGGATGCAGATTGAATGAGTTCAACTATTGACAGCCATTTTTACTTTGAGTTATCATAAAAAACAAGAGCCACAAATTTTTTGTAATTAGCTTAACTAAGCTTGGCAGCCACTGAAATCTAAAAAATTAAAGACATGTTTTGAGATTTATGTTTGCTCTCATTTAGGCTGATGGATAATTTCCCATAGTTTTTAATCAATTTTAACTCTTTTTTTACATTTTTCATCAGCTTGGGCTTGCACAACACAATAGGGTCCAGAAACTATGTGTGTCGTTTGATAAATTTAAAGACTGATTCTTCTATAATCTGAATTTACTTGTTACACCTATTCATTTGCCAAAGAGCTCTCATATCCTATCTCTCATATCCTTATCTTATTCTCATATCCTTATCTTATCTCACATATCCTTATCTTATCTTTCATATCTTTATCTTATCTTTCATATCCTTATCTTATCACTCATATCCTTATCTTATCTCTCATATTTTTATCTTATCTCTCATATCCTTATCTTATCTCTTATATCCTTATCTCATTTCTCATATTCTTATCTCTCATATCTTGGATGAAACAAAAAACTTTGAAGTTCTTTGTTTCGAAAAAAATATATTTTAGCTGCTTTATTAATTATCAAAATAATTTTTATACTGAAACCTTTGTATACTATATTTATGCATTTCATAATAGTTAAGTTAATATTTTCCCGAAATGGAGCAATAGAGGCTAATTCAACTTTGAGAAACCAGTAGTTTCGAAGACAGCCACAAAATCTGCCACTTTAGTAATTTCCTGTATTAGTTGTTCTGTAAGAATGACTATTTCGCCCATAAAAAGTTGGAGCTTAGGTAGTAGATACCAAAAAAATTTATTATATATACTTATTTATAAAAAATCTAAATATTTGTTAATGTGAACAAATCCCTTCCATTTGCCATGAAGCTGACACTCCTCCATGGACGGCCAGGGAATACAAATTTGTACTCACCACAAAAGTCTAAGCTTAACGTAGTACTTCCTTGTAATCCCACCCAAAAAATGAAAGTAAATCAGAATATATTGGTATAATTAAATATACGTTGGTATGTATATTTTTTGTGTAAGAAAGCGTAAGAAAATATTCTTAATTTCACAAAAAATACACATACCTATGTACATTTAGTATGTACTATGTACTATTTAGCGACTACTATAGAATCAAGCAATCACCAAGTTCTATAGAATTTACTGATTGCTAGAAAACAAGAAAAAATCTTTTTTGCTACATATTACATAGGTTATTACCAACTACATATTACATTGGTTATTACCAACGAATTCAGATCTTGAGTTATTGGGATACTTTTTTTTTAAGTTTTCTCAGGAATCCTCAATTTTCTTAACACTGTTTTACTCAAAATTTAAAAGAAATATAAAATACGAAAAGGGTAAAAAAGTGGAAGAAATGTGTTAAGGAAAAAATAGCGTTTTACAAAAATGGTAACCAATTAAATAAAACACATGATTCTTTTCATCAAGATCATTCTATGCTAATTTTAAATCAATATCATTCTATGCTGATCACGCATAGTTTCTAGACTCTATCTTACTGTGCTATATCACAATATTGTAATATAACCCTAGCTGATGAAAAATATGAAGAAAAATGTCAAACTGTTCAAAAACTATAACTATGAATTACGCAACATGGAAGAATATCCATCAGCCCTAATGAGAGAGCAAATGCAGAGATTCTTAATTCTTTAGATTTCAGAGGATTAAAGACGCTAAATTTAGTTCAATTAGTCACATAAAATCTGTGGCTCCTGATTCTTGTAATAGATCAAAGTGAACGTGACTGTCAATGAACCCCTCCCCTTTGAATATTGCGCTAGCGAGGATTTCTAAAATTTCAGGATGCTCTTTCTCACCTTGCTTTTGTTAATCATAACTCAAAAAGAAGTGTTAAGCTCATAAAGAAAAAAATTGTTAGAAATGAAGAGTAGAGACAGCTTTTCCTTTTATTCTTAAAAACTACAAAAGCAGTTAGGATATGCAATAGAGGAAAATTTTTTTCTCCATTTGGTGTTCTTGCTTAGCAAGAACACCAAGAAAAACAAAAAAAACACACACAAAAAAAAACAGAAAAAAAAAAAAAATAATAAATATAACAAAATATATTTAAAAAAAAAATAACTTTGTTGTATGAATTCGCTTGACATTTTATGCTACATGCATAAGTGGTCCTTCTTGCAAAAATATTAATAAAAATCTGAAAATTAAACGTAATGCACAATAATTAAAAAAAATTGCATAAAGTTTATTTATACAAAAATAAATGGTTATGATAAACTTTTAATTTTGTAGACAGATTTGCTTATAATATTTCCCATTATTTAAATTACCAGTCTCTTAATTGAGAACATTTAAAATACAAAATAAACTAAAAATTTGAAAAGCAAATTTTAAAAACACGCATAAACATTTAATATGTTTTTGTTTCTAATTCACAATCATAAATTTATTCATTGTCGTTTTTGGAAACAAAAAAAAGTTATTGAAATAAAAATGATTAGGTTTTACAAATAAATAGCTTTAAGTTATTTTTACATTGTCATGCAATTACCGAAATGTTATCTAAATATGGTAACCTGGAGTGAGACCGGGACAAAGTAAGACATTAAAGTTTTCTAAATATGTATAAAAAGTTTTTATGAAGCTTTATTTATTACGCGGGTTTGTGTGTGCAATAGAAATAAATGTGTTATAATCAGGATTTTGAATAATAAAATTTACAAAGTATTTTAAATTTTTGATGTTGGGTTTAAAATTGAATTTTATAAACCCTTCATTTTTGGAGGGGTGCACAGTGACTCAAAATGAAGAAAAAACGGCAAAAATTATAAAACCATCGCATGTTAATATGTATTAAAGAAATAGTTATTATTTTTTTTGTTAAAAGATCAATTATGTAATTTTAAATTATTTTTACGCGCAACAACCAGCAAAACGTGCGCGTAACTAAAAAATATGTACGTAAGAAATTTGATATGCGCAAGCAGATTTTTTTTTTAAATTTAACTTCTCGAATCAAGTAATAGTTTGCATAAATGCATAATTTATTTTAAAATCTTTTTTTAACTCTCTCCAACTTGTAATCAGGCGTGATCACTCGGTACACTACCATCCAAATTTGTCATAATTATTACCGGGCCCTTCCCCTTTTGTTAAAAACAATAATTGAAAGAACTTTCGAAAAAAAAAAAAAATTCATTCATCAACAAAGAGAATACAATAAAATTCTCTGAGCATTACTACTATAACTATTTCAAATTTTAGTTCATAAAAAATTTTAATTATTTCAAATTTATTTCATAAATTATTACCCTCCTCTTTTGATAAAAACAATGATTGAAAGAATGATAACTAATTAAAAAAAAATTCAGACACCAACAAAGAGCATATAATAGTTATACTCTGAGAATTAGAATATACTTTGAAAATTACTATTATAACTATTCTAAATTTAAATTTAAATTTTTGATGCAAATGTATCTATTAAAAATTATATTCAGAAAGAATTTTATCTGTTGTATCATTGCAATAACTTTGAAAAGAGCTTGGATCTAAATCATATCCTGAACAAACTGCTTTTAAAATTGTTTCAAGTCTAGAAATGATGTCAACATCTACACCAGTTATCTCAGAGAAGGTAATCGATTCCTCAAAGGCTCTTCTGGCAGTATTACCATCATTGGTGTTTCCAAAACCTTGTTTTGGCATGTCAACAATAAGACTTAGTTCTTCCCTAAATTTTTTTTGAAATGCTTTTCTTTCTTTAACTGATTCTTTCTGCTCAGATGTTTTAGCATAAAATGACCTAATTTTCAATTTATATCCAAGGTGAAGAATGTACTTAAAGCATCTTACCCAACAGTGAAGAGGTGAAAGGCCAAAAAATTAAGCTTCTTTATTGACAGGTTTAGATCTAATCAATTTAATGTCATTCATCTCTGTTGGTTTGGCTGAACATACATTACAGCTTTGAGAAGAGGTAGTACTTGTCAGTGCATTAATAACCTTACCATCAAACATAGTCAAATCCAAATTATACTTTATAATTGCTGTCATCATAGATGACTCAGTCGGTTTTGATTCTAAACTTACTACAAATGGTTCAAGTTTCTGAATTTCAATCCGTAATCGTTGTTCTTCTTCTTTAACTAGCACATTTGCTTCCTTCTTGTACTGCAAACATACTGATCTGCAGAAATGTGTACTAGATGGTTTTTTGTTGTACCAGATTACTGTATCATTAACAGTCAGTTTAAGAGGCACAATAGATGATTGGAAAATACTCTCTTCATTTTTAATAACTTCATCTAGAGTTGTATCTAAGTATTTTTGTTTATACAGACTCTGCCTAGACGCTCCATCAAAACTACCTTTGAAATGCATAATTCCATGTTGATTGATATCTTAAACCGATAATTCAGAAAATATTTTGTTGCAACTATTTAGACTCAAGACTCTAGTGACTATTACAACTATTTAGACTCAAGACACAGTGTGTGGTTAAAAAGAGATTGAAGGGAGCAAACTGCAGATGTTTCTGAAAAAATCATATTATCAGGATAGCATTTCTTTTTTTCAGTTAAAATTTTATAAAGAGACGGATAGGTGTTTGCATTTTGTAATAGGGAGCTATTTCTGATTATCTGATATTGTTCATCGGACAGATCACATTGAATTTTTAGGATGAGAGCATCTTCAACTTTCATTTTAACAGGTTCATGCATAGACATGTTTTATCTAATTTCATTTGCTTTATCCAATGCTTCGTGATTGTTTTTAGCCAAATGGGCAATTTTAGCTCTTTTGCTTCTTTCACCAAGATTTTCCCAAACTTTATTTTTTCTACCTGGACCTTCTTTATATTTAGTTCTTTTAACAAGATCTGGAAAAAACTCCTCCTGTAAATAGAAACTTAATTAAATAAAACGATTGCATAAAAAAAAATTATTAAGAAATATTTTTGTTTCCTTACCTGTAGCCAAACACTCTCTTTTAAAATCAATCTGTCATAGTTTCTATTATGCTTTTCTAACTTATTTCCCACTTTTGCTTTAAAAACAGACAACTTATTCTTTAAGTTGGTAAGCTCTGATTTATTGAAGTCATCTTCATGAAGGTTATAATCATTTAAAACTTCTTTAAACAAAGATTCCAGCAAATTAACTTTATTGAAACCTAGTCCTTTAATTTTTTTGAAGAAGATCAATTCTTTTCATTTTTATATATTATCTATTACATAACACACAAAAAGTTATCAATAGTTTAACAATCTTATTGTCATTTACATTATAACTTAATAGCTAAAAGTATTTTGAAAATCCATATGTATATATAAATTAGTAAAAAATTACTAATCAAATTTTTTTATATTTTACACTGTGTTTCATCAATAAAAACTCATCAATAAGTGATTTTCTACTAATTTATTATAGCTATGCTTTTTTAAGAACATTGAGCACTCTATTTTGTAGAATACAATTTAAAATATTTGTACATTTATATATATATATATATATATATATATATATATATATATATATATATATATATATATATATATATATATATATATATATATATATATATATATATATATATATATATATATATATATACAAACTAAAAATATTAGGTAACGCTGATACTCTTTTTTTAAAAGAGCTTATATTTAAAATAATTAAATAAAATTTACTTGCTTCAATTTGTTCCAATCTTTTATCATATACTCGCTGATTATAATATATAGCAAGTAAATCATAAAAGCTCTATTTTAGATTGGAGCAAATTGGAGCAGGTAAATTTTATTCCATTAAATAGTATATTGCTGACAGTACTCAAAAACACTAACATAAGCGTGGAGTTATATGGAACATTTTTGTTCTTGTACCATAAATAATGTGTTACGAATGAAAAAAAAAATTTTTACTAACATTTTTCTTCATGCTGAGTAATGGCTTAAACCTAATAATCTTTAAAAAAAATCTTTCATTTACATTGTGAATTGACACAATTTAAGTAAATTAATAAAAACTACTAACACTTGAACTACTATGTCTCCATAAAATAAATTTCTAAAACTGACTATTTTATCGAACATTTCCGTTTTTTTTCCGTCATAAAAAAAGCATTAGTAAAGTGCTTCAAATTAATACACAACCTTGCAATAGCTTCAAAAAAAGTTTTAAATTGTTATGCATCTGGCCTAACCATAATTAAAAGTTATTTGTGTTTACAAACTAAAGACTTAATTTTTTTTCCTTTTTTGCCACTTTTTAAGGATCTTGAACCACTGTGGGGTGGAAGCATAGTTTTTAAATTAGTTATTAAAGTGTTTCAAGATGATATATTGGTCTGCTCGTAACACCATACAAGACAGAACACCTTAAAAGAATATATAACTAGGAAGCTCAAGCTTCCTTTCTTATTAATGTCATTTATTCGGCCATAACTTTCAAATAGTGAATAACATTTTTATAAAATTTAAAACTTGTCAATGATTTTAAATTTTGCAAAAGAAATTAAAGCATTTTATTTACTCCTCACCCTCCCATTTGGGTAAATCTAAAACCAGACAAGAGCAGAATGACATGGAAACAGATCTACAGAAAATGTTTGACAAAGAGCCTGCAAAAATCTAACAGAAATACTTTCAAACAGCATTGAACTCGTAAAAAAATTTAATTATTATTTTTTTTTGCTTCCCCTAAATTAAGTTACCCAAAAAAAACTGTTGAGCACTTGAGAAAAATCCTTAAGCTTACTCAATATACGTGACAAAGCATCACAAAGTAAAAAGCACATTCTGTATTAGTTCTTGATACAGAACTGAAAAAGTTAATTTAAGCTGAATTAACAAATTTTATATGTAAATCTAATAACCAAATGTTATTAAAAGTTTTTAATAGTGTCGTCATATACACTTTAAATCATTTAAAAATAGATATCAAATTCAACATTTGTGTGTAGATATCAAATTTCACATTTACATGCAAACTCGTTCTAAATTTATTGAACGAAATATTTAAATTGTATTAATTTTTCTCTTAAAACTTATTTTCAGCATAATACGACTTGTATGCATAAAAAAAATAATTGACACCGAGTGTTAGAATAGTCCTAGAAAACAAGATTTTTTAGTTTGTAAATATTTAGCAATTTTGAAATACTTTTTGTGGTTGTTAAGAACACCATGAAAAAGGGTTTAACTGAAAGTTTATGCTGATTTCCATACCTTTGCATATGAAAATAGAACAGGCATCAAATGTTGAATATGCCATGCTATGCAAATGCTATGGCAGCTTCAGACTCAATAGATACGGTTTAAAATGTATATATATATACATATATATATATATATATATATATATATATATATATATATATATATATATATATATATATATATATATATATATATATATATATATATATATATATATATATATATATATATATATATATATATATATATATATATATATATATATATATATATATATATGTATGCATATATATATATATATATATATATATATATATATATATATATATATATATATATATATATATATATATGTATGCATATATATATATATATATATATATATATATATATATATATATATATATATATATATATATATATATATATTTATAAAGCGGAAATGTGCCTATGATGGCATACTTAACTTTGAAACTTCATTATTCAGTATCCTGAAGACCAAGAACAAAACTTTTGATATGTATATATTCTTTGCTAGGAGTTTTCATCAGTTTTATTTTTTTCCTTTCTTTTTTTATTAAAAAAAAAAAGCACAAGTATGCCATCATAGGCAACTACTGCTCCTATGATGCCATAGGGGAGGATAAGGTTGGTTAGCATAAATGGTAACTCGACGATTTCATTTGACCTTAGAGTCTTCCCTCAGAAATGCCAGAAATTACGCGTAATCATCCTAATTAAACCTTTTGTGCTACATAGCAGCAGTGGAATTTTGCACATGCGCATAAGAAATATTGCGTTTTATGTATTTTTTGAACCAAAAACCTTTAGTTAAGTAAAAATTCCTTTTTGCTTCACTGAAAAATTTGTTGTTTTTATGAAGAAAAAAAAAAAGTTTTTTCCACTTGTCAATATTGCAACACACCAAACTCGTCAGTATGCCATCATAGGAAGAAGTTGTCATTTTCATTTAAGACAAGTTGTGTCGGGAAAAGATTACTACACTGTCCAACAACATCCGTGGAGTAGTGAAATAACATTCTCGCATTTTTGTGTAAGATCATCCGCTTTTTTTCTTTACTGAATTCACATCTGTGCAACAACATCCGAAATTTCATTGATGTCTAATAACAATTTTAGAAAGATGTAACTACATCCGAGAGTTTTTCTCGATGTGTAACTACATCCGCCTAAAATAATGTAATTTATACTTTAAAGATGAAACGTGTTTAAAATATTTTTCTAAAGCTCTGTTCAAAAAGTAGTTACATCCGAAAAAAATCAGATGCGTAAGAGGTAGTTACGCATCTGATTTTTTCAAAAATTTGTTCAAAAAGTAGTTACATCCGTAAAAAATAAGATGCGTAACTACATCTGGTTAAAATTATGTATTTAAAAAAAAACAAAAAATTCGGATGTAGTTAAATCCAAAAAATCTAAAGATGTAGTTGCACGGATGTTATTATACATCAATGAAATTTGGAATGTTATTGCACGGATGTTATTATAAATCAATGAAATTTGGGATGTTGTTTCACGGATGTTATTATACATGGCAAAAACGGATGTTATTGCCCTGAGCCGTTGTGTCTGCCTTGTTCAAAAGATAAAATTAAAGTAAGTATTCCACTAAATGCATATAACTTGGAAATAAAATGCATGAAAATTTCATATCTGCACAGTATATAATAAAATCACAATTTTAAAATACAACAGCACATCCCAAAATAGATTTTTATTGATTATAAAAGCAATATTTATTCATAAGGGATGTATTTTTACTAAAACCAGTATAGACATGTTGGTCTAACCACTTTTTTTGCCATAACCAATATTTATAAAAATATGACCCGTATGCCATCATATGCGCTATGCCATCATAGGCGCTCTTTGTAAAAAAAAATTTTCATTAAAACCCGTAAATGTTTTTTTGTGATAAACTAAATTACACAATTATGTATATAAATATACACCATCTGAAGGTTGTCTTAGGAAAATGCAAAATATTGAAGAGACTAAAGAAATAAAAAAACATTAATATAACAAAACCATAAGAAAGGAATGGCAAAATTATTTTTAATTACACACTCGCAGAAAGTGAGGAGTTTTCTTCCACACCGGTGTGTAGCTGTAACTCCTAGACACAAGTGTGGAGTTATTTTACACACTTTTGTGGAAATAACTACACACTTCTGTGCAAAATTCAAGTTAGAAAAAATTAATTTCCGCAAAAGTGTACAAAATAACTTCACACTTGTGTCTACGAGTTACAGCTACACGCCGGTGTGAAGGAAAGCTCCACACTTTCCGTGAGCGTGTAGGTGGACTATATTGAATCTTTAACTAATATTTTAAGTGATAAAACTAAATATAAGGAGTTAAAAAACGATCCAACTATTAAAAGAGAAAAATATTTACAAGGGTATTTTAAGAAGCTTAAAACATATTATTGTTTTGAAAATGACGTTTACAATAAAATTTATCCTGTTGGTTCACAAACTCTTGCTCTTCATCCGTATCGTTTTCCTATAAACTTTATGTGGAGGGTATTATCGCTATTTTTAATTCAGAGTTTGAAGCTCAGAATTTTTTTGCACATCTTAAAAAACATCATAAAAACTTAACATTTACAATGAAAAGAGAACAAGATAATTAAATTGAATTTTTAGATGTTCTTATCAATAAGTCTGTTTTGCTTTCCACATCACTTTATCACAAAAATACATATACAGGTCTTTTACAAATATTTTCCAGTTTTGTTACCTATTGTTATAAAATTAGTCTTGTACGTTTTTTAATTGATAGAACGAATAAAATCAACAACACATGTCAAGGATTTGATAAGGACATAAAAAATCTAAAAATATTTTGAAAAACAACCAAAATTAACCTAAAATAATTGACACTAAAATTAAATTTGTTTGTAAAAAGTTAGATCCATCTGTGATAAATAATATTGATAAACCTAATTTAAGATATTATAAACTTCCATTTATATGATTTTACTCAAATTTTACCTAATCTAAAGTTAATAAAATCATTGAAAAATATTGTAAAGATGTTATAATTAATTTAATTTTCACTACCAACAGTTTATGTATAAATGATCCACTTCCTAAGCTGCTCAAATCCAATGTTGTTTACAAATTTTCTTGTGCTGGATAAAATGCCAGTTATATTGGAGAGAACTCCAGACACTTAACAACAAAGATTCATGAGCATCTGACAATCAATCGAATGTTTATAAGCATTTAATTTCATCTGTTAATTGTAAAAATCCAAGTAACTTTAATTGTTTTAAAATTTTGGACACTGCTCCTAACAAAAACAACTTAAAAATTAAAGAAGCACTCCATATTAAAAGGGAAATTTTTAAATAAACAAACTGATCATTATAATATAAATATGTCAATCTAGTTTTTTTGTTTTTTTATTAACTTATAATTTTTTTTTGCTATTTACGGTAACATAATTTCTATTATAATTTTTATTGGTTTGTAACAATTCTATTTTGTCTGTTAATATTTCTCTGTAATGTCTTTAAATTTTGATTTTATATTTATACTCAGAGTTTTTAATTGTAGTTTTATCTTTTAAAAATGTAGTATGTTACTAAGAAACATATCAAGATTAAAAAATATCGTATTTTTCTTTAATTTTTTTTTTTAATTTTCTTACATACAGTGGGTGCAAAAAGTATTCAACACAAAGGAAAAACTTTATTAAATTAAAGCCCATTTAACAAAGTAACATAAACTAACACTATTCTAATGCAATTTTACACAGGAAATACAAATATCATATCAAAAAAATAATGTTAATACATGTTGACTTGATAATTGCAATATTGTAAAATTTAAGATTCGAAAAGTATCCAACACATCGTAAATAAAGAATTTAGTTAGCCAATGATTTGTCATCTGCTGTGCGCAAGGGGAATATTTTAGAATCAGAAAACGAAGGAATATTATAGAATGCAAAATACGTCATAGAAACCTTTCTAACAGCAGTCATTTACTTTCAAACATCATGAGTAGAAAGTGGCCTAAAATTTGTTCTATTCAACCATGCCTAAAACTGCAGAATTGTCTGAAACAACTAGAAAATCAATTATTCAGCTGCACAAAGATGGTTTGGGATAGAAAAAGTTCATCTGTGTTTAATATCCCAACTTCAACAGTTGGCAATACGGTTCGGAGGTGGAAATCCTTCCGTCTTACGACTAGTCTGCCTTGTTCGGGGTGTCCTACGAAAATTTCTGATTGTATGGCTAAGAAATTAGTTCGAAAAGTACAGAGAAATTCTCAACTGAACCGGTCAAAAATGCAAATGGACTTGCAATCATCTGGGACAAATGTATGCAAGAATACAATTAAAATACAACAGTTCTTCGAAAGAGAGAATTCCAATCTCAGTCACCAAGAAAAACCCCTCTTTTCAAAAAAATTAAAATCCTGATCTTTGCTAAAGAGCACTTGAGTAAACCTTCAAACCTTTGGGATAAAATATTATGGTCAGATGAGACTAAATTAGAGTTGTTTGGTCGGAATTGTGTCAGTTGTGTTTGGACACAGAAGAACTCTGCGTTTGACCCGAAGAATACCATCCCAACAGTAAAGTTTGGAAGTGGCAGCATAATGCTTTGGGGTTGTTTAGCCAAAGACAATCACCTGACCCCATTCCAATTGAAAACCTGTTTCGGGAATTGAAATTGAATATACTGGAGAGAGATCCAAGAAATCTTATCCAAAAGAAAACGCAAGGAAGAGTGAGCTAAAATTTCTATTAACATATGTGATAATCTTGTGAACAAGTATTCCAACCGTTTAGTAGCAGTTTTGGCTGCTAAAGGTCACATGGCGAAGTATTGAGTGAATTTTTTTACGCTGTGTTAGATACTTTTTGAACCTTAAGTTTGACAATATTGCAATTATCAAGTGAACATTTAATAGTATTGTTTTTTTGATATGATATTTGTATTTCATATTTTATTTGTATGTCAGTGTTATGTTAATACAATTGTGTCTAATTTATATTATAAAATTTTAATACAAGATTGATTTAGATAAATATAATTTTTATTTTGAGTTATAGAAAAATTTTATTAAAGAAAATCTCTCCGCATGATGCGTCACTGAACTATGGACTTGGCCATATATATCCCAGCTATCACACTTACGTTGGACCAACATATGTAAATACATCGCAAACGTGGTGGTGGAAACATGTTGCTTGATCGCTTGTGAAAAGTGGTGGAAACATGTCACATTGTCACATGATCGATTCTCGGCCTTATGGCTAAAATCACGTGTAGTACTTTCAAATATCGGCTCAAGACCATCTCTCAAGTAGTTATGATGTTGTTAGAAAGCAGAAAGAGCAGGTTCTTGGTGTAACCACTTTTTCATTGTCTCCTTCTACCTCCGGAAATCTCAAAGCAATTTGTCCACTCCGGACGTTAAATGGAGATAAACCATTAAGTTTGCGCTACTTGGCTTCGGCTAAGTGGCAGTTAGTAAACTATACTGGGAGTCTCGGCTCTGTAATAATCCACCTACTAGGATCCTGTATAAGCCTGGTTTCAGCAGCAGTTGTCTCTAGTTAGTCGAAAAAAAAAATGGTGGAAACATGTATGTATAAAAACTTATATGTATGTATAAGTACACATATACAATTATATATGCGTATAAATATATTATTTTTAATGTGTCTGTATATACTAAAATATTTAATATTTAATGTGTCTATATATACTAAAATGCAAAACAAATAAATTTAATTCCAATGAAAAGTAAAAATAATGTTGTGCAAACGTAAAATATAACGTTGAATCATCTTAAAACACAACGGTTTGCCGACGTAAAAGGTTTTTTGGTTGTTGGCAACAACGCATTTGTAACCAAAATGATACTAAAACAATGTTGGCGGTTAGTGTTAAGCCAACGCAATGCGTAACATTGTTCTAACGTTTGATCAACGTATGTGTGCTTGCTGGGATATATATATATATATATATATATATATATATATATATATATATATATATATATATATATATATATATATATATATATATATAAATTATGTTAGTGTATTCTACAAATAGAGTGCTCAATGGTGATTATAAAACTTTAGTAAACAATCAACTGAAAGTAAAGTTTTAAACTAGCAGGTGAAGTTTTTAAGTCATGGTGAGCAAATTAACGAGAAAAAAAGAAAACTTAAAAAACTCTAATTCAACAAGAAAAGCTCGTAAGCCTTATGTGGTAATTAATCTAAAAGTAGCATACAAAATTAGTATAATTTAAAACTCTGTAAGTATGTTTTCAATTGAAACAATTACTTCTTTTAGTTTTATTTTAAATAAATAATAGTTCCATTCCACAGTTTGCCCAAGACATGAAAAAATTCCTTTTTCTGACCTTTTATTTTTTCTTTTTAAATAGTATTTTTATAATGTGTAAGGCATATATAGGTCAGTGCAAAAAAAATCTTTGAAATTCATCAAACCATTTTGTTTTTATAGCTGTTTGAAATTGAAGAAAATATTGACGCATTTTTTTTCTCCTGGTCTGTAAATAATACTTAATTTGTGATTTACTTAATGAAAAATAAAAACTGAAGTTTAAACATTTTTTTTGTGCAGTTTTGTTAATACCTAAAAAAATTCTAAAATATATGAAAATATATTTTTTTAATTAAAAAGAAAGTAACAGGAAAAAAAAGGTTGCAAGAGGCCGCAAATAAACTCAAATGTATTATTAAATATAGGCTTTCTATTTTTATGTGTAAAATTTTCACAGTCCGATTATCACCGGAAATTGAGTAATGTAAATTTGAATTTTAATTGTTTGTACGAGTGGATATTCGAGGTTGCGTAATTATGAAAATCAACTTTCACGGACGATTCAGGAATATCTGTTGATAACATGCGACAAAATGTTATTGATAAAAAAGGAGAATTAGAAAAAACTTAGTTAGTTCAGAGAATTCAAAAAAATTAGAAGATGAAAAAGATAACATCAAGAAAATTTTAAAGCAAATTGACAGATACGTAAAAAAATATTCAAAGTTGAAACAAAACAAACTTTTGGCCAAATCGGAAATTTGGAGAAACGAAGTGGGGATAAAACTGCCCGGGAATCTACCTGCAGCAGCATCATTGTCATCCAGGGGTGATGTAGAAGAAGAGGGAGCTCTGCAAGCTAAAAGAGGACGGAAATCAAAAAGAGTAGGGTAAAAGTTTAGGTGTTGACATTTATTTGAACTTCATAAGCATCATGTTATTTGGGACACCCAGTAGCTAATTTTTTACTTTTCATAATACATTATTACTTAATTTAGCTATCAACCTGAAAAACGTAGCTACAACAAAATTCTGGATGATTTTGTGGACATCGTGGAAAAATATCGTGGAAAAACAAACTGAACAGGGAGTAGAGTATACTTATCTATATAATTAGAGTATAGTAGAGTATATTTATCTATATAATTATCAGGGAGTAGATAAGTCAAAATACTATATATTTATCAAAATTTTCTATATTATTACTATATTATTATCTTAATATTTCAAATCTATTATATAATATGAAGTTTCAAATCTTGTAATAAATTTTCATTTTTTCTAAAGTGCGCATTTTTATTTTTAAAGTTTGTTACATCAATTTTTTTTTAAAGTTTATTCCACCAGAAGAATTAGTTATTCAGTTTCATGATTTTAAGAAATTATATGATTTGAAATTAAAAAATTGCAAATCCGCGTTTTTAAAGTTTTAAACAGTTTGTTAAATAATTTTTAGTATTAACAACCATTTAACTAAAGTTTATAATAAAAGTAAATATATCTTAATACAAAATGATTCTTTCAACATATGAAGGGTTTTAGTAAAAAAAAAAAAAAATCAAAATAATATTGTCCACCATACGTCTAATATCCGGCCCACTTGTTATAGTTTGAAAACCAATTCTGTGAACATTTACATTTAATAATATAGAAATTGTTATAAAAAAGCTCAAGTTTGAACCTCGTAAAAATTTGACCTGTAATGAAACAGGCATTACAACTGTTCATAAATCATATATCAGTTATAACAATAAAAGGAAAATAGTATATATATATATATATATATATAGCTATAACAACAAAAGAAAAACATTGTGTTTCTTCAGTAACTAGTGGTCAACGAAATGTAACGACAACTGTTGTTTTTATAATATAGTTATATATAGTATAAATAGACATCTGTTGTTTTTATAATAACTGTTGTTTTTATAATATAACTTTTTATAATATAGAATTTGGATAATGGTTAAATGAACATCCTGGACGAAAATGACAAATAATCAACTTAGAGGTATATTCTCCAAAACCTATCATGAAGCTGCCTCTGTAGAAGTTGCCTGTTCTGGCTTTCGTACATCTGGAATTTAACTTTTGCGTCGGAATATAATTCCAGACATTAAGTTTAATAATGACAAAAGTTCTAATGCTAACTTACATAAACCTGATAAATTTGATTCACAAGTTAATTCAAGCACCTTATTACCATTGTCGTCAAGATGTACAGAAAATATTTATTTTAATACAGTAATACATTGCTTTTCTAATGTTTTAGCTATTTCAAAGTTCAATTTATTACCAAAAAAAGGAGAAATCACAGATAATAACAACATCACATTATAGAATATCACTATTTAAGACTTTCTGTTATTTTCTATATCCTCTGAAAAATCAAAAAAGTTGGGCTCATTTGGGTTGTTGTTCATTTCAAAATACTGGTGAAGCTTTTGTGATTTATGTGACTTGTGACAGTGTGTTTGATTATATGATTGACTAGTGAAAGTTTGATAATGTATTATCTTTGTTTGATTATATATTATGTATTATTATTAGATGTATTATATTATAAAATGTTTATCTTGCTCTTAAAAATCTGTTTATCATTAGTTTTATGAATTACTTATTAAATAGTCTGTCTCATTTTGTCCCACTATGTGGGGCAAAATGAGACAGGATATATGTTGTCAATACATGATCTCTGGTGACCAAATTAGGATGGTAGAACATTTGAAAAATATCAAGTTCTTTTTTTGAAAGTCAGGGTTAGGGTTTTTGAAAGTCAGGGTTCTTAGACAGCGTGTATTAGATAAATTTGTGCTTAAGGATCTCTTTTTGCCCTTTGCTACCCTAACATTTGTGATTTTCTATACTATACTTCTATTTAACTTCGAAAAAAACTAAATTTAAAAAACGGAAATTATGCCTCCAGTAAGTTTAATCTGATAGTATTTTTTCAAAAAAACACCAGCAAACTTTAAATCAAATTGTAAGATTTGTCGAGACTTGTAACACCTCAACACCTAGCATCTACTCTTCACATTCGCATAAAAAAAAGCACATAGCTGGGCCAACGACACTGGTTTTGAAGTGGGGGGGGGGGGGCACAATCATCAATTTATAGCACGTGTCCCCAAGCCCCCCAGTGTTGTCGGCCCTGCAAAGACATTAACAAACAGTTTAAGGAAAAGAAAAAGAGAGTTGCTGCAGATGAGCTTGCTAGTACAACAAAAAGATTCAAACTTGGTTTCTTAGTGCAAAAAATACTTTCTGACAGATCATAGTACTTTCTGATAGATTTTGCAGACCGACACTCCATTCAATATTATTCAACATTCCATTCAATATTGTTCAATATTCCATTAATATTGTACATACAGACCAACATTCCATTCAATATTGTAATATCTCCACTACAGGTTTTGTTGATTGAACTCTAGGCTTACCTTTAAAGACGCAACCAACTATTACAGAAAGTCTACCAAAACTTTATGAAAAAGTTAAGAAATGTGTCTTTGCTGAATTTACTAAAAATATTCCAACTCTGATTTAACAACTGATTTAACATTCACCACTGATATATGGAGAAGCAAAATCAATGATGCTTTTAGTGCATTATCTTGCGATTGCAATTTACAAGATAATAAACTTTAATAATTCCTTGTTGGATTGGAACTATTCAGGGATAATAGACACATTAGGAAACTAATTGCCATTCAGTTACATGCCCTGATGACATTCTCAATCTTCTTTTAAATTTCAACTATCACATTTTGAATAACTGCGTATTTACTTTTTCATGAATCTAATGCTTTTGCTTAAATTCGCATTTTACATTTTGTTACCAAACAACTTAAAAAAAAAAAAAAATTTAATTTATGTTTCAATTTTCTGTAACATTTGTTTAAGTTTTTTATGAACCAGCATTTTTCTGTTTAAGGTTGTCTTTTAATTACGGTCATTTAAAGTTTTGACGAACGAAAGATTTATGTTATCATTTACTTTAGTTTAATAATAATAACAATAAGTAATAATAATAATAACAATAATATTTTTTGTTACAAGTTTTTTGGATGTTGCATCAAAGACAGAGGTATAAATGTCATCTTGGCAGTTAAAAAAATCTCGCAGTTGCAAACAGAAATTATAAGTGGTGATTGCACTTGGTAGTGACAAAAAGATTGCTAACGTGAAACTGATCAAAGAGTCTATCGAAAAATGTGGTGAATTGGCTGCGCACCTGCTTAGAAGCACATTGTTATGTATCATGAACCTGAAATTAGATATGTTTTATATTTAAAACTAAGTTAACTTTTCATTTACATTTGTTTTGCTATTTTTTATTTTCATAAAACGGGCTACAAATATGTTTACTTATTTAATATTCTTTGTGCTTACAGCATACTAGTAACTTGCTGACCTAAAGAATGAAGAGTATATGAAACAGTTACTAACAGCTATGGTTAGCATATTGCAAAATACAATAAAGAAGATGGTATAGAGAGCACCATCTATGCTATCGCTCACCTGTTAGACCCAGTCATTCAATCAACTCCTTGACAGATAGCAGAAAAGATATGAAATGATCGAAATATGCATCCAAAATTGAACATCATCTAGACTTATCTGCTTAGGAAATTGACCAACTCTTACTTCTGGCTGCACTATCTAAGGATGATGTTTTAAATGGAAATCCAAAAACACTTCTGACATTCAAGCAGAGCTTAAACAATATATTTTATTATCATTGGTAGAAAAAGAAACTGATGTTTACCATTGGTTATAAGGAAAATATATCCCGTTCCAGGTTCCTTGCTTCTTATATATATAATTCAACTTTCTTGTCATAAAAAAGTTTATCAATGTTATCATTAGATAAGAATAGGTTTGTAACATCAGCAAACTTAAGTATTGTTAATTTTGAGACTTAAAAGAGATTGTTAACATAAGGGAGAAACAATAATGTTCCTAGTATAGATTGTATCCTTTTTGAACTCCACACGTTATATTATATATGTTCAAAAAACTTTTTTTTAAATCTAATTAAAAAAATTGTTTTTTCATGCAATGAGTTTAAAAAGTTCAAAAAATATTTAAAATTCAACAACAACAACAATTAAGTTAGTTGGAAAATACGTTATTACAATATTAAAACATAAAAACCAAAATTTTAATTATATACAATTTTATTATTGTTTTTATTATATATTAAAACTGGTTTTTAACTTTATATTTTATATTACCAACACTTTATGGGTTTGACCATATTTTTCCAAATTTGACCAAAATATTTCCGAAAGCTAGTGTTCATAGCAGAATATATTAAAGGGTTTAAAGTGGTACTTAAACAAACCCACATCGCTCCAACCGTTGTTAGGTAAGGTTTCTTGAGGTCAACGTTAAAAGAATATAATATTGCTCCTACAAAGATAGGAGTCCAACAGAAAAAAAAGCCTAGGACAAGTACCATTAGCCTTTTTGTAATTCGAACTTCTTTAAAATGGTTTTTTATAGCAAATATTTGTTGATTATCTTTAATATTCAACCTTGGTATACCCAAATAGTTTACAGTGAAGACTTTCTCGTTATCCTTTTCTGTCGAATCTTTATTCTTATATTTATTGTAATAATTTAGCACTTTTTTATCACTTATGCTTAATGATTTTTTTATATCTTGGTAATTGATCAGTTCAACAGGAGCTTCATCTGAATTCTTTATTTTGTTCGCAGTGTCAGCTATTTTTATGGAGTTTATACTTCTTCTCAGTTTCTTTTTTTCGACTTTGTTTAACAAAAAAAAAATGCGCATGTACAAACTTGCCAAAAAAACCATTGGTATTATATAAACTAATAAACCAAGAAAAACTGTGTACGATATATTTTTTTTGCCATTAATGGTACAAAAACTGGAAGTTGATTTAAATTCGCTCCAGCCAATCAAAGGTGGAGCTGAAATAATTACAGAAAATATCCAAACGCTCCCAATAATTAAAACAGTTTTTTTTCTTGTGTAAAGTGTTTTTATAATGTTGGCTTTTGCAACATTTAAGTATCTGTTGATGCTTATCATAACAAGAGTCCATATTGATGTTGTTAAGAAAAGTAATGTAAAAAAACCTATAACCACACAAATAGAGTTTTCTTTCGACAATGTTTTTGCAAAACCTTTATAAAAAATTGCTGATATGCCAAACACAGTAAATAAAAGATCAGCTATTGCCAAATTAAAAATGAAGAAGTTTGTTGTAGTTTGCAATTTTTTATTTTTCAAAATAATAATAATGACAAACGAATTAATAATTATACCAAGGAATATACATATGGAATAATGTACGGATGTAATTTTAGTAATATCTTTAGAACGCATCATTCGCTGTTGCTATTTGTCTTTTTACATTTAGTTGCTTGATTTTTAATAAATTATTTTTTGTGTTTACTTACTTCATTTTTTATACAAAGGTTTCAGATAACATTTAAGCTGCACTTCATTATTAATATTTGTTTATATGTCAACATATGTAAATATGCAAATATTTCACACCAAAGTTAAATTTTTTTTAAATGTAATATAATTAATTATAGTTGATCTAGAATACTTTGATTGATTTCATTAATATTTCATAATATGATGAGTGATTTCATAATATGAGCGTGTTACTTGATAAAAAAAAAATTTATCAAGAGTAATTTTTATTTATTTATATTTCTGCATTTAAAATTAATTCGTAAATAATAAATTTTCAAGTTGATGCATTTTGTATAAGTATATATAAATATTTTGTATTTTGTACGTATATAAGTCAAAATCTTCTAAAAAATGTCATATTATCGCAAAAGTCTCATACTGAACAAAATGTGAAATTGGTCATGAAATATAAAATGAATATAAACTTTGTTAACAACTGCAAAAAAAAAAAAAAAAATGTTAATAGTAATTTAACTATTGTTGTTCCTAGGCTCCAATTACTTAATTTATTGGCAATTTTTTTTTTTTTTTTTTTTGTCAAACAAAAAACTAGATTTGAATTCTTTTCTAATAAATTGAGACAAAAATACTAAAAAACATAGGTAACTATGTTTGATCACCAATAAATTTAAGCTGTTTGCGTTTCACAAACTTTTTTTCTAATAAAGTAGAAAAAAAGTTTGTGAAAAAAAAGTAGAAAAAAAGTGGGGACATAACCGCATATGGAGACACAACCGTTTTTTAACATTTCCCTTTGAACAACGTTATTTAATATTGCAAAAAGCATACCACACGTTAGTAAAACAGTTTTCTTCATATCGCTTATGTAAAAAAGAATACCTGTTGCGATCTGAGAAGTTTTTGTTGCGTTTCTGATAAGTTGTTACAATGTTTATTTTGATGCAATATTTCATTTTAGAGTCAAAGATATGTGTTATCAGTGTTATTTCATTAATTAAAAACCATTTTTGATATCAACATAACCTAATAGGCATTCTATGAAACTATATTTTTTCTAAAAACTGTCGTCTGGGGCACAACCGCACAGGAGGCACAACCGCATACTTATGATGTTTTTCAAAGTTAGGTCATTACACATGACAAATATTACAATCGTCACACTTAAATGCATTCATTTAAAAACTTAGATAGAAATAGTTTTGTTTAAGATAATGCAAATTAGATTTTGTATTTTTTTATTTAATTTGTATAAACGAGTTTTTGATCAAAGTATAAAGCTAAGAGTATAAATCGAAATCTTGTTATGTTTATGTATATTGGATATTATATATATATATATATATATATATATATATATATATATATATATATATATATATATATATATATATATATATATATATATATATATATATATTACGCTGCATTTTAAAAAACAGTAATAGTTAAAAGTTTATTAAAGATGACGTGATTTGTTGATGTTCATCATTACGAGATGAACCAATAATTATTGGGTTGTTTCACCATTTCTTTAAGTATAATTATTTGTAAAATTATTAGTAAAAATAACAAAATTGTTGTAAAATTCAAAAAATTCAAAGAGTGCTTTTATTATAAATAACATATAACGTAACCTTTATCTGACTAGCTAATTTGAATATAATAAAATTTTATTATCGTTAAGAATCACATCCTTTGGCATTCTAAAATTTATAAGATATTACAGGCATTTTATGGTAAAGTAACGTTTTTAAATTGCTCGATTTAGTTTAAAAGAACCTTAAGGAAACCTTTATTGTTAAAGAGTAAGCTTACATACTTTTCAACAATGCATTACCTGCTTTAAATTTCCATGATTTCTGTTTAATTTGCGAATTATTATAAGATTTAAAGTTGAAAACTGATTAATCAGCAAGACAAGGCTTCTAAAATGTGAAAAATTTAAAACACATCTCGAAAATCTTAGCTTTAAAATACAAGTTGTCTGTCTGAACCGAATCTAAGTGAGTTCTTAGAAAATACAAGTTGTATACGTCTGAACTGAATGCAAGTGAGTTCTCAGTGACCCTTTTAAATATGAATTTAGCATCAGAAGCAGAAACTAATCGCAAAATTTTCACCTTTTGCTTCCTGATGTTTGAGTAAAGTGTATTTTTTAACTTTTGAATAATTTAGTATTATTTAGTATTATTTTGACTTTTGCTTTAATCTCAACTTTTTCTTTACATATGCATAATGCTCATAAATATTGACACTGTTAGTTGTTTCTTTAAAATTCTTAGTAAAGTAAATGTTTGTTTCAATCTACTTATTTTGTAAGAGTAGAACAAATTATTTTAATACAAATTAAAAATACATCGGATACTTTAAAAGTTACTATATGACTAACTACTTTACCTTCAACATGGAGAACAATATTTTAATCTCAATATATATCTTGTTTTTTTAAATATAATTGCGTGCCACAGTCCCCATAGCGTTTCTGTTTAACACTCGCCATTCTTAAATTTAAATCTTTAATTTCTATTTCTAAGCAGTTTATTACACAAGCATTAAACATAGTTTGATTTCTGTAACTTATCTCTTTTCTTACACTTACAAGTGTTGTTACTGCTATAAGGCCGTCTACGATAATAAATGTCAATAATATTACTTGCATCTGTTTATTTTTCTTTATTTATTTTAGATGGTTGGACTTTATTTAGCCTTTCTGTTTTAAACCATAATATACTGCTAAGTAAACTTGAACACTACGGCATTAGAAATAAAAACTTACTTTGTTTTAAAGACTATTTAACAGAACAATAAAAAACAAAAAAGCTATAATCGAAAGAGAATCATTGGTAAACTTTTTAGGCGTTGAATCGGACGAAAATTTAAGATAAGCTTTCATATGACTAGTCTTGAAAAATTTTTTCTTAGAAATATAGGAATGATTTACAGAACTATTTCTTAATTTTAAATCACTAAAAGGTTTATACTTTACATTTATCCAAAGTTACCTAGCATGCTGTAACGTCGCCTGGGCAAGTAACAATCATACAAAATTAAAAAAACTTTTCAGTAAACAAAAACATTCATGTCGAATTATATTTGGAACAAAAAGAGCAGAACCCTGTGAGCCTTTATTGTGTTTACTTGGAGCTTTAAATATTTATAAAATAAATTTACATGAAATTTTAGTTTTTATGTATAGAACTAAGGTGGGAATGTCAAAATCTGCCATAAATTTAGCACAAAATTTTATAAAAATGGGGCTCGGTGATAAGACTTTCTTCTTCTTGCTGAAGCCATTACTTATTTTGTTGTATATATATGAAAAAAGTATTGTAAAAAGCGAAATACTAAACAAAAACAACAAGATAAATAAAAATTGTTTTAACTCTTTAATATTTTTAATATCTTTTTAGAATCTTTATAAAATTAGAACTATGAAGAAATTTTTTTGACAAAAGTTTAATAAAGTAATAAACAATTTAATAAATTAGCCAAACAACAATTATTGACTTCAAAACATACAACGATTCTTTTTTTTTTTTTTATTAAAAATTTACGAAAACTTAACTCTTTTCCCTCTTCTTCCTTTTTTAATATTACTTATCTATAATGTGACTAATTACATTCCTCTAACTATGTAACTAATTCATCCTCTGTATCATCCTCTAACTATGCAATCCTCTGTATCAACCTCTGTATCATCCTCTAACTATGTAACTAATTCATCCTCTGTATCATCCTCTAACTATGCAATCCTCTGTATCAACCTCTGTATCATCCTCTAACTATGTAACTAATTCATCCTCTGTATCATCCTCTGTATCCATCCTAATGTATCCTCTAACTATGTAACTATTTCATTCCTATGATCTTTAAGGAATAAAAGATCTTTCATTGTGTTTTTTGTTTCAATACTCAAACGGATTTATATTTTTATGCCAATAGACCATAGGAAATCATCTTAAAACCTTTGATTATACTTTTAAAATCTTCAAATATACTTTGATATTTATGCAAGACTTGAACTTTTTTGATTATCTAAACCGTGTTCTCTATAACAAACATCAGTAAGGTAAGAAAATTTACTTTAGTTAGCTAAAAATAAAAATTACCAAAAACCAGTAGTCAAAAATTATGTGGTAGCAACGGCAAATAATGTTGGGTGGTATATGAGCACATAAAATGGTTAATCATAATATGGATTATCATGATGAAGAAAGTCTTAATCTTTGAAAAACTCTTATTCACTGAGTCTCTAAATTCACTGTACCTCACCTTCCCCTATCCAGTAAAAAAAATGCTTGTTCCAAATGGGCTCCATGTGGGCTTCCATGTATCCCACACGGTTCCTACATTAAACCCATGTTGGAAAAAACGTTTTTTAACTTCTTTTTACTAAATAGAACCAACCCAGTGAAAAAAGAGCGAGTGAACGAGAAAGAAAAAGTGAACAAAAACAAGTTGACAAAAAATCGGTAACACAATTTCTGTGAACATGCAGTACGTATAGTAATTAAAAAGAGCAAAGCATTTCTACTGTAAGAAAATGTAATGCAAGTAAAACTGCATTTTCAAGTTTACAGCGGTATGTGGAAAAAGCTAAACAATATGGTCCTGATGAGTAATGTACACACAACTACAGGTTTTCACTAATGAAGGAGAAATATTGTTAAAAGACTAATAAAGGCCTTCAGAATACATTATGAACTTGGTCAAACTAATTTAAAAATTAGCTTATGGTTTGCTAACCACAAGAGGAAAATTGATTCACAATCATGGACAAAAAAGTTCACTGTTGGAAAAGAAAAATCTTACTACTTGTCGTTTGGCTTTATAAATAGATTGAAAGATCTTTTTTGACGTAAACCAGATGAAAGTAGTTTGTCACGTGTAACAAGTTTTAATTAAAAAAATATTGCATAATTTTTTAAAAATATGCAAGAAATTCATTTAAAATATAATTTTAATTCTAATGACATTTATAATGCCTATGAGACAGGTTGTAATGTGCAAAAAGTGGGAACTATAAAAGTAACTGTCTGTATAAAAGATAAGCAAGTAGGAAAAAATACTTCAACAGACAGAGGTAATCTGGTTACAATGCTTGCCGCAGTAAACGCCTTTGAACATGTAATTCCTACATTTATGTTGTTTCCTACGGTGCATTTTAAAGCCTTAATGTTACACGATGTTTTATCTGGACAGCTAACGTGTCAGGTTAGATGACAGCTAATGGTTTTTATTTATTTAAAAAACACTTTATCACATCAAAAAAATCTTCAAATGAGCATTCGGTCTTATTGATTTTGGACAATCATGAGCAAAAGAAAGAAAAACAAAAAGGGGTTTTCATGTCGACATTGCCACCTCACTGCAACCACAAGTTACAAACTTTAGACAGATTTGTCTGCATTTAATTCTTACACCATTTAAATCCTTTTATAATCATGCTGCAAAATCTTTTATGGCGAACAATCATATATATGGTAAATTCATAACAATTTATGGCATTTTAAGCTTACTTGGTATTGCGTTCGCTTAGCAATTTTAACAGATGCTCCTTTAAAAAAAGTTCTTCTCTGAACAGAAAGATATAAGATAGATAGACAAATAAAAAAGATACAAATAAAAAAGAAGAATTGCAAAAAAAAGATTGCATCTAAAAATTGCAGCCAAAAAAGCTTGCTAAAAGATACCTTGTGTAAGTCTATCTAATTAGGCAACTTATGCAATTTTCTTGAGTCATAACTTAACAGATATTGAAATGGATGGCACAAGTGGTTTCACAAATGAGACCTTGTTTCAAAACTGAAACAAATAAATTCCCAGTGATTTCGTTTTAGTCAAACATTTTGGTAAAAAAAAATTAAGTTATTTATGTAGGTCAAATTATTAACTCTAAAAATAGTGAAGACATGGGTAAGAATGTTTTTGAGATATTGTTTTTTCAACGAAAAAATAATTGATTTTTTTTTATTCTTCCAACAGTTGATCATATTTCTGAAGTGTCACTTTAAGATATTCTTGAAACTTTGCCCCGAACACTACTTCGTGTTCCTCGTCATTTTATCATTCTTGTCCACTACTACGTGTTCCTCGTCATTTTATCATTCTTGAGGTCTTAACACCTTATGAACATACACTCTGTAAATTTGTTATTATTTTAGATAGTTGAATAAGTTTTGTTATTAATAAAACCCTTTTTTTTCTCAATTTTCAAAATGTCTATTTTTTCAATTTTTTACTAATCTAATTACCAAAAGGATGCCATAAATATAATGTATAGTGTCTTAAAAATAATTTTGAGACCCCCCTCAGTCTCAAAATAATTTGACAACACCCCTATTCACTACCATTAGCTCACAGCTATGTTTATTGATTCATTTTGCCCCAGGTAGTGATTCACGGTACCCTAGTACAGGGGTACATTGTAATACTTATTATTAGATAACAAATGTTTGGGTTTTAGTCGTTTCTTATTTTGCCCAGAATAGAATGAAGCATTGAAAAGAAAAGCAGATGAGCGTTTGGCAAACAGATGTAAATGTTGACGTTGAGGTTCAATAGTAAAGATAAATTTGGAATTCTTTTTTTAGCGCGTTTGCTTTCAAAACTACTGAAATGTATCAAATCACTTATTTGCTAGGGAAATTATTGTCCATTTGCTATTACGGTTGAGAAACCAGACCTCTTTCCTTTGTTTGGTTAGCAGCAAAAGTCCTTAATGATGGTAAACCAGAATAAACCAGCCTCTGTTTTTTTACTGTAGAAGATTTGGTAGCGTTTTAATTTAAGATTTTAAATTTTTGATGAGATTTTCTCAGTTCTATTAGGACAGGTAATTGTTAAATATGATATAATTTCCATTTTGTAAATAAATTTTTAATTGGTCAAATGATTAAAGTAAACGCAATGATTAGCTAATTGTCTATACCAGAGTAGAGTGCAGTGACTGGACTATTTTCTAAATGAGGACCAATAATAGTCTCATTAGTACGATTGGCTGATTAAGTGATGGTCAGATTAAGAATATTTTCGAAGACCTATAAGACTAAAAAAAAGTTAGTGGAGACTATAATGTTTGAAAATTTAATGTAAGTAGGTTTCAGCGCTCAAGGTCTTTTATTCACCTTTTTTCCGTTTGATGGTAGGAAAGTTAAAATTATCTGTAGTGATTAGGTCTGCAAGCGTTTCTTTTTATAAATGATTTAGCTTACTAGTGTTTACTATTTCTTTAAAGACTTTTATTCCGCTAAATGGTGGGAGGTAAATGCAACCAAGAAGAAAAGGCTCAACCTTTGATGTGTATCTGGTACTTTGTTAGATTTATAGTTCACCGTTTTACTGACTGGTAGTTGTGATAAAACATTTAATTATGAATTTTCTTTTTTTCTAGATTCAGTTTTTCATAGCTATGATAGATTATAACTTCTTCAGATGAGAGACGGTCAGTTCAAATAAAAACCCTTTTGTACTTTGAATAAACTAAGTTTCATGCCAAAGATATTACTTTATTACAAGCCTCTTGAGTGTAGTTCAACTTTAAGAAGTGTTGAAAAATTATTTTTTATTGTTGTGCAGATGTTTGGCGTGTGTTAGGGAGGCGGTTAATTGATTTAAACTGTTACAAGTATATATTACTTATATATATAACTTGTTGTTTTAATCTCATCCTTTAAACGCTCTTCTTGAGTGTCTTTTTGAGAATTTTTAGCAGGAACAACAACTATTTTGGTAGCTCTTTTAACTTGCTGGGCTTGTTTTTTACAATTGTGTTCTTAACAATTTATAGTTTGTGGCTATTCCAATTTTGGTTATGTTTATGTAAGACTGTAAAGTAATTTGTATCTGAAGTGGAAAGTTTTGAATTTTATTTGTTATGGCTGTTTTTGCTCAAAGCGTAGGCAATGAATTTGTTTTTAGTTGCAAAGCTGTTAAAACTGACATAGTTAAACCAACTTCTAATCAATAATGCCTAGGCAGATCTAATAAACCTCCCTTATATATTTATTATATTTGTTAACTTTTTAATCTTGTTATTCGCTCTTTTTTATTTACTTTGCCATTTATAAACACTTTGCAATTTAATAAAAGTTTCATCAATAAAATTTAATAAAATTTAAGAACATCTGGAGCAAGAAAAGAAAAAACTTATAGTAAACTTAAAGTATTTTTACAAATTTCTCATTATTATTTATTTACATATACTCGTTTTATAAAACAAGCTAATGCATAAAACTCAATAAATTGCAATATTGAAATAAATAGATAAAGTAAAAAATATTACAAGTTTTTTTTTTTTTTTAACATAAAAATACAAAAATATGTTTGTGTCCGTTCAATTAAATACAATTAAATACTGTTTGATTGTATTGTTAAAATAATTTATTTGTACTTTTCAATATTTTTAGATTATAGGTTATAATTTAGGTTATACTTTATATATTTTTAACATTAACTGTGTTTTATAGAGGAGGTGCTCTATATGAAATTTAGTATTCGGATTTTCTAAGCTAAGTTAAAATTATGGATAGAGCACCACGTTAAGTTTTTTATGATTAATATTTAGAAATTGGTTATTATAAGATTTTGGAAACATGTAATTTTGATATTTAAACATATATATATATATATATATATATATATATATATATATATATATATATATATATATATATATATATATATATATATATATACATATATATATATATATATATATATATATATATATATATATATACATAAATTAAAAAATAGGTAAAAATTATCATTAATTGTTAATATTCAAAAAAATAATGATTGACATGCAAAACCAGACAAATATATATATATAACGATCATGTATATATATATATATATATATATATATATATATATATATATATATATATATATATATATATATACATGATCGTTATTAAGAAATAAAATAACGCGGAAACTCATAGAAGACCGTAAGGTCTTGTCATCGAGAACCGCTAAAAAATTTACGTGTTAATATTTCGTATTAATAAAATATTCTCAAAATAAATAAACTTTCAATAGGAATATATACTTAACATACTTGAAGATAAATAATAATTAAGAATTAAGAATCGAAAACATTAACAAACTTAAAGAAAAAAAGATAAAGAAAAAGGGTTCCGTTATAAATACATAGATGCGTTATACAGTTTTAAGATACCTTTAACAAAATTATTAAACTTTTTGTTAAAGTTTTTGTTAAACAGTTTAAGGTACCTTTAACAAAAGTGTTAAACAACTATTAGTTGTTAAATTATAAATTTTATTAATGCAGTGTTAAATATAAAGTTAAAAAAAAACAAAAAATTAAAAGAATATACCCAGCAAACATGTCAGCGTTGAATCAACGTTAAAAACCGGGCGCAAAAGATGTTGCGGAAACGTTGACAAAGTAATCGATTTTGCAAAGATATGTAACGTTGTTAAAGAGACATTGATTAAACGTTGTAGCGTAACGTTGAAAAACTGTTACTAAAAGACGTTACAAAAATGTCGCAACTAAACGTAGAAAAAGCGTTACTTGAAAAGCGTTACTTTAACGTTGTTAAAGCAGTTGATTTTGCAAGGATTTGTAACGTTGGGAGTAAAACGTCGATTTAACGTGACTCAAAGACGTCGAGTAAAGGTTGAAATATAACGTTAAATCAACTCTCAAATAAGCTGGAGAAAATATCTTAAAATATTATTAAACGTGATTAAACTTTGCTATAATGTATATTGAATTTCCAAATAAAACAAAATTGTATGTTGAACTCTGCACTTGCAATATTTCTAAAGTTGATTTTTAATACAAATAGTAATATACAATGAAAAACATAAAAAATATACAATTTATTTATATAAAATTCACAATTTATAGATAAAAATATAAACATCTTTTATTAAGATTTATGTGTGTGAGTGAATTTATAGGATTTACGTGTGTGAGTAAAATTTATATGTGTGAGTGGATTTACAGGATATCGTATCGATAAGCCAGGATATCATTGAGATACAGAATCTAAATCAAAAAATAAAACTTGTATCATTATCAATCTGAACGCAAATGTTTAAAAAATGTTATTGAATTAGTATGATCATTATTAAATTTAAAAAAACATTTATACATCCTAAAGTATATTTTTCAAATTTAAAATTCCTGCTATATTTTGTATATATATGCATATATGAACATCATTGTGATCAACATGATCATCGTTATCATCATAACCATCACCATCATCATCATCATCATCATCATCATCATCATCATCATCATCATCATCATCATCATCATCATCATCATCATCATCATCATCATCATCATTATCATCATCATCATCATCATCATCATCATCATCATTATCATCAACAGCATAAAAGCGGAAAGCTTAACAATGATAATAAAAATTATGTTGATGTTGTTGATCGTCATCATGATAATCATCATCATCTTCATTATGGCACTATGTAAGGCACACTCTTCAAGTTTTCTTACTTCTACCACAATCATTTTATACTGAAGCTGCTACCACTCTACATGTTAATACCTGAATTACTTTAACTTTTTCTAAAAAAAAGGTTGTTTGATACAACGTTTTTTCTAATCTGTCTAAGATTATGCCTACTTTTTATATCTTATTCACAACACACATCCATCTGATCATTTTCTCTTTCGGCAAATACTACACCATATAAATACTAAAGTTTATACAACAATGAAAGGATATTGGATGCCAGCATCTAAACAAATAGCAAACAGATATGCTTATATCCATAATATGTGTGCAAAAAGTGCATCTTGGAAGCTTATATTGCTTCTGGAATAAAAGTTTGGAAGCTTTTATTACTTCTCTTCAGTTTTAAATCAAGCCTCATTCTACTCTATATCTTTCAAAATTAATTACGTTTTTCAGCTTTTTTATAGGAACATTTCTCTTAGAAAAAAATGTCCTTTTTATTATTGCAATAAGCTAATGTATAAACTAAGTCTTATCTGATGTAAACCTCTGTTATTCTCAGTTTACTAAACCTTGTATCTTATCTTAGATGTTGATTCTAGAGACTTTTGGTTAGTTTTCAACAGTGTTATTATTTAAAGTAAGCCTAATGTTTAATGTCTAACTTATGGATTTCATCTTTTTACTTTACCCCAGTGTAAAACAGAGCTATTTACAAGGAAATATTACTCTAGTTTGACTCTGGAATATAACGGCCATACTCTTCTTGACACTTACTATTTTTGTTGGGCCTATTTGTTCGCGAATTTTTTCCAAGGCTTTTGAATGTTCGATTCGTACAAAACCTGTCCCTTTGTCGAATGGATATATGTCAACGTTTTTTTCCTCTTTTATTTCTCTATAAGCTTTCCATTGTTCTTTTGTAAGATTATTATTTAATTTTTTTCCGGTTTTTAGTTCTCTTAAAACATTTTTCCTTAGGTCTTGGGCATTTTCAATTTTATTGTTGTATTCTAATTTTAACGCAGAGGATTCCGTGGCTGTAATAATATCCATATATGGTACCGACTTTAAAGATGGTACAAAGTGTGGACCGAGGTTTAGAAAATTATTATGACTTACTGGAATGTCGGTATCGCATAAGTTTAGGACAGCATTCTTTTTATAGTTTGTTGTTTTTTCGGCATTATCGTTTTTATTTTCACGTTCATTTTGCAATATTAGAAATTTTTTCACTAATCGTTCTTTTGACTTTATAAACATATTCTCCCGAGCTTTTTCAGTGATTTGTTCTAATTTAATGTAGTCTTTATCGTCTAGGTGACATTTAAGCGAACGTTGAAGATTTTTAACGTCATTCATAAGGTTAAAGAATCGTTTCCTAGAATCGTTTTTTATGCTGACTAAAAGTTCAAATCTAAAACGATAAATAATACCTATTGCTCTTCTATTTTTTATTGGAGAGTTAATTCGCAATGATTTCTTTTTTTGTTTTTTTTATTTGTTTTTTACTTTGTTTATTTCAATGTTATTTTCATTGGAACAATGAAATTCATATAATGGAAAACTCGGGTCCAATTGGACTTTCGTTCATGGTCGTTCTTGCAGAATCATTTCTACAATTCCATGAAAACAATGCAATTAAAGTTGCACTAAATTTCAACCCTGCACTTAACCTCAAATTGTTCTTAAGATATGTCGATGATAGTCACGCAAGGTTTCCAGATCTCAACCAAGCAAAACATTTCCAATACATTTTAAATCAACAACATCCTTCCATCCAGTATACAATTGAAGTTGAAAACGAGTTAGGAACACTAAATTATCTGGATATACAAATTATGAATAAAAAAACAGGAAAGTATGAATACGCAGTATATCGGAAAGATGCTATCACTAACATTCAAATTAAGCCACACTCAAATCATGATCCAAATATCTTGAACTCTATTTTTAAAGGATTTCTCCACCGAGCTTACTCAATCTGTAGTAAGTCTTACTTGCAAAATGAAATAAATTTTCTAATCGACGTGTTTATTGAAAATGGTTACGATAAAACTCAAATGATGAATATTGCACATCAGTTTCAACACAAAAGACAAAATAAAATTACAATTCCATCTGAAATCAATAATTATCCTGTAGTTTCCTTACCATGGGTACCCGGTCTCTCACCAAAACTTAGGAAAATATTCCGAAAAGCTGGTTACAGAGCGGTATTCAAATCAAACCCAAACTTAAGATCCCTGTTAACATCAAAAAATAAATCAAAACTACCTAATAACAGTCAACCGGGAACATATATAATCAAATGCAACTGTTCAAAAGTGTATGTAGGCGAAACAAAAATGAAAGTAAACACACGAATGCATCAACACCAAAAAAGCATTGATGAAAATAAGCAGCATCAATCCGCATTAGCTCTGCATAAAACATTTTGCAAAAAAGAAATTATTTGGGAACAAACAAAAACATTAAAAGTAGAAAATAAAAAATTTGAAAGAAAAGTTAGGGAAGCCCTAGAAATACAAAAAAACATGTGTTCTGCAAAAAATGGCGGGATTAATCTCGATGAGGGTCAATACGTAAAAACTAAGTTTTGGACGCCATTTTTTAAATTTCAGCGAAAAAGAAGCCATTCAACAGCTGACGTCAATAGCAACGTTTTAATTTAAATTATAACGATTTTATTAATTACTGTAACATTTAACAAGCTGAAGAAGCTGGTATCTAAAATCCAGCGAAAATTTCTATAATAATAAAAAAATTATAAGTGTTGAGAGAAATCGTATTTTTGATGTTTTAAAATAATATATATATATATATATATATATATATATATATATATATATATATATAGTAAATTTCCGTTTATTCGAACTGGCACTTATTTAAATTTTCTCTCTCTCTCTCTCTATATATATATATATATACATATGTGTATATATATATATATATAATTATACATATACATATATATATATATATATATATATATATATATATATATATATATATATATATATATATATATATATATATATATACATATATACACAAATAAATATATATGTATATATATATATATATATATATATATATATATATATATATACATAAATATGTATACATATATATATATACATATATATGTATATATATATAAATATAAATATATATATATATATATATATATATATATATATATATATATATATATATATATAAATTTTGCAACTAAAAATAGTCATGCATCCATACATTAATTAACTAAAAAAAAATTACTTCAATAGGTGTAACTATAAATCATCAATTTAAATCATATTATGTACTTCGTTCATAAAATGCAAACCAGTTAAAACCAAATCATTCCTCGATCTTTGATCCACCAGAACTTTACTATATAAATTTATACTAGTAATCAAACTACCACAAGTCAAAAAACTTAGACAGTATTATTGAAATCAGCTTTGACCAATAGTTAATATTAAATTTTTTTTTCTTTACTATATAAAAAACAAAGAAAAGTTAAATCCAAAGAGAAACAAAATTTAGTCGTGAACTTAAATCCTGCACATACTTCTTTATCTATTAGTAATTTTTTAGTAAAATAAATATAAACAAAAATATGTAAAAACAAAAATGTAGAATAAGTTTAAACAGATTACAGTATATATCTAGGCAACAATAATACCATAAACAGATTCAAAACATTACTTATTCCGAAATAAAAATAAAATAGTTTATTTGATATAGTACTTCACTGTTAATATAAAACTATAATAGTTTTTTTATTCATATAAAACAATTAAAATAGCAATAATTACTGTAAAATTTAATGACCTCCAGTTACTTTAACTCTTTTAAGTCTAAGATTTTTGCAGGAATCAACGATTGGAAAATTATTATAGGTAGCTTTCATTGCATGAACACAAGTTGGCCAAAATAACCATCCATCTTTTTTCGAACAAGATGGAACAACTGCCTCTGCTTCAAACCTAATGTATATGTAAATAATGTATATATAAATCTTTATATATACACTATTTACATATATATATATAGAGTTATTTTAGTTGACAAATATCCAGTGGTATAAAATTTTTCCAAGTTTCCATTGTAATCATTTCCAAAACATGACAGCTATGTGTACACACAAAAATACTGTATATTCATTTATATATATATATATATATATATATATATATATATATATATATATATATATATACATATATATATATATATATATATATATATATATATCTATATATATATATATATATATATATATATATATATATATATATATATATATATATATATATATATATATATATATATATATATATATATATATATATATATATATATAAATGAATATACAGTATTTTTGTGTGTACACATAGCTGTCATGTTTTGGAAACGATTACAATGGAAACTTGGAAAAATTTTATACCACTGGATATTTGTCAACTAAAATAACTCTATTGACTAAAAAAGCTTTTTAATGATTTATTACTCTAACAACTGACTTAAAAATGTCCAAATTTGGCCACTGACTGAGCTGAAATTTATTCTGTATAGATATACTTTTATATATTTATGTTAGTGTTGAGCAATTTTTAACAAACTTTGACCATTTTTCTTAACTTATAAAATGAAAACAATTTAAAAAGTTAGAAGCTTGCTGTATTTTAAGTTACTAATGAGGAAAAGAAAGTTTTAAAATTATTTTTTAATGCAGGTTGGAGATAAATTTCTCTTCAAAATTCAGAAAACTCCTGCCAAATGGGAGAGACTTCATAGGTCTGTATACAGATACTTAATAAAACTAGTATACAAACTCTTAATAAAATAATATATATATATATATATATATATATATATATATATATATATATATATATATATATATATTATATATATATATATATATATATATATATATATTTATGTATATATATATATATATATATATATATATATATATATATATATATATATATATATATGTATATATATATATATATATATATATATATATATATATATATATATAAATATATATATATATATATATATATATATATATATATATATATATATATATATATATATATATATATATATATATATATATATATGTATATATGTATATATATATATATATATATATATATATATCTATATATATATATATATATATATATATATATATATATATATATATATATATATATATATATATATATATATATATATATATATATATATATATTATATATATATATATATATATATATATTTATACAAATATATATACAAAATAAAACATTGACAAAAATAAGCTGAATAAACCAAATTTAACCTGAGATTTATGTACTTTATATACATTTTCATATAAATTGTAGAAGTTTTAAATTAGTCACAATAAAATAGGCTATAAAATATAACTTTATTAAAAAATATTTTATACCATATGTATGCATTCTATCAAGTTTTCCTTGCCTTTCCATTACGGCACACTATTTCTGCAAGGGCTAGTTATTGAGACAATAATTTTCAATGTGCCACTTCCTCAACATTGTCAAACAACGTTTTATTAACGTTGGCAAAGTAACACTTTTTCAACGTTTTTTAATTAGCACATTTTCAACTAACGTTGAAATAACGTTGAATAAGTGTTGTTTTTCAAATAGTTTAAATTCGTTGAAAAAGCAGCTAATGTCTAACGTTGATAAACCATCATTACCTTTGCGACGTTTTTACAGTGATTATTTGCGTAATTATTTTCAACGTTTAATAAACGCATTTTTTTAAGAAGATAAGATACGTTTAAATTTATACGCTTATTCAACGTTGAAAATGTAACGTTTAAAAAACGGTTTGTTTTTAACGTTGATAAAGAATATACTTCAAAACGTTTTTAAAGTGGCTTTTTGCGTAAGTCGATTCCACGTTGAATAAACGTTTTATTTTGAGAGGCTAAATTACGGTAAGAATTTCGACGCCTATTCAACGTTTTAATTTACCGCGATTTAGACACAAAAAAAGACATTGATTCAACGTTGCAACCACGCTGTTTTTGTGACTGTAACGCTTTTCCTACGCTGCGACAGGTTTTCAACGTTGGTTCAACGCTTACATGTTTGCTGGGTAGATATATCATCTTATAAAAAAATGACTTTTTTAAGTTTTTGATTGAAAAAGTGAAAGCTAACTTCTTGAAAAAAGTCAAAATTCTTTAAAACAATATTATTCCAAAGTAATGCTCCTCGAAATGAAATACAGTGTTTTCTAGAATTAGTTTGATAAGCTGATTGACGAATGTCATTATCATTTCGTAAAATGTTGTTTTTACATTTAAACATAAAGCATATAACGTTAAAAAGTATAAAGCTCGTATATATTTAAACTCTCATTTCATTTAATAGAGGCTTGGCATGAGTAAATCGCTCCTTAAAATTAATAAGGCGTACATCATGTTTCTGTTGACGATAAAGAGGTTCCAGTTTACTTTTATAAGTACTACCCCACGCAATGTTCGCATAATTTATGTGACAATGAATGAGAGAATAATGTAGTTTAAGTAATGTATGTTTATTTAAACAACTCCTTGTTTTGTACAAAATTCCTCTGCTTTTTTATATTTTACTACTCAAATTTTTTATGTGATTTTTCCAAGAAAAAACTTCATAAATATAAATACCAAGAAAGTTTGTAACTGTTACTTTTTTTAGAAGTATATTATCAATAAAAAGCAGTGGCATCTCATTTGGTATAAGATTTTTTTTGTGATTTGGATGGAAAAAAATCCATTTCGTTTTATCAGTATTAAGAGACAGTTTATTTGTCTTAAACCAATCAGAAACTCTTACTAGTTCATTATTGATATTCTGAAATAACAATGTAATATCATTATGAAATAAAAATAAGTTTGTGTTATCTGCAAACATAATCATCATTAAAATTGTGGCTTTATGGAGATCGTTAATGTAAATAAGAAAAAGAAGAGGCCCTAATTTTGATCCCTGAAGAACTCTACAGATTATATCAAGCAAGTTTACTGGTGAAACTACATGAACGTATACAATTTGCTTTCGATTATTTAAATAGCTTTTTAACTAATTTAAAACATTCCCGTTTACACCGTAAATCTTTAGTTTATTTAAAAGAATATTGTGGTCTATTGTATCGAAAGCTTTAGCTAAGTCGAAAAAAACCCTAACTGTATATTGGGAGTTTTCAAAAGAGTTAGTGATACTTCTCGTAAACTGGAGAACTGCGAGTTCTGTCGAGTTATTTTTTTTTGAATCCATATTGATTGCTATATATTATTTTGTTTACAGATAAATGATTATAAATTCTGTTGTATAAAGTTCTCTTCTAGACTTTTGAAAATGCAGATAAAATAGAAATGGGACGATAGTTGCTAACAGGTAAATCACCTCCCTTAAATATCGGAATCACCTTTGCTATTTTTATTTGGTTAGGAAAAATTCCTTGCCTAATAGAACGAGAAAAAATCTTAAAAAGTACATCTTTTATGATTTCATATGATTTAATAACAATATTTATATTGATATCATCCGCACCTGCTGATATGTTAGGTTTTCGCATTTTAAAAGCGCATTCAAACTCTTCAAAAGTTAGTTCAAGCGAATTAAATTGTGATGTATTAGGGATAAATAGATTACTTATTGGATTAATTGCTTGAGAAATTTTTTGGGATAAATTTGGCGCAACAGAAACAAAATATTTATTCAGCTCGTTAGCTATCTCTTCTTTATCATACAAAAATTTATCATTTGATTTGATGGTTTTAGGCAATGTGAGTGTGTTCATTTTAAAACTGCTTGTGATTTCCTTTATAACTTCTCATGTGCGCTTAGAATTTAACTTATATTTCTCTAGTAAATCATTGTAATAATTTTTTTTTAAAATTTTTTCTTTGACTTTCGAATTGTTTGGCGTAACTTTTATATATAGCTTTACTTTTATCTGTTTTTAGTTTTAGGAGTTTAATGTACAATTTTTGTTTGATTTTTCATGATTTTCTTAACCCTTTAGTAATCCATGAGGATTTTATACTTTTTAATTTACAATGTATTTTGATTCTTGGAAAATTAACATCATATATATCAAAAAAAGTTTTAAAAAATTTGTTGTAAACCAGGTTAGCATCATCTAAATTAGAAATGTGCCCCCAATGAAAAAGAGGAAATTGCTCTTTAAATGTTTCCTAATTCTTTTCATTAAAATTACGTTTAACAAAAATTTGATTTGTATTTGGTGACGTTTCCATTTTAGTATTAATGGAAAAGTAAGCAGGGAAGTGATTAGAAATGTCACTTTTAATTAAGTCTTTTTTAAGAGATTCGTTAAATAAATCAGTTGTTATTATATTATCAAGCAGGGAAGATGTTGATTGAGTTATTCTGGTCGGTTTCGGTGATTAGTAGAACCGCATCATTTTCAAAAATGTCATTATAAAAACTTTTAATGTTGGGTTTTACGTGATATTCGAAGCGATATAAATTTAAATCACCTATTAAGTAGTTAAATTCCTATTCATGATTGGTTTTTTATAATTTTATCATAATGTAAATATGAACTAAAACTTTCAATTACACCAGATGGTGGGCGATAACAACAACTAATTATAATATTTTTAACTTTTTTAATAATTAATTCAATTGATAAGACCTCTTTATTGCTATCAGAGATACTCATGTCAATGTCATTTATTGATCATGTCAATTATTGATACAGATAACCATGAAAATAACTTCAACTGCTGTATCAAAGATGACTTGGCATTTGTTTTACAAAAGTTTAATTTATTGATGTGGGCTTGGCGCAACAGCAATAAGCAGTTATTATAGTCAAAAGTATACTGCAATGAAATGAAGTTAAAGACATGGTGATATTAATGATGAATTTAATGAATTTTTGTTTCACTAAAAGTACATATTGTTTCACTTAAAGTTCATGTTTAATTATAACTTGTTTTTTTTTATAATTAATGTGTTTTAATAATCATTATAATAGTTCATTTTGTATAATGATAATACCTTGTTACCAATTTTGCTGATAAAATGATACAAAACGAGACTATTCCCTTTTTTGTTGCAAATACAGATTTATTCCAATTTTACCCCCTCATAAAAAAATCTCTGACAAAGTATTTATAAAAAATTTTTCTATATTCTGTGAACCATGTCCCTTGTCAATGTATGCTATGTTTATGACGTAAGAATGTTGCCAAGGAATTAGCAAAAACAAGATATGATAAAATATTTAAATATGGATTTGTTTCGTTTTTCATACTATACATTAATGTTTTACAAAATTCTAGAGTGATTTCACTAATCCACACTTCTTTTAGATCTTTTTAGAGATGTTCTTCAGATTTTGGCAGATTTTCGATAACATTAAGATCAGGAGAACTTGAGGGGCAATTGAATAATAACTCAATATTGTCATCAGTAAAACACTACACACTACTTAACTATTTTAACTGTTTGAAATAGTGCTGAATGTTGCTGAAATATGCAGGTTTTAGTAATTTTATATATAAAGTTTATTTATCTTTTAAAACACATAGGTACTTTTGCGCACTCACCATTTTTTAGGAAGTGCAATCTTTATCAACTTTGTGTTGTGATTGCTTCCTATAGTAATCTAAAGGACTTTTTTTTGACTATTTTTATGGTATACTTAGGATTCAGACGCTTTCCCACAGGTCTTCTAACATATTTAAAGTCCTCGAATTTGTTAAAACTTGCTTTTTTCTGTAAACATTTCTCGTTCCCGTTATTCCAGTGACTTGTCTTTTAAACTCCTACAAAATTTAATCTTAACTTGTAGCTGTGCTGGAGTTAATGGAGGATTTTTATCTAGTTTTCTAGCAACTAAACTAAAGCCATAACACAACCTTCTAATTGTTCTCAACATAATTAAATTTATTTAATTAAAACTAACTAAAGTAATTTAATAGCTTGACTTAACAACTTTTGCAATTTGTTAAGTCTTTCAAAAGTAAAGCAGTTTTCTCAGCAAATCTTTGTATTTTTAATTGCTTTGATATACTTCCTTGAGAATCTATTTTACATTATCACTCCTTTAGCAACCCAATTGTGTAAAATAAATCAAAATATTTATAAAAGAAAATTTATTTGACACGAGAATATGCAAACAAAACCATCTTATCTGGAACAATAAAAACTCAGATTGATATTATGACTCATTCTGTGCCATATCATTTTATGACTTTATTCTAAAATTTAAAAACATTAACATACAACATATAACAGTAAATATATGTTGCTTTTCTATTTTACATTTTTTACATTAAAAAAAAAATACTGTGTAGCTATAACTCTAATAATTGGTTCGATGGTAACAATCAATTTAAAAAAAAAGGTTTCAAAAGTTTCTTTTGTTAAATATTTATCTTAAAGTAACATAAAATATGAAAAAAAATTATCATATATAAAAATCTAAAACTTCAGTTTACGTATTACATTTATGGTATTTTTTATTAAGAAAATTTTAACAGCAAAAAAAAAATGATGCTTTTGCATGAACAGCTAACGCAAAGCAATAGTTTTCCACATTTGTATGACACACTTTTGAAAGCTGCGATTCATAATAGAATAAATTAAAGGATTTAATACACAGTTTAGACAAGCACACATTATTCCAAAAGTTGCAACTTGAAAACCTTTAAGGTCTAAATTAAACGAATAAAGCATTGATCCAACAAAAACAGGGGTCCAACAAAAAAAGAAACATAATACAAGAATCATTAACATTTTTGTAACACGAACTTCTTTGAAATATTTTTTAATAGCCCTTTTTTTATTGTTTTCTCTTGCATTTAAAATTTCTGGGTTTGTTGTATTTCTATTTACAGAAAGATTTTCAATATTGTTGCTTATAGCAACATCTTTCTTGTATTTGCAATAATAATTTAGCACTTTTTTGTCATATGATGTTATTTTTCCGTTTACAGTTTGATAGTGGACTGATGAAGCAGATTCATTATCAAATGACAATAATGCTGCATCGATTGGCTCAGAAAATTCAACTGTGTTAATTTTCCCCCTCATTTTGGTTTTTTCATGTCTATATAACATAAAAAATATGCGCAAATATAAAGTAGATAAAAACAACGAAGGTAAAATGTAGGCGATCAAAGCAATAAAAATTGAATATGATAAAGATTTTTTACCATTGATTGTACAGAAATTAGAACCTGATTTGAATTCGCTCCAACCAACCAAAGGTGGAAATGAAATTATGGCGGAAAACATCCAAACGCCAATGATAATTAAAATTGTTCTTTTCTTTGTATAAAGACTTTTTACTTGGGTGGCTTTAGCTACATTAAAGTATCTATTTATACTAATCATAACAAGAGTCCATATTGAAGTGGTACAAAAAAGAGAGTTCAAGAAACCAACTCCATCACAAACAAATCGACCAAGCAGCCACTTTTTCGAAATTGTGGTAAATATAATAGTCGGTATTTCACACACGGCAAACAAAAGATCAGTTATTGCAAGATTTAGAACAAAGCAATTGGTTATTGTCTGCAATTTTTTATTCTTTATTATTGCAATGATTACGATTGAATTTCCACAGACACCCAAGAAAAAGCAAATAAACAAATATAATGATTTAATTGCAATTATAACTTTAGAATCGTGTATTTCACTATTGTCAATGTTCGCCATATTAAAGTAACGAAATATTCTTTTTTGAAGTAATCATGTTATATTATATAAGTTCAACATCCGTCTAAAATAAAAGTTTAAGATGTCATCGATTTAACAGATAAATTTTTATAATGAGAATTTCTTATTTAAATCAATTAAATTAAGTCAATAAAACATTAGCCTCTTTTACATTTATGAATCTATTGATTGTTAGTATACTATTAATCCAATTGTATTTTTTGCTTTAAAAAAAAATATAACAATAATAATGATTGCGGGTAACCTCAGAGGTTTTGATTTTGATTTTATAACCACAAAAATAAAAGTTTTACGAGTAGATAAAATAGTTTTACCCTTTCCTATTTTTATTTAACTAATTATTGCATACATACTGTGTAAGTATTATATAAAATTATTTTTATATAAGTATAGTATAAAATTTATTATTGCATTAATAAAATTGTAATAAATTCAAAAAATGTAATTTATGGAAAATTCAAACAGTGAATGTTCTGAAAAAAAAGCGGCTAAACTTAAGATACCAGAAAAAATAAAGTATTAATTGTTATGGTAAAAATAATAAATTTATTTACACATTTATATTCATACAATACATACATGCCATAAAATATATACATATCACATATTTATTTATAAATATATATGCATGCATACAATTATACATTTTGCGTCACTCGAATAACAAACATTGTCTATCAATCGCCAATATTAAGTTCACTTATAATCCTAGTTACGCAATAATTACGTAAATATATGACGTTAGCAATATGCACTTTATTGTATAATTATTTCTATAATTATTTGAAAGGCTAAAAGTTTTTCATATCATTTCCTTAAAGGTGGTAAGAGATAAAAAAAGGTATTTTCTTGAATACTTTATTGTAAATATTTTTAGTTGATAAAAACTCTCAAATACACTAAGTGAAGTAAGTAGCTTAAAAAAAAATAAAAAAAACAAAACAAGGTATCCATAATGGCAGAAAAGATGTGAAATTTTACCGTTAAAAATAATATTTTTGAAACATCACAACTTAATAATTAATTTTGCTCTACAATTTAGGTATTGTCGATATAGGAGAGAAGAAAATGTTGTAAATGGCGAAAAAAATGGCAAATTTCTACAAAATAAAAAAAAAAAAAAAAATGTTATGAAAAAAATAAGTATGAAAAATTACTGCCGATTTACCTATTTTTGAACAAACTCTAATACCGAATAAAAACACCGCATGTTTATTTTTTTTTTATTTCAATTTTTATTTAGTTTCGATTTCTAACAATTTTTAAAACAAGAATTGGTTTGTAAATTAGAATACAAGATTAATGAAAATATTTGAAAAAATATTTTCATTATTCTTGCCCCACATTTTATTCATTGAATAAAAATCGCCTCTACCTACAAAGCCAAAGTAATTTCAATATAACTTTTTCCAACTTTTTCAACCAAGATTTTTCCGACAGATTTTCTATAGAAAATCTGTTGGAAAGTTTAAGATTAAATTTGGCAATATGTTTGTGAAACGAAAAAGTATTTTATTTCTTGTTTATTTTTGTTATATCGTCAGCCGAGGCCCTATGTCTTTTATTTTGTGTTTCCAAGAAAATCAAGTTTCAAATTTTAATTTGCGAAGTTTTTCTTCCAGCAAATTCGACTGATTATTTAAATATTTCCTAAAATTTTATTGTTGTGGTATACTTATGGAACACACACCTGAATATTTATTGATAATAGACAAAAAAAAAAAACACAAAATGTTGACATACGGTTCTTCTCTGACGGTGGTATCTATTTTTCAAAGTTTTAATCGCTTTTGCATATAAATGTTATAAGACTTGTTTTTAATTTAATATTCACTGAATTAAGTTTGAGTTTAAACTGAGTTTATATACTTAAAGAAATACTATAACAATGCATTGACTCGGAATTAAAATAAAATTTATATTTCAGCTTTTATTATTTTATTGTGATATCGTTCCGTTATTTCTTGTAAGCCAATATAATATACATGTGTAATTTAGTATATGAATCTAAATGACAATGTGTAATTTAGTATATGATATAAATAGCATTCTTTATTTGAATTATTTAATTGCGCCCGGTTATATACATAGTACGTGATGACCTAAATGGGCGAAATAAATCACGCATAAATATACTTACAAAAATCAAAACATTTTTAACGTCTAGAAAAACACAGATTAGTGTTTAAACTATAGAGTTACATTTAGCGCAACACTAATTTCGAGGTTTTTTTACAACAGTTTTGCCGCGCAAAAAGAGCGTATATATACAGCCATTGATTAATGCAACAATTATGTCGAAAAAATTTCTGCAAAAGTGTCGCATTAAAGGCCACAAAGTGTGGGTTTCAAGTCTACATTTTATGTAGCCTTACGAATGCAACACTGAGTGTGGCTTTTAAAGCCACATAGTGTTGGTGTAGCCGGCGTCGACACTTATTGTTATACTCTACGCGACATAATGTAGCCTAGGGCTCAACACTATTTTTAAGCGTGTATATTCCTTACAAAATAGAAAAATAATTTCATGAATTGATTTTATAAATAAAAGACCTATAAAATAAACAAAAAAAAACAGTTAAGTAGTTGCCCATTAATTACGTCACACAATTTATGAGCTGTTATGTATGCATTTAATATATAATATAATAGTATTTTTTGTGAACTTTTATATTTTGTTTTAGAATTACCATTTTTTTATTTAAGCTATTATATTGAGTGATAAAACATGAGTTTTTTGATGATGTATTAAAATTAACTAAAATCGCATTTCAACAGACTTTTTAAATTTAATGAAGCTGACGATGATTTCGAATATAACCTAGTGGGCACTGGACCAAAAAAAGACGTCTTTTGAACGTCCAAAAGACGTCTAAAACGTTCAAAAGACGCCTAAAACGTGTATAAAATGTTTAAAATACGTCATTTTTACGTTTGTGTCCACTGGGAAGTGAGTCGTTTATTATTATTTATTGGTTTAAAAATAAATCTATGTTTGATGTTCAATTGTGTTTTATATAAGTGTAATTATTGTTCGGCAATGTACCGAACAAATGCTTAGAAGCAAACGTAACTCCGCTCTTTAAAAAAGTAAGCTCGAGTGCAAGATTTTTTTCAATTACAGACCTATTTTACTTTTCTTAAGACACTAATGAAGAAACTTATTGTGAATTTTATGATGAAGAAACTTATTGTGAATATTATGATGAAGAAACTTATTGTGAATATTATGATAAAGAAACTTATTGTGAATATTAAAATGGAGTTTTTGAGAAACAATAATTCATGGCAAAAGAACAACACGGTTTTGTACTTTAGAAATCCTAAAAGAAGGACAACAAAAGTGAACTTAAATACTTGTCATACAAAGAAAAGTGAACAACTGATGTATATAATTATTGATACGTCTCATCAATTTGTAATACACCGAGAGGAGACCACACTGTCTACAATGACTGATGAGAAATACTGAGATGCTAAAAACAACAACACAACTTTTTTAACTACTGATTAGCCCAGCCATGGAACGTACAACTGGACAAAGTGGTAAACAAACTAGATATTCATCTAAAGGCTGTTATAATCCCAAAACGGGGTTTAAAGCCTCCTTTATAGTCAACGCTGCAGTCGAAAATACTACTACTACTACTACTACTACTACTACTACTACTACTGCTACTACTACTACTACTACTACTACTACTACTACAACTACTACTACTACTATTACTATATATATACATATGTATATATATATATATATATATATATATATATATATATATATATATATATATATATATATATATATATATATATATATATATATATATATATATATATATATACATATATATATATTTATATATATATATATATATATATATATATATATATATATATATATATATATATATATATATATATATATATATATATATATATATATATATGTATATATATATACCCAGCAAACATGTCAGCGTTGAATCAACGTTGAAAACCAGTCGCAGCGTAGAAAAAGCGTTACAGTCACAAAAACAACGTGCTTTCAACGTTGAATCAATGTCTGTTTTTGTATACTAAATTGCGGAAAATTGATACGTTGAATAAGCGTCGAAGTTGTAACGTAATTTAGCCTCTCAAAATAAAACGTTTATTCAACGTGGAATCAACTTACTCAAAAAGCCACTTTAAAAACGTTTTAAAGCGTACACTGTATCTGCAGACAATTTAGGGGCCCATTTACTTGCTGGTTTTAGATGCTGTTTCAGTTCTGGTAGAATTTGTCGATTTTGCTTAGTTGATCATAAAACCATATCTTTGAGATACACAGAAGATTCTTGCTCGTTAAGAACAATTTCTAATTATAACACTCATCTGCAAGCTGTTAAAAGTTATTCTGCAAATAAAGCAATATTTGGAATAAATAAATCATGCAGTTTAGACAGATTGCCTTACTTTAATGTTATTGAATCCTTTCCACCAGACTTACATCATGACATTCTAGAGGGGATAGTTCCGCTACTTCTGAAATTGACAATCCAAAAAATGATTGAAAATAAGATCATAAATTTAATCCAGTTAAACTATGAAATAAAAACATTTCCATATGGATTTCATGATTCAAGAAATGTCCCATGTGAAATATTTAACCATTCGATTTCTGCTAATGGTCATCTCTCTGGAAAAGCTTCAGAAAATTGGTGTCTATCCATGGTGATAATTTCCAATCGTATTGGGAAGTCTTTTGCTGTTTCGTCAAATATGTGACATTTTATTTTTTTTTACAATTAAATGTGATCAAATTACATATTTAACATATCTCATTGGCAATTTCTTGTATATGTTTAGTATTGAATATCCTGACAAAATGACTCCGAAAATGCATTATCTTATACATTACCCAAGAATGCTGTGTTTATTTGGCCCTTTAAGACATTTATGGTGTATGAGGTTTGAATCTAAGCACAATTATTTTAAAAGGTTGTGCCACATTATCTCCAACTTCAAAAATATTACTTTTACATTATCAAAGCGACATCAAATGAGACAATGTGCAGAATTAAACTCTTATGATTGTCTGCAAAACAATGAAGATGAGAAGAATGGAGTTACAATATCAACTTTGTGTCTTCCAAAAAATATTCAAGATAAACTATTTGATTATTTTGGATATAAATTAGTGAAATATTTAAAGCTACAAGAGTATCTATTAATCATGTAACTTATTATGTTAAGGACTATCTTGTTTTATCGGTTCAAGATGATGGAATTCCTATTTTTTTATGCTTTTTTTTATCCTATTTTTTATCTTATCTGCTTAAACACTCTGAAAGGTGGTATTTTGTTGGAAATATTTGCACCTGCTCACAGTTTTTACACTATTGTCATTCATATTGCTTAACTGCATCCTCCACATTATGCATTCAACCTGTTGGAAGTGAAGCTTCTCCTGAACCACTTGATGGGTATATAACATCAGTGGGATGCCTAGTTGCTTTGAAAAGTCAAGTGTTGTAACACTTGGAAATTGTTTGTATTAATACAAACAAGATTTGTATATGTATATATTGTTAGATATATTGAAACTTACTCACTTTAAAATTCCTTGAGTTGAAGTAAGGTGAAATGACACCTTTATAATTACTCACTAGTAATTATAAAATAAAATAAAGGAATTTTAAAAAAACATTTGTTATTTGTTCTGGATCGCTAATTTTGAGTCAGTCCTCGCAATCTGTAGTTGATTTTAACCTTCCAATTTTAAATTTAACTTCAAGGTAAGGATTTTATAGGATCATAGTAAGATATCAAAATAAGTATATATTATAGTAAATATCTCTAAGCAGTAACTCTTATTGTCTAATAACCCTGTTTATTAATGGATATTATAACCCCCTGTTTATAAGTGACGTGCTGGCCCCATAGGCTATGCGGGAATCCTGCTTGGACCTATCGCTATTTATTTAAAATAGCGATAGGCCTTTTTTTAAAAATTTCATAAAGCATAATTGGAGAAATCTCACATATGAGCCTTTTTAGAAAAATCTAGCATGGGCTTTTTGGAGCTAGCACGCCCCTGCTGTTTATTAGACACTTTTTTAGGCTTTTCTGTTTATTAGAGTGTCTAATAAATTAGGAGTGTGATAAATAATTGTACATTATAGTGGCAAAGAACTCATATTGCCAAATTTTCTGATGAATGCAATTTCCAGCAAAGCATTAAACTTCGATGTTCCTGGAAAATCAAAATTGAAGACCTCCTTTTTGGATGTACTGTTTGATGTTATAAAATCCAGATATGGTCTGTATGTAAAAGTTTGTTTGAATTTAGTATGGTTTGTGGAAGGATATTCATATCTTTTATTTTGTTACTAGATTTTTTTATTTAAAGAAATTTAGCAGCAGAGAAGTTTTTTATTAAACTTTATTTATAAAAATACACAAACAAAAATATCCCATATCCCATATATAAAAGGATATGTAAAAAAGTAAAATGATATAAGAATAATTTAAAATATAATATTTATTAATAAGATTATTTTTTAAATAAATAAAAAAATAATATAAATTTCTACTAAATATAATTATTTTAGGTATCCAAGTAGTTCACAATTGTATGAATTAGCACATGAAGTGGTTCTACGTCTTCCAAATGTCAAGCCAACTCATGGAAATGGCTCAGGAAGCTCAAAATTTTTGTTTATACTTTAATTTCAAAATGGTGTCAATAACAAATATTTTATTGTTCTTAGTTAATTACAATTAGCAAACAAAATGTTTATGGGTGTATATAAATACACCCAAAATGTGTGTATATAAATATACACTCAAAATGTGTGTGTATATATAAACCCAATATATATATATATATATATATATATATATATATATATATATATATATATATATATATATATATATATATATATATATATATATATATATATATATATATATATATATATGAGAGAGAGGGAGAGTGAGAGAGCTTAAGATGTAGAGCTTAATTTTTTTGTAGGAGTTTCTGGTTCATGCTTTTAAAGAAAAACTTAAACGAGTTAGACGACCTCTCGTTAATGATGTCACAGTCATAGAATATAAGAAAAAGTATGGGCGTGCCAATGGAGGGCGTAAAAGAAAATCAATTATTCTAAATGAGTCAATGACTCAGATATTGCCTGCTAAGAGGCTCTGCCACTCGATTGCGCAAGTATAAATTTTTTTATTTAAAAAGTTGAATAAAGTAGATTACACTAACAATTAATTCATAGTTTTATATATATATTCATATTTGTCATAGAGTGAAAGAGAGAGGTATTTGAAAAAAAGGACTGTTGACTGTAGAAATTTGTTTAATTCATTTCAGAAAAAAATATTACTCTCTTTTTTCTGAACTTTATCCCTCATTAATAATTCAATTTTTTAATTTGCATGCATGTCCATGAAGCATGCATGTCCATGAAATAATTATAAACTATTATAAAAATAGTTTATATAAAATAAGTTTCTAAAATCATTTTAAATACAATGTTAGGTGCATTAATAAATTTCACAAGTTGCATGTTTCAGATAAATATTTTAGAAAAATTTTATTGTTTACAGGAAGAACACGATGTCACTGATGATCTTTTGGCATTACTATCTGAAGAGTGCAATAAGCTGCGTCCTGATGTCCTTTTCCTGAAAAGTCAAATCCGTTTGATCATTGGCACTCTCAAGAAACATTGCCAAAACAGCACTGTGAAGGATGTTTTAGATAAATTTTCCTGTCTCAAGTTTGAGAAAGTTGTAAGCTAATAATATTGTTATGCAAACAAACAAGCAAATTGTTTTTTATAAATCTAATTTGTCTACATTTAAATTTAGTTGCTAGAAGCTTCAAATGCTTTGACTAATACAGATATTGATAGAAATTTGTTACGACTTTTAAACAAAATGTGTGAAGGCTTCCAAACTTTAGTGGAATTAAAAATGAGTCTGAAGACTAAATGCAGGTCTCTTTTAATTGATATCAATGAAGAATCAGACGAGAGTAAGTAATATGCGTTATAAGAAAATCCATATTTATATATATACATATATATATATATATATATATATATATATATATATATATATATATATATATATATATATATATATATATATATATATATATATATATATATATATATATATATATATATATATATATATATATATATATATATATATATATATATATATATATATATATATATATATATATATATATATATATATATATATATATATATTTAAAGAATTTAAAATGTATTCTACAAAAAAAGTGCTCAATGTTCTTAAAAGAACAGAGCAATTACAAATTAGTAGAAAATCACTTAGCAAAATTTTTTCTCATTTAACACTGTGTTTCATCAATAAAGACTCATCAGAAATTTTGAGAAAAAATTTTGCTAAGTGATTTTCTACTATGTATATATATATATATATATAGATTAAGAGCTGCGATGCTAGTTCATTTGTTCACAGAGGAGAAGAGTTTACTATATGTTTTTGACACGGTAAGAGTTTTATTGTAATCCAGTGCTAATGCAAATTTTTGGTTATGCATACTTTAATAGTAACTTGATGTTTAATTTTGTTTTAGGATCCGGTTTGTCTCACTCCGATTCTCCGAATTAAAGGCCCGGTTCTTAGACCAATTTCTATTGATTTATTTGTCGATAAATTACTTGTTGCAACAGACATTCCAGATTTTTCATGTGGTGTCACTATGGTTATGGCGGCATATTTTTTATTTGATATTGCCTATCCTAAGCCGTTGGTAAAAACACTTAATTTTATTGAACACCACATAATATCGGATAAAGTTAAACTTTGTAAAACAGCAAAACAAATATCAAAAATCATATGATATAAATTGATATGATATTTAAAAAAGTTATCTGTGTTAAGATTTTGTTTTTCTTAACACTCTACAAATGGGGTATATGGTAACATACAATTTTAAATTGTGGTTATTGCTAATTAGTTAATTATTCGTTTGAATCCAGGGGGGGCGGGTAGTGCACTACTTGATTTTGTGAAAAAACCCTCGATTTCTTAAAAATAGCCAATTTCTGAAAGAAAAAAAGGTGGAGGGTGACGGTACGGTTCTCTAAAAACACCCCAGTGCTTTTTCCACGGCAAAATTTAAAATTTTGGTTTTTCAAAAAACCGATTTGAGTTTTTTGAAAAACGCAATATAAGGGATTTTTGAAAAACCAATTTTTTTCGGTTTTTCAAAAATCCGAAAAAAGTTTCAATCTGGCTTTAGCCTGAAAAACCGATTTTGGTTTTTTGCCGCACCGATTTATTTTACAGTGTATGCTTTATCAACGTTAAAAACAAACCGCTTTTTAAACGTTACATTTTCAACGTTGAATAAGCGTATAAATTTAAACGTATCTTATATTCTCAAAAAATCGCGTTTATTCAACGTTGAATAAAAGTACGCAAATAATCGGTAGTCGGTAAAATGCGAACTGCGAACCGCGAACTGCGAACTGGTAAAATGCGAACTTTTTTGCGAACCATGGTTTTATTGGTTGTTAATGATGTAATACTTTATTTTCCGTTTGCCGTTAAATTGTTTATTTTCCAAAATATTTTAAGGACTACACGCAAAGGCATTTATTTAAAAAAACAAATTGAGTAAAACTAGTATGAAAAAAGAAAACTGCGAAAAAAACAGATACTTAAGATGAAAAAGTGAATAGTAAGAAAAATCTGTAAAAAATGTATAATGAAGAAATAGTTCTTTGTTTATACTTCTTCTACAGATTCATATATTATAACGAAGATTCATAAAAAAGGGATATGATATTAAAAAAAACAACATTCAAGGTACACCTTTTGTTACTATAAATATATATTCTACACTCTGTTTTGATAAGTAAATATAATTAGTTAAAAATATATTTTATATATTATACGTACTTTATTAATTATATTATATATATGTATTTATATAAACTATGTAAAAACTTTATTTATAGTTTTTGTTTACTTTTCTTTTGTTTAAAGTTGTTATCAACATGATCTATCTATATATGTGTGTGTATATATATATATATATATATATATATATATATATATATATATATATATATATATATATATATATATATATATATATATATATATATATATATATATATATATATATATATATATATATATATATATATCATGTTTTTTTTAAGGCATTACCTTTAGCTATCAAATCTTTTATTTCGTCTGGATTAGCATCTCCTGCTGGAATAACTTCAATATCAAGTGTTCTTGGTCTTTTTCTTCCTCCTGTTTTGTCAGATTTTTTTCTTGTATTTCGACGAAGTTGTGTTAGATTAACCTGTTTTTTGTTGTTGTTTGTAACAGATAGACCAATAGCCTGGCGTGCTGCCAATATATGATAACATCTACTTTCAGCTGGACATGAACATGTCTCTTTTGGAAACAGCTTTACTACACGTGGTTCTATAGATCCTTTTACAATAAAGGTTGCAAGTTTGGGGTCAAGAGCAATATGAGAATTTCTAATGATTTCATTGGCCCTTTCAACAGAAGTTATCATAGTTGTATCTTGTACTAACTCTAAACTTTTAGATGTATTATGCATAAATTGATTGTTGATGGTTTCTTTAATACGTTGAACAATTTGTTCTGGTGCTGTTGTATCTGAAATATGAAGATCACATTCTTCATAAGTACCTTTCAATTCAGCTCTTAATTCATATTGGCCAGTTCCTTTTCGAGCACGATAAATCTCCACCATACTATATTGTATAAGTCTATATAAGCTTAAAGCCATTGAATCTACAGTAGCCTCTTTCCAGCCCTGTAGTCGCTTAATTACAGTATTAAATGCTTCTGATTGATTTGTTGTAATTTCATGAAAGTTAAACTGTTTAATTCTCTAAGATCCAAGTTTGTCTACTACACTATGAATTGTTTTGATATAGTACTCAGAAAAAGGCTGACTCCATGCTGATAACATTGTTATTAGTTTATCTTTATATGAAGATTCAGAATCAGAACGAAGAAGAGATTGAATACATTCAGTGTAATATGCTAATTCATCTTTTGTCTTCACTCCATGCAATTGTAACCATCGCTTACTGTCCTGCAAAACATGGTTCCAATAAAGAAAATGTGAAACTGATGGAAAACTTTCTTTGATGGCCTCTGTTATAGCTCGTTCTTGATCTGTGACAATAAAAACATTCTTTAAAGCAAGTTCTGGGCATACTAATTTCATATGTTGCCAAAATATGGAATGGGGCATTAGTGTTTTTCGCTCATGTATCATAAAAGCTAGTGGAATGATTGGACTTGGGTCAAACTCAGTTTCTCTAAATAGCAAAACAGAAAGATAGAAGTCGCCTAAAGAAAAAGTTGTATCATATGATAGTTGCTGAGGTAGTTGAGACAATTTCAGTACTTGCTGAAAAATTTGCAGTGTTTCATCTGAGTACATAACTACCACCAAATCAGGAAATGTTATTATATTATGAATAAAATTTGTATCATACGCTAATTCATGAAGATTGTATAAACTATCTCTAGATAAACGCTGCTGATTGCGTGTTGATTTTAAAGTATTACTGACTTGTTCCATGTTACGTGGAACTGCTGTTATATTTATATCAGCTGTATTTGATAATATTATGTCTTTGTATACTTTTTGGACAGAACCTGTACTTTCCTTAATTTGGTTTATAACACCTGGCTGTGTCCTGATAAAATCTCTATTACATCTAGTAGCATTTCCATGAGGAAACTGCACAGCCTTAGCTTTATCACCTATGTATGATATCAGAACTGAATTAGCATAATCAGCATGATAGTGTGCTCTACGTACAAACACATCACTTACTGTGTCTTGTGCAACAAGAATTCTAAAATACTTCCTTTTAATTCCATTAATTGTCTTTGAACCCCCTTGCCTCCACCTGTAACCATCTGCACGCCAATTTTCTAAATAATATTTTATGTTATTGTGAATAATTTTCCTTGGTTTTTAATTTAAAAACAATTTAATCTTCAAACGATCCTTAATTCTTTTAAAATGTGAATAAATTGTATAAATTATATATATATATATATATATATATATATATATATATATATATATATATATATATATATATATATATATATATATATATATATATATATATATATATATATATATATTCACATATCTTACCTTTATCCTTGTCATTAGTCCACGAGAAAATGTAATTAGTACCAGCTTTTGGTTTGTACCGAACAGCGAATTCAGCGGGTAAAGATTTAAATAAATCTAATTCCATTATATTATTTAATAAAAGAAAGAATTGAATAGCAAACTTTTTATATAACTTTAATATATTATATTGCGGTCATTAAAATGTAATGTTTTGGTTCGCAAAAAAGTTCGCATTTTACCGGTTCGCAGTTCGCGGTTCGCAGTTCGCATTTTACCGATTACCCAAATAATCACTGTAAAAACGTCGCAAAGTTTATGGTTTATCAACGTTAGACATTAGCTGCTTTTTTAACGTATTTAAGCTATTTTTAAAACAACACTTATTCAACGTTAAATATACCAAAGTTGAAAATGTGGTAATTATAAAACGTTGAAAAAGTGTTACTTTGCCAACGTTAATAAAACATTGCTTTAACAACGTTGAGGAAGTGGCACATTGAAAATTATTGTCTCAATAACTAGCCATTACAAAAATAATTTGCCGTAATGGAAAGGCAAGGAAAACCTAATAGAATGCATGCATATGGTTTAAAAAATATTTTGATAAAGCAATATTTTATAACCTATTTTTATTGCAAATAATTTAAAAAATTTAGATTTTATATCAAGTTGTTTATAATATACAAAAATCATAGGGTAAATTTGATTTATACAGGTTATTTTTATCGATTTTATATTTATTTTAAGTTGACCATTTTAATAAAATGTTTAACTTTTTTAAATATGTTAATTCTTAGTTAGAAATAATTCTTTGTTTTAATAATACTCAGATGCATAAAATATTTGTTAAAAGCTAATTTGTAAACGCTATTATAATTTAATAGCGTTTACAAATCCTTAGTGTAAATATGTCGTAATTTCTTATTTACTTTTTGTTTGTACATAATTATCCCAAGGGAGCTTTTGTTGTTGACGAAATGTATAAAAATTGTAAATAGTATGAAAAACATAGAGTTCATAAAAAGTAAAGATAGTTGTCGTTTTACAAGCTATTTCGGCAATATGTCATCCATGGCAAAAATGATCGGAAAATTTGATGGGTCTGGCGATGTTGTTGTGTGGCTGAAAAAAGTCAAGCTGGTCGGAGAGCTTCAAAAGATGGGCGATCTGTCGTTAATAATTCCGTTGTTTCTGGAAGGAGATGCATTTGCTTTGTATGAACAACTTAGCGAAAACGAGAAAGCCTCCGCCGTGGATATCGAAAAAGCTTTGTTGGATGCATTTGCGGTTGATCTTTTTGAAGCCTACGATCTGTTCAGGGATCGCAGATGGAACGAAGGCGAATCCGTTGATATATATATGGCCAGTTTGCGTCAACTTATGCAGTTGGCTAAAGTTGAAAACAAAGAATTATTGCAACGAGCTTTTATAACTGGTTGCCTGGTGAAATTTCAAAGCAGCTACAATCGCAAGTCAAAATATTCGGAATCAACTTGAATGATGTATTGAACCACGCAAGAGTACTTTTGTCAAAAGTAACGAAAGAAGAATGTCTTTCAACAACAATCTCTGGAAGTCATAAAAACAATAATAGAAAATCTGCTTCACGATTCAACTGTTACAATTGCGGCAACCCTGGGCATGTTGCTCGAAGCTGTTTTGCAAAGAAAGAAACTGTTACTGAGGGAATACAATGTTTTCGATGTGGAAAAACTGGACACATTGCAAGATTTTGCTCCTTGAAACAGGGAAACGCAAGTGGGAAACCTCCAGCGCTAGCTGTTTCCCTCGACAACTAACGGCACTTCCGATATGCAGTGTGCATGTGAACACATATGCAGGAAAAGCACTGGTTGATAGTGGATGTACTCGAACCATCATTTCAAACAAAATGGCTCAAAAAGCAGGTGTTTGTGTCAAAAGAAACGAATTCATGGTACTGGCTGTAAATGGAGAACTTGTGAAAACAGTGGGGAAAGCTATAGTGACATTGATGGTTGCAGGAAAACAACTACAAGCATCCGTAATGGTTTTAAAAAACGTTGTTAACGGTATTGATGCTGTTATTGGTATGGATATTATTTTTACGATGGAAAAATTGAATTTGGTTTTGTTTCAATTCACACAGAAAAACAATTTGTTGATATAAAGGACAAGGACTTTGACGCTAATTTTGATGGCAAGAAATGGACTGCTAAATATAAATGGAAACAAGATGAACCACAACTGAAGAACTTTGTCACGCAGTACAAAGTAAAACCCAAGTTGATACATCAATTTAACGAAGAGATGGACTTATGGGTGGAAAATGGTTGGCTAAAACCATGTAAAATAGATGAAAATAATAAAAAAAGGATTGTCCCTTTAATGGCAGTTGAACAAGAAAATAAAGGGAAGATACGGACCTGTCTTGGATTTTCGCGAGTTGAACCAATACGTTAATTCACATAACGCTTGAAGTGATGCCTGCGATGAAACATTGAGGAGATGGAGAAAAGTTGGTGACAAATTTGCACTGCTTGATCTCAGATGCGCCTACATGCAAATACACATTGATCCGGTTTTGTGGAAGTATCAGAGGGTCGTCTACAAAGAGATGCAATACCATCTTACACGTCTCGGATTTGGGTTAAATTCTGCACCAAAGATTATGTCGTCAATCTTAGGCAAAGTGCTAAGTCTTGATGCAGGTATTGGTGAAGCAACTGACCATTATATCGACGACATAATCGTTGATTTAAAAAAGACATTGGTTGAAAATGTCGTAAACCACTTGGAACGGTATGGTTTGTTAACAAAAGAGCCGGAAGAATGTGATGGTGCGATAAAAAAGTGCTTTGTTGGAAACGCGGCAATATCATTCCAAAGTCAGAAGACATCGAAAATGAAAAAATTACACGTCGGAGATTGTTTTCAATATGTGGTCACTTGATTGGACACTATCCAATTGGAAACTGGCTCAGAAATGCCTGCAGCTTTACAAAACGTTATAGCCAAGGAGATGCTTGGGATGACCTAATAGGAGATCAAGCACAGTCATGGTTGGTCAAAATATTTCGCCGTTTGGAAGCTAGTGATCCTGTAAATGGGACATGGAATGCTGATGGTATTCAAAATAAGCAATACTGTGGTGTGATGCTAGTAGTATTGCAATTGGTGTTGCAATCGAATATAACGGCGTAATAGTTGAGGATGCAGCATGGCTACAAAGTACAAATGATGTCATGCATAATAATATGGCTGAATTAGATGCTGTGGTGCGTGGAATAACCTTGCTGTTAAGTGGGACATCAAGAACCTACCAATATTTATTGATTCGGTAACTGTTCATGGATGGTTAAAAAGTGTGCTGACTGAAAGTCATAGGGTTCGGTCAAATGGACTATCAGAAATGCTAATAAAAAAATGTTAAAGAATTTTATTTTTTGGTTTAGATTCTGTATCTCAATAATATCCTGGCCTATCAATACGATATCCTGTAAATCCACTCACACTCATAAATCTTTAAAAAAATACTAATATTTTTAAATATTTCATTGTATATTACTGTATTGTATATTATTTTTAAATATTTCATTGTATATTACTGTTTGTATTAAAAATCGATTTTAGAAATATTACAAGTACAGAGTTCAACATACATTTTAGTTTTATTTGCCAATTCAATATATATCATAGCCAAGTTTAATTACATTTAATAACATTATGCGATATTTTCTCCAGCGCATTTAAGCATTGATTCAACGTTAAATTTCAACCTTTACTCGACGTCTTTGAGTCACGCTAAATCAACGTTTTATTGCCAACGTTACAAATCCTTGCAAAATTGACTGCGTTAACAACGTTACAGTAACGCTTTTCAAGTAACATTTTTTCAACGTTAAATTGCGACGCTTATGCAACGCTTTTTAAGTATCACTTTTTCAACGTTTAGTTGCGACGTTTTTGTAACGTCTTTTAGTAACGTTTTTCAACGTTACGGTACAACGTTTAATCAACGACTCTTTAACAACGTTACATATCTTTGCAAAATCGATTACTTTGTCAACGTTTCCGCAACATCTTTTGCGACCGGTTTTCAACGTTGATTCAACGCAGACATGTTTGCTGAGTATGAGTTATATATATATATATATATATATATATATATATATATATATATATATATATATATATATATATATATATATATATATATATATATATATATATATATATATATATACACACATTTATATAAAGTTAATAAAAACAACTTTGTATGTTCATTCTGTTTCAAAACATCCAACTAATATAATAAAAGAAACCCCTTGCACTATTGAGTTAAGATTATTGACTATAGCACGAAATGAAACTGTTTGTTTCATTTACTACTATAGTCGATTATCTTAACTTGTTGAAATATGTTTAATAATTCTATTTTTCTGTATGAGAAGGCTTTACATAAATCAGGATACAATTTGAAACTCACCTACCAAAGATTTTTTGATTATTATTACTTTTTCTTGATGTTTTTTATAAAATAATGAATTTTTAAAAGATTTTACGTTATTTTAATTTGTTTAAGATTAAAAAACTTTTTTTTTTTATTATATTAGCGACCAATTTAATGTTCGAGGGTTGGTAGCAATTCCTAAAAATATTTTTTATTCAAATATTTTTTAAATCTAATACCACTTTGTTCTAAAGAGAAAATTTAGGGCAAACCAACAAATATTTTCAAAAAAAAAAGTTGTTTTTAGAATCACTCTAACATATAGATATAGATATAATTGCGCTTATATTACCTGTCTGCTTCCACTTTATACGCAAAATTATCAATTATTGATGGATCACTTTTCAGTAGTTTTTCATATCTGAAGCTTTTATACGGTATTTATTTAAAGTGTTCTTTTTAATTTATAATATGGTCAAAATAGTCGAAAAATTAGTGGTAATTTAAAAATAATTTGCATTAAGCTGAAAATTATGGTGCAGGCATTAAAATATTATTGCAGACATTGGAGACATAATTACAAACAAAATAATAAAAGTCCCCACTGATCTCATTTCTCAGAAGCTATTCCAAGCCAAAAGTAAAATATTTTTTTTTGCAAATGCATTCTACTTTCTACCGTAAAAATTACGTTCCAGCGGCTTTTTTTTTAGTTTGGATTGAAACAATAAAATATTTCAAAGTGTTAGTGGGTTTTAGGGTTCTTCCATAAATTATGTCACGCTCTAAGGGGAAGGAAGGGTGTTAGTGGTTTTGTGACGACTCCTACGAGACTTGTTTTTAAAGAGTTACAGTTTTGTGACTAGAAAAGGAGGGAGAGGGGTTCAAAAGTGGTCAAATATTGCGTGACTTAATTATGGATGACCTCATGGATGACCTCTTACTTGTTGTAAAGTCGTTCTCATAAAAACTTTATATCTCTTTATAACATTTTTTTTTTAATTTTATTTAGGTGCCATAAGAAGACCTTATCCCAGAGCACTGTGGATGAGCATTTAATAGGAAGTTCACGCCTTCTCCCTAACCGATGTCGCAAAGCGTTTCCAGAGGTGGGGTTTGAACCACGGATCCTTTGTTTCTGAGGCAAGTGCGCTATAACTGCGCCACTACTGCTCAATAGGATGTAATAAAAAAAGAAACTTAGTTTTAATTTAGTTAAGGTCGTATTTGTTATTATAATAATAATAATTATTATTATTATTATTGTTATTATTATTATTATTATTCTTTTTTAAAGTTTTTAATTCAAAGCACACTTTTATAATCTCTGATAATAATAATAATTGATTAAAAAAAAATTTTCTGCATAATTTTTAAAACTAACTTTTGTTTTTTAAACAAAGTTATCAACACTGAAAGTATTTCGTTACAGTATAAATACATTTATTATTTACGTTACAAATAACGCAGTTTGTGGGCGTTATTAAATATACTGCGCGTTCAATTTTTTAGAAACGTTTCTTTGCAGTAAATACGTGTGGTTATTGAAAAATGTTTCTTATTAGTTATAAGACAATCTATACCCATACCCAGACCATTTGAATTGAGTTTGTGTTACCCAGTCAACGCATGAGATCAATATGATAATAATATGATATCAAAAATTTCTCATGCTGCGATATCAAATAATTATCTCAATATGATATCATATAGATGTCATAACCATAGATAAATAAATTCAAGTATGATTGTGATATCATTATGAGATCAAATTGAGATAACGACTTGATATCAAACCATGAGAAACTTTTGATATCTAAATTACATCGCATTGATATCAATTTTTGACAAAACACCACAAACTCGAGTTTAGCGTTTTGTCAAAAAAATCAAAACCTCAAATGTGTAATCTCAATATGATCTCATGGTATTGCTTGGCAAAAACTAAAAAGTTTCAAAAAACCGGTTTTTGGTTTTTTTAAATTGTAAAGCTGGATAATCGGTTTAATACTTGTTTTTATTATAAAACCGAATTTTTATTATTGCCGTATAAATCCAATGTAACAAACAAGATTGATATACTGGAATTAGATCTGTAAACTAAAAGAAAATATTTACTTGAGAAAGTTTTTTATACTTAAAATAAAAAGTTTAATTTTTTCATTAAATATTTAAAGATAATTTTTATCAATGTACAGTAATATTTACATCTTTTTTTATTCATTAGTTTTCATAACTTCTTTTTTCTATTACAATCCTTTTTTTTGAGACAACTCAATAACCTTTTTTTTCAATACTCTTTATAAGTGAATATTCTACTTTTAACTAAAATTTATGCTTGTGATCTGTTTACGAAAGTGTAATGTAAAAATATGCTACAATTTATAATATTTAAAGTAATACAAAAGTCAAAATTATAAAAACAAATTTGTTGACGAAAAATTTGATATTGTTATTTTATTATTTTTTTTAGTTTACAATGATATTTGTGATAAAATAACATAAAAGTCTTGGAAAAAAATTAGCAATTCAGCGTACTAACAACATAAAGCTGGTTTCAAAAAGAAAATCATAAGGATTATATCATCAGAATCTTAAAAGTTAAACATATTTATATGTAATAAATAGATATATTGAAAATTTAATATAACGCAAAGATACAACGTACAAACATTTTAATATTTAATATGCTAAAAATTTAACAAATACATTTTACATAAGTTTTTAGTATGATTTTAAATTTTTTTTTTTTTTTAAGTTGATTTAGATGCCCAAAGAAGTCATTACGGTCTTATCACAGAGCACCGCGGAAGAACATTTAATAGGAAGTTCACGCCTTTTTCCCAACCGATGTCGCAAAACTTGCTTGGAGGTGGGGTTTGAACCACGGATCTAACGTTTCTGAGACAAGTGCGCTACCACTGCGCCACGGCTGCTAATAAATGCTGTCCATAAACGGCTGTTAAAGAATGCTGTCCATAAAGGGAGTAAAAATTTCAAATTCTTTAAATATTCTACTGTTACACATCATTGGAAAGAGGATCAATACAGTATTTTAAAGGTAAAAAAATTTCAAAAATTGAACAATCGGTTCAAAAGTTATGACGGTTTAAGTACCGATTTTTCGATATATGATTTTGTTTTTCCTCATTTAAATTGTCATAACTTATTTAATTCTTGTCAAAATAAAAATATCTTGGTGTCAAAAAATATGTGTAAGAGTGGGCTACAAATTTTTGTTAAACTCTAACCACTGGGCGTATCGGATGGATAGAGGGGACACCAAACCACCACCTTACCCGTATGAAAATGATCATTTCTTCAGAAAAAATGTTTTTTTTTTCAAAACATAAGTTATTTGAATATAGGAAAAAAGTTGTTATAAAATTATATTAAACCACCGATGATATGACAGGCGTATATTAACAATAGAGGTGGTGCGGTGAAGGGTGCAGCGGTGATGGTTTAATGCACCCCAGGGGCGGATGCAGGATTTTTTGTGGGTTTTGCCTGTTTTTTTTTCGAGTTGCCAAAATAGTTTGCGATATTTTTTTTGTAAACCCCTCCCCGGGCTAGCGAGGGGGGGGGAGTTCAAAGTGGCATCAGTACTTTATTATTACTTACCGGGCATTGTTCTTAATTACCCATGTAAAACAAAACTAACAACAATGTTGCCTTGGCTATTCTGTTCATAAATTAGACATTTTTTACTTGTCTAACCTATTTAACGAAGTGCACCAACGAGAAGGTGAGCCATAGGACTTTGCACTCCATCTTTAAACTGCCATGTGGCCTCAGGTTAGCCCTCCATTTCTGGATTCTTTCCTTTTCTTGATAGGCAGTTAGTGTAAAGTAATTGTATTGTTGCCTTAGGTTAGCAAACCATTTCTGGATTCTTACCTTTTCATGATAGGCTAGTTAATGTTAATTATTTATATTATTACCTTAGGTTAGCCATCCATTTCTGGATTCTTTCCTTTTCTTGATAGGCAGTTAGGCCAAATTTTTTTTAAAGCTTTTTTTTTTTAATTTTTACTTTGTTTTTTTAATTTTCATTAAATATAAAATAAACTTAAATATAAAATAAACTAAAATACAAGAATATAGTCAATAAACAAAAAAGAAATTAATAAATTAATATTAGGTAAAAACCAAATCTAAGCGTCGTTCCCCTAAAACAGAAAAAATATTCAAAACTCTTTCTACATCAGGAATTATTTCTTGATAAATAGACATCAGAGCTAAAGAATTATATCCTGACTCTGTCATGCGGCTTTGCATATAAGTTTTCAGTCTGCGTATAACAGAAATGCTCCTCTCGCATTCACATGTAGTAATTGAAATTGTTCCCATTATTAAAAAACCTTCCCTAATGTTTGGCAAACACCTCATATCAATAGATATGAGTCTCTGTAATAGTGGATGGGGTCACAGATTGATTGTTCCAAAATGTTTCCCACAAATCTAATTTAGCATGAATTGATGTAAGATAAGGCATATCCAATATATAAAAATGCAAAAATTCCATAAAATCTAACTTCCAAAAACATTTTTCTTTATTTTTTTTTACAACAGTTGCAAGAATACTAGATAAACCTTTGTAAACAACCATCTCACTTTCATCAAATCTATCTTCTAACTCATTAATTAAATGATCTAGAAGAGGAGATGTGATTGAATATTTGAAATAATCTGAAACTGTGTCAGAGGGATAATTATCTCTATAAATTTGTCTGCCACAGAACCTTGGTTTAATTTCTGAAACATCAAGAGCCTTACCTAGATCAAGAGCAATTAAGTACCATTCGTCATGATAGACATCAATTTTATTTTTTTTTAAATCTAAAATTTGAGTTTTTAAACAATTTATTTCATTACACTGTTGTGATATATCAAACGCTTTAGTTTAAGGAACAACAGTGATGGCATAGATATAGTCCATTATTTGTTTGGTTAAAACTAAACTTACAATAAAAGAAAAATTAGTCATAAGATTTAAAAAACATAAAGCTTTTGAAGACGTATCAATATTATAAATCTTACATTCATTGTTTTGCGCAAGACTAAGACCAGTTGTACCAGATTTACATTTAATGAACCGTAGAAAATCTTCACAAATAACATTATCACAGTCAATGTATCTTATAACTAGAGATAGCTTTTCAACAATAGAATAATCAGAGGCTCCATCACACAAGATAGAAAAATAACCTGACTTTTTAATTTTATTAATTAAAACTTCTTCGAAGGTTTTTCCACAGCATTCAATAAGTTCATTTTGTGTGGTTTTAGATATATAGTTTGCATCTTTAGGAGCAGAACGAATATGGTGCTCAAGAACTTTATCACCTGCTTCAATGCAAAAATTTAAAAGCTCTACAAAGTTACCTATACCAATGTTGCTTTTACATGTTTCTCCAATCTTTGAATGATACTTACTGTCATCACAATGACCTCGAAAAGCAATATGATTGCAGCCAAGAAAAATAATTCTCTTTATAATTGGAATTAATTTATTTCGATTACTTATAATAAGTTTTTTTCTCAGATTATGGATGTCAACTTCAATCAGATTTTTTTTTGAATTAGATCTAGATTGCAGCATGCATTGACATTTGATGAAGTCAACAATTATTATTGTGATCCAGGTAAGCACGAACTGCATTACCCCATATCTTAAAAGGTTTTTGAATGAAGTTGATTATTGAGGTATTGTTTGGAATTCTGCTTCCCAACAGTGTACATGGAAGGCAGTATGCTCCATCTTCAATGTATGAGTAAGCTAAACAGGAATATTCAAGTAGCCATTTATGTAAAAATGATCGTTTCTTTTTTTTTCACCCGAAACAGGAAAAACAAAAGACGAGTTACGAATAAATATTTTATTAACTAGATCTACTAACATTGAATCATCTTTGCTAGCAGATAGTTGTCTACCGCGCTCATAGTAAGTAGAAACATCATAAAAAGGAAGGCTTGAAGACTGATCTGATGAACAAGGAATACAATTAAGTACGATTGGATTAGGAGTAATATCAATATTTACATCAATAAAATAGATTTTTGGGAGGTTGACAAGATAAATTCAGAACCTTAGTGGTAACAGAAGAATGAGATAAAACACTTGGCAAAACTGAAGACAATCTCGAATAAAAGGTTGCTTTCTCAAACAACTTAACAGAAGTTAATAGTCGAAGAATTTCATTTGTTTTATCTGATGAATTTATTAATAAAGCAGCAGAGTTGTAAAGACAGTTACCATTTTCCATTGACCAGTAAAGTCATAACAATGTTATGACTTTACTGGTCTTTAGTATATATATGTTATTAACATACATATTCTAAATATAACGAAAACAAACATATTGAACTAAACATTATTTGTCAATAATTATTGTAATGTAAACAAAATAAAACATAAAAAAACGTGTTTAAACTCATACATTAAAAAAATATTGTCTTCGTTTTCTTTTTGCATGGGAATAACAGCTTCCATTTAAAAAAAGATCTTTGTTTACAACGGGAAAGTTTGAATTAAGTTCTTTGAGATTATTAAAAAGCTTTGCTTTGTAAGTCGTAGCATTAGGCAAATGCTGGGCTTTAATGGCATTGGATAGCAACAAATCCATAATTGCAAACAAAAATAAAATTTGTAGTAAAAACTTATTAGCTAATTTTTGATAAACTTTAATTTAATCGAATACTCAAGGCGTTAATTTAATTTATTCGAATAATTAAGGCGTTATTAGAATAATTAAGGATTCATTTTTATTTATAAACGGAACCGAGAGAACCCTTTTGATCAAACGTTCCTGCAACTTTTTTTTGTTGTCTACCGGAAATTCGGGTCAAATGAATCCTGAAACAATAGGAATTTTTTTGGCCTTTATTACGGCAAGCAAAATAAATACATTGCAATGACGATCAATTAAAAGGGTTCTTTCGGTACCGTTTACTTTAAAATAAGAATCCTGATTTAATAGCGGCGTTTTGAAACATGACGGAGGAGAGTCTGAAACATTGTTATAGCCGTGTATGTTTTTCTATTAAGGCAATATTTTTTTTATAAAGAACTCATATGTTCATATTAGTATACTATAAATTAAAGTTTAGTATTATTTTAGATTATGAAACGGAATTTTTTATAATTTCTTAGAATATTATGGGTGAATCCTGGGCAACACAGGATACCCCCTAGATCCGCCCCTGCACCCTAGTATCAAATATGACTTTTTTCATAAATATTTTTATCTTTACTACAATGAATTCAATAGTATACATAACAAAAATATATTTTACAAGAATTTACATACACAAGTGCCGTTGATGTATGGGAGGAGCGTCTAACCCCCCCCCCCAACCTAAAAAAAAAACTTAACATAAAATCTTCAAAAGTTTTTTTCTGTATAAAAAAGGTTCTATAAAATAATACCGGACAACTACAAAACATTGAAGGTAAATGTAAAACTAATGTTAAATGTGTTGATGATGTTTTAACATACCCTGATATAAAAAAAAAATTTAATTATAAAATATCTGATTTTTTTATTTAAAGTACAACAACAAAGAAGTAAAAAAATATCTTACTCTGTCAAAAGTTACATTAGTGTTGCATCCTTTGTCAAATAAGTGGGGTCATTCCCCCTTCCCCGCCTGAAAAATCGTAAACTTTTTTTAAAAAAAAAACCTTTTCGATTAATTGGAGAATTAGTTGTTAAAATATTCTCTTATTACTGAGTTACTTCTATTATCAGTAAATAGTGGCAAAAAGGTAATCAAAACAAGGTATTTACCAACCTTTATAAATCTTCAAATGTTCCATATAGTGCTTGATAGTAGCTTAGTTAACAAAAGGTTCGGCTGCTTCAAAATTAAAAAAAAAATGTTATTAACACTAAATAATGTTTGATTATTTTAATGATGGTATATTTCATAAAGTTTTGTCGTGGCTTTTAGTGAATGATTACAATAATAAATTCTACTAATAAAATTATTTTATAGTTATTTTTAACACTAGACACCACGTAAAGGTAAGCCAGAGCCGTCTAACAAAAATGCATTGCAAGTCACAACACTTGCTGCACTTTTGTTTAGCAAGTCACAATACTTGCAGTACTTTTTTTAGCATGTCACAGCACATGCAATACTTTTTTTTAGCAAGTCACAACACTTGCAGTACTTTTGTTTAAGAAGTCACAACACTTGCAGTACTTTTTTTTAGCTTATAAATTTCAAGTTTATACTTTCACAGTGTTTTAATAATATAATATAAAATTAATAAAATTGTAACTCTCCTGAAATAACATCTGCAACACTGCAACAGACTGGATCTTTTTCATACAATCGTTGACAGCTTCCATATCTGTTTTATCATTTTTCCAGTGAGAAATAGTGTAAACTAAATTATTTGTTCTGCTACTAACTTTTTCTACTCTGCCATTATACAAAACAGGCTTGAATGTATTTGGATCGTATCATTTATGGTATAGTTATTTGCCTACAATTTTTCCGGACATGACATCTTCTAAATCATAAAGTTGGTCATTAGACAAGTTTTTGTGTGAACCTATAATTTCATCATAATTTAGTTTAGATAGCTCACGCTCTAACTTTTATTTTTCTTTCTCATACATTTTTTGGCGCTTTGATGCCTGTTTTTGACAAATACAACCAGTATTTGGTTATTGCATCAGACTAAAATATAATTGTAGCCTGATGCAATCGATTTCTAATTCTATTTCTATGCGCTACATAAACTGACCATTTAACAACTTTATCTCTCAAATTAAGTTCTAGACTGTCTAAATAATCCACAGTACTATTCTTTTTTGATCTAAGTTTGCAAAATATATAACAAATTGTTGCGTTAGGGGAACGTATTTTGGCATTGCTAAACATACCTATCAACTCCTCACTATCCATAGTGTGAAGCCTTGCGTTTGCTGTCTCTTCTTTTAATTTCTCTGTAATGTTAAGTGAGAAATATATACTATATTGTCAATTTAAAACATCTTCGACTGCATTTAGTCATTTTAAGAAGCTCTTCATCAATGGTGCATAAACTTGTAATTAATTTTAAAATGTCTGTTTTAAACGAGTTTCCAACAAAATCAGTCTGTCTGAAAAACAAATCAGCTAGATTGGATTTGCATGCTTAAACTGTTTGTACAACATTCTTCACTACCTGGATACCCTCAACATGATCAAAAGTTGCATGCTCTGTTGTTACATAAAATAATCTCATCCAAGGTCCAGTAAGAACTTTTCTAAATACCGCAAGCACACACTTTAGTTTAATGGCGGTTATATTACAAAAAGCAGCTCGAAGAGTAGCCTGTAAACTTTCACTGTTCCAATTGTGAGATAATGTTTAAAGTCACAATAATGCTGCACTAAAATAAAACAAGTTTACATTCACTACATTCACTACATTTCTTATATGATTTGTACAAGTGTTAAAGCTAAATAATTTATTGACTTGTTTGACAGTTTTGATATATAACTCACTATTGTCAATGAAAATATAAATTATATGGCCATTTCTACACTAAATATTTGCATCATAAGGTAATTTAAAGTTAGCCAAAAAATTGTAGGCTGCTCCACGAAATAACAAAACCCTTTTTTTCGGACCCATTTCAGCTTTATTAATGAAAAATAATAAAATAAAAAATAACAACAAATGATCAAAAATTTTGATAATCTTATAAGATTTTGATTATCTTATAAGCATAATTAAATTTTAATCTACAGTAATAAATCAACACATTTGCACAAATCAAATTTACACCAATACTTATAAATTTGCTAAAAAAAAAGATACTTTTTGTATTAACTTAGACAAACTACATGCACACTTTTGATAATGACAAATGATTGATGGAGCTGGAGTTTTTAAAACCAATGAAATTACTAACAATTTTATTTACTAAAAATAAAAGCATAAACACAAAGCTTTAACATTTCCTAAAAAAAGTTCTTATAGTGGATAAATTTTAGTAAAACAAATTAAAAAAAATTAAATTTCATAATATAAGTATCTATAATATATTCACTATGAAATACCAAGGTTTTTTTTCATGTATTGCATAATATAAGCTTGTTCTCCCATCTAACTTCAAATTTTTAAGTTTAGATCAGTTACTAATCTATAATCAAAGGAAAATTTAAAAAAGTCTAAAATCTATTTGAAAACTTTTTTCAAGAAAAACTAACAAACGTGTGTACTTATCAAGTTACTTTAACTTAAACTTATTAAATTATGTTTTAGATTTAATGTTCAATATTTTTAAATACCCTTATTTAACATGATTTAGTGCGACAGACTAGAATAAGAAAGACCTCGTCAATATTACTTGACAAAATATTTACTAATGATTTTCATAATTGCTTATAGAATCTAGAATAATCAAAGCCGAAAGTTGATCTTTTCACAATATTCTTAGTTATTAAAAACCCCCTAATCACTATTTATTTGAATTTGTTTGAAAAAATAGGTATTTTATATTTACAAATTCAAGAATAAATGGCGCAGTTTTTGCAAACACAACATGACTGAGCATTTTCAGTCTAACTGGTAAAAATAGGTGTACAAACAGTAATTTGCCACAAAAATTTTTTTTTTGATCTAGGCCCTAAAGTTGGCTGATAATACTCCCTAAAGTTGGATGATAATATTTACCAAAGTTGGTTGATATCACCCTAAAAAACACCATAAGTTTTGAAACCTTAATTAAATCAGCCAATGCAACTATGAAAAAAGTTAACTTAAACAGAGCGATGTGTGAAACCTTTTCAATCGTCTGAAATTAATAAAAGTATAAGAAGTCTTCTTAATATTTTATACAGTTTATTTTCGTCTTGAATTTATTTTGTATAATATAATAATAATAATATATCAATGCTGAAACAGAGATAATGCACCCTTGAAGAACCCATCACTAGGTTATTGCAGCCGTTGCTATAAATATAACCGTACAATTAAATAACTATATGATAAAAGTTTTGAATATTTATACAAAACTTTTATCATTTGTGCGTATATTATGTTCTTTTTATTAGATATTTGGTTTATCACATCTGTCTAATATTTGCGTTTTCCATTTCAAATTTGATCTTATTGTGACTTTTAAACCTCTTTCTTCATACAATAATTCTTAGACTAGTTATGAGTTATCTACTTAATTTATACTATTTAATTGTTATCTACTTTATTTATACTATTTAACTGTTATTTACTTTATTTATACTATTTAATTGTTATCTACTTTATTTATACTATTTAATTGTTATCTACTTTATTTATACTATTTAATTGTTATCTACTTTATTTATACTATTTAATTGTTATCTACTTTATTTATACTATTTAATTGTTATCTACTTTATTTATACTATTTAATTGTTATCTACTTTATTTATACTATTTAATTGTTATCTACTTTATTTAACTGATTTGGTGAGAAGAAGAACAGTACTAGTCCGTTTTTTGTTCACTTTTTTTCATAATTTCATTTAATTTACATCGATCTCTCCGATGTACTTCAAAAAAAATACATTTTCATCTTTCTTTCATTTTTTTTGTCATAAAGTAGATTGATAAATATTTTATAAACTAAAACTGTTTAAAACTTAAACATTGATTGTCTCGAAAGAAAAATATTGGCCTAGTACTGTTCTCCTTTTCACCGATTTAGTTGTACATTAAATTCTATTTGTCTATGTGTATAACTTTGCGTTTGTTAATATTTAAGCTAATTAACCAATCTTTACACCACTTTAAAATATTATTTATATTGTCTTTTAATGATTAACATTGTGTCAAATTATTTACTTACTATTATCTTTGAATTATTAGCATAAAATTTTGAATTACATGAGATGATCTCATTCAAATCGTTAATAAAAATGATAAATAAAATTGGCTCGAGCATGGAGCCTTGTGGAACACCACTCAAAACCATCATCCAAATTGATAAAAAATTACACATAAAAACTCATTGTTTACACGAATATAAAAATCTGCAATCCATTTCAATAATTTTCTTTTTATACCATAAGCTGATAATTTTAACAATAATTTTCAGTGCAGTACTGAATTGAAGGTCTTAGCGAAGTCTAAGAAATGCAATACCAACGGACAAATTTTGGGATAAATAATATGTTATCAAGTCCATAGATTCTACTAAACTGGTGAAACATGATTTATGTTTCGAAAATCAATGTTGGTTCTGGTTCATTAACTTCACACTATATAAAAGTTAATTGTGCAGCCCTTTATAATGGATTCCATTACCATACATACAATAGAGGTTAAAGATACGGGTCTACAATTCTCTGCAATCAATCTACTGTTATCTTAAATAACGGGGTTTCATTTGAAGCTTTTCAAATATCAGGCAGTATAGAATTATTAAACAATATATTCCACAGAATACTTAACGGTTTTAACAAACTGAATGCGCATTGTTCTAATACAAATCCATGCACATTATCTACATCAATACTCTTGTAGGGATCTATTTTTAATAATTGTTGATACACTTTTGACTCATTAAAGGTTGATATAGGACAATCTTAATTTGTTTGAATAGAAAAATTTGGTATTTTATTGTTGTCTTGTTGTAAAAATACTGATTTAAATTGATTATTTACTTGATTAACAATGTCCAACCCATTAGTTAATGACTCAACGTCTTGATTTTTTTCTCCTCATATAACCATGAACTGATTCCTGTTGTTTAACGTGCGAGTAAAATTGTTTTGGTTTTAATCTGAAATTTTTTATTATTTGTATTTCTTGATAACTTTTATTCTTTTTTAGCTTCTTTTTTAAATAGCTTATACTGTTGCATTAGGGGTAAAATTTCCAGCCAGAATTTCTATTAAGCTTCCCTAAAGTGTTTTTACCCTTAATTAGTGATTATTTATTTTGTATTATCAGGCAACTATTTTAAATTTTATTTATTTATTTTATATCATTAGGCAACTAATCTAAATTTTTTTTTATATTGACTTGTGCTAATGACAGCTATATATATTTTTAGATGCAGATGCATATAGATCTGTATGTAAAAAATATATGCCAGGTATTAGCGCAAGTCAATATGCTTATTAATATTTGAAATTAGAACAAAAATCTAGTGATTATTTGGAACATATCAAGCCTCAAATCCTAATTGAAAATCCAAATAAAGATTGTACTAGAGTAAGTATTAGCCAAGTAGTTATAAAAAGAAAAAAAGTCCATTTAGAAAGCTTAAGTTAAAAGTCTAGTTAAAAAGCTTAAGTTAAAACCCCATTTAGAAAGCTTAAGTTAAAAGCCCAGTTAGAAAGCTTAAGTTAAAAGCCCAGTTATAAAGCTAAAGTTAAAACTATAAACTTTAGTGGTAAACATTTATTGACTTTTTAAAATTACTTACTTAATACTCACTTTAACATAATCTTTTTTTGAATATTCACTAAGGATTTGACTGTTATATTCTAAATAGTGATTAAATTTTTGCTCTAGTTGCGAAAATTAATAAACATAAAAGATTTTAGGATTAATATATATATTATTCCATAAATCTTTTATAAGACATTTTAATATTATCTTTTATAAAAACTTTTTCCAATTCATTCTGAAAATTATTTGTCAATATGTTTGTAATTACCTCGCTTATAATTAAAACGAATAAACTTGACTAATTTTTATCATTTAAATAAAATGTACAAGTTTAAACTAAATATTAAAACTGATTTTATTTTTTGCACTGATTGGCTCGTTGCAATTGGTATTGAAAACTGTAACTGGTGATTCAGATGTATTTAGATCTAGAAGACTTGCAATAACACCTTTACTAAGCTAAAATGTTGGTTTTAGCAAAAATTATTGTAGTTCTAAAAATAGATAAGTAAAAATGTGAGCATCTAAATGATCATATTCTGATATTGATACTATATCATTGTAATCCCATGTTAATTGTGAACATTTAAAATCACCACACAATCTTGAATAACTTTTTTATATACAGCTTGAGGATAGTTTCATCAAATCATTGATTTGATTTGATTTTATTAAGTTGTATGGAGAACAATAAACGCATCCTAAAAGAAAATTTTCTTCACCAATGATTAGTTTACTCCAATTAGGAGAATTAACTATTATTATTATTATTATTATTATTATTATTAATTACTCCAATGATTAATTTACTTCAATTAGGTTCAATAGACCAGTAATGGAAACTTCAATAGACCAGTAATGGAAACTTCAGAGCATAGAAGATAATTTTTGACTTGTAATACTACGCCTCCATTTTTCTACAGTACAATTTTTTCAAAATGATGTATAACCCCTCAAATAAATTAACGACTGTAGTGTTCACAATGTTTCTGTTACAAAAATAATATCTGGACCATTATTTTATATCCGTAATTCAAATAGAAACCATTTATTTTTAAGCAAAGTTACGTTTGTCTACCAGCATTATATCGAATCATATTGATATTGTTGTAATTAGATATCTGAATGCTTAATAGTATTGACATTTGTAACATTAACTTCTATAGTATTTTAATTTAATATACTTTGATTATTACTTTGGAATGAAAAATCAAAAGGATTGGTTATTTTTAACAAAGGGTTGTAAATACACGATCTATATATTTCAAAGGTGGAATATGTTTTTGCATTTAGTGATTGCTATTGAGTCATCTTAACTTAACAATTTTATTAGATCTAATACCATAATAAAAATGTGGATCATTATTCCTGCTACTTTTACTTTTGCACTTAACCCTCAATTGCTTTTGTAAAATCTTCTGTGCACCTGTCAAGTCTGGATTTAAAAATATGTTTTAAAAATCAATACTTCCATTTAGTTTTCTTGCATTCTTTAAAATTAGATTGCGTGTTTATAGACAATCAAACTTAACTATTACTAGTAGTGGTTGGTGGTTGGTTGTAGTTTGCTTAAATTTTTAGACCTTAACCTTATGAACCTGTTGGTTTGAACATTACTTCTTAAATCTTTTACTTATTTTATTACTTTGATAATTTAACTATTTAATCATCTTTATGTTTATAATTATTTTTATTCATTCATTGTTTTTAGATGACAACGGTAAACTAAAAATAATTACGTTTGTTTTCTTTCTGAATATTTTATACTTACTTTGATAAATACGATTCTTGAGAAATTTTTTTTATCAAAGCAAGATGCATTACTGATTTAGGTTTAACGCAGTCAACAATACACGACAATGTATTACCAGTACTAACAATACCATTATTTGAGCAATTTACCAAACTTCGTAATTTAGCAATTTCATTTTCTAGACTATCAAAGATTTTTAATCTTCTTCTAAATTATTTAAAAACTTTGGCATATAAAATTCGCCGAATGGTCACACACGAGCAGTGAACGCCTGAGGGAAGAAATGAAGTACATTAGAATAAAGGAGAATTATTTATTAGACAAAGCATATTTTGACAGTTGTCATGACAAAAAAAAAAGATTAATAGAGGAATATTTAAAAATAAATAAGACAGGCTATACAATTAAAACAGTACTCAACAATAATAACAATAAAAAAAATTAAAAAAAAATTAAAAATAAATAATAAAAAAAAATATATGAAAATAAAAAAAAATTAAAAAATAAAAAAAATTATTTTATAAATACCAATATGAACTAAAATATACAAGAAATACATAACCAGTCAAAAATTTGTAAAACAAAAAACCATCAACAAATTAAAAATATGTTAACAACAATGAAAGGACTAATATTGGAAAAAAAAAACATTAATGCTAGAGTGTAAACATAATTAGTGTAGTGATTAAGTAAAAAAACATCTCTTCAGAGTCGCGTCTGTTATTACTGGCGTTTCGATGAGGATCAGCATTTATAACTAGTTTATCCCGTCAGACAAACGTCATCGCCACTTATGCTTTACCCCGCGACTTACGCCTATTCTATACTGCAGTAAAAAAGGACTCACTACAAATAGCCAAAACCCAACCAACTCCAAATTTGTAAAGCACCAATATTTTTTTTTGATGATATGATATAAAAAGTATAGATTTACTGAACAAATAAAAATAAAAATAACTAAATAAAACACTTACCGTATTACCAAAAGAAAACATGAAAACAAAATAAATTAAAATTCTAACAGAAACATAAAAATATTAACCAATTTATTTTAAGAAATAAAACCAAATAGGTATTATTAGCATAAACAACCTCAAGATAATCAGAAAGCAGTATACCTCATTAAATTTTTTTTTTAATAAACAAAACAATACCCTTAAATAAACTCTAACGCTGTTATAGATACCTCATTCGAAATATGATAACCATTCAAAAGTGTAGGAAAATGAGTAACCCGCGAAACCCAAAATCATAACAATAATAGAATAATATATGATAGCGAAAAAGAACGTTGCACAAAAACCTTAAAAATGTAAGCGACATTTATGTAAACATTAAATGAAGGATATAAAAATATTCTCTGAATAATAATAAAGATGAAAATTGTGCATGTGAAAATTAAAACAAAGCTGAGTAATAAATGCAAGATAATATAACATGAAAGTTTTTGTAAACAGTAATAATATGAAAATCAGGAGATAAGTAATATATTAATAAATATAGCAATAAGACTAAATAAATATTGTAATAAAACGAGATAATTTTAAGCCAAATGAGTGGTTAAAAAATTAGTTGTGGGTAATATAACAATGATATAAATCGTGATATAAAAACGATCTAGAAAGCGGGAAAAAAAAAGTTGTTAAAAAGTGAAGTTTTCTCTACGGTCCGAATTAAAACTTTGAGACCATATCTAAATCGAAATTTCCGATTTTTCTTTACGGTCCGAATTAAATGTAACTTTGAGACCATAACAAAATAACAAGGAAAAACATACTTTATAAAAACAAGTCGAAAGCCGCTAGTTTATAAGAATCGCTCTTATACTTATATGTAAATTCATATGAATCCTTTAATGAAAAATTCAATCACACATGATAAACAAATATAGATAACATACAAATCTGTATCTACATTTCAACAACATATTTATTAAAAGAAAGTATTATAAAAATAAGGATGAGTTCAAACAAAGATAGTTTATCTATAAAAGAACAAAAAGCATGCAAAAGATGTAAACAGGCTGTATGTGCATAAGGGTGTATAGGTGTAATGTGTAAGTCTGTGCTGTTCATGTCGTTCAGTAGAGTCTTGTATTTTTAGTAACCAGCGTAAAAGATTTGTCTCTGAACTAAACCAAGCCAGCTCAGCCATCCAGAAAACCATGATGGATTAAACACCTATGCATGGATTTATAACTGACTTATGACTAAAAAGCTAGCCCAGGCATCTTCCACAGACAAAAATCTTTTTTCGCGGTGACAGTAATTGCGGTTAGGATAATAGTCGTGCTCGATGACCGTAACACTAACCCTTACGGGCTAGGCCCAATATTATTTAAAAACTTTAGCATATAAAATTCGCCGAATGGTCACACACAAGCAGTGAACGCTTGAGGGAAGAAATGAAGTACATTAGAATAAAGGAGAATTATTTATTAGACAAAGCATATTTTGACAGTTGTCAAGACAAAAATAAAGATTAATAGAGGAATATTTAAAAATAAATAAGACAGGCTATACAATTAAAACTTAACAATAATAACAATAAAAAAATTAAAAAAAATAAAAAATAAATAATAAAAAAATATATACATAAAAATAAAAAAAAATAAAAAAATAAAAAAAATTGTTATATAAATACCAATATGAACTAAACTAAACATTTTTTTTACCCTGTCATCGAAATCTTTAGATGAAACTGTTGCCATTTAATTTGAATATTGTCCTAGAACATTCATTTTGCAGAACATTCATTTTACAAAACATTTATTTTACAGAACATTCATTTTACAGAACATTCATTTTACAGAACATTCATTTTACAGAACATTCATTTTAGTCGTCAAACCATCTATGATTTATTTGAGAGCTACTGTACTTTTAATTCTTGTGTTATAGTTTTTTTATTACACCGAGACTAAAAAGTTTTATAACACAGAGACTAAAAAGTTAATTATATAATTATAGAGTAAAAGATTTAATAAATAGTATTGCTTTTTTTTCGGAAAAGAACTTAAATAATGCGAGGCTTCATTGTTATTATTACCAAGTGGGTAACCTAATGCTACATATAGAGTTAGGTGACCGACTTGGTAATAATAAGTATTTCTTTACTTGCTAATGATAAGTAATAATAAAGTAGTTTCCAATAAAAAATAAATATATATATATAGCATGTAACTAAATAATAACTAAGATGAAATAAGATTTTTCCACATTTCTAGCACACATTTTTGAAAACTACGATTCATAATAGAATAGATAAAAGGATTTAGTACGCAGTTTAAACAAGCGCTCATTATTCCAAAAGTTGTCACTTGAAAGCCGCTGCTTTTATTGTAATAAACGCGGTACAATGCTGCAACAAAAAATGGTGTCCAACAAAAAAAGAAGCTTAACACTAAAATCATTAGCATTTTTGTAACTCGAATTTGCTTTAAATTTATTGCAATAACAACCATTTGACGCTTTTCTATTTTTTTTTTCTGCTTCAAGAAAACTATTTTGAATCAAAGGGAATTTACTATCTGCCGTAGTGGTTTCTTTATTCTTATATTTAGAAAAGTAAATTGTAACTTTTTTATCGTTTAGTGTTTCGTTTCGTGCTTGTTGTGGAACTGATGAATCAGGTGCTTGCTCAAACGTCGATACATTTTCCGATTGCTCAGAATATTCAATAGAATTTATATTACTTTTCAACTTGGTTTTTTCATGTTTGTTTAACATAATAAGTATGCATAAATATAAAGTAGTTAAAAACACCATAGGCAATACATAAGCGATAACACCGAGAAAATAAGAGTATTCTTTTGATTTTTTTACATCAACATTACAAAAGTTAGAGCCTGATTTGAACCTACTCCAACCAATCAAAGGTGGAAATGAAGTTAAAGCGGAAAATACCCAAACGCTAATGATGATTATATTTGTTCTTTTCTTAGTATAAGGTATTTTAATATCATTTGCTTTAGCAACGTTTAAAAATATGTTAATGCTAATCATAACAAGAGTCCATATCGACGTTGTACAAAACAGTGAATTCAAGAAACCTACTAAATCACAAACAAAACTTTCTAGTAACCACTTTTTTGCAATAGTAGTAATTATGATAGTTGGAATTCCGCACGCAGCAAAAAGGAGATCTGTTATTGCCAAATTTAAGACAAAGTAGTTTGGTACAGTTTGCAGTTTTTTATATTTATGTATAGCAATAATGACAACCAAATTACCAATTATGCCAAACAAAACACATAAAAAAAGGTACACAGATTTAATGGAGACTATTTCTTTAGAAGTTTCTATAGTTTTATTATCAACAAAAGCCATTTTAAAAGCCTTTTTTTCAAGTGTTGATATTTTCATGGTTCATGTTTTCGTAAAAAAGTCCAATGCAATTCGCGTGTAAAAAAAAATATATAATGCTTTAAAATGTGTTTAAAAGTAAAATATAAATGCGCTATAATGTGTTTTAAAGGAAAACTTCAATTAACATTTCTTTATCTAATAATCCGCCTAGAAAACATCAATGTTTTAATGCCCCCAGAAAAATTGCCAGAACGAATTATGTGTTAAAAATCTACATACAGTAAATTAATACAAATAAAAAAACTTATATAAATTAGGGCATAGTTTGTTATGTTAATTAATAAAAATGCTAATTTGTTAAATAAAGTTTTAAAAAAGGAATTTATAATATTAAATTCAAAAAAGCGTGAGTATCGCGTATTAAAACAAAATCGTAAAATATTTTAATGCTTACTATAATTACTTAATACTTTAATTTTTTTTAGTTTTTGTTTTTTTTGCAAAAACCATTTAAACGGTATGAAAAAATAGTTTGATAAAACAATATATAGCAAAATTTGAGACCTGGTTTTAGGCAGAATAATAGGTTTTTTGTGAAAATGTAGACGTTTTTATAATTACTTGTCACAAAAACTGTTTTTACTTAAGTCACATGATACAAACAACGTTAAACTCATTCTAAAATTTAAATTAAACCTTATTGCAGGCACGGTTCTAATGAACAAATTTTCGAAATTTTAAAAACTTTCGAAATGCCTAAAAACATTCGAAATGCCTTTTTGAAGAAAAAACTTAAATAAACATAAGTTTTTGGAGTATGAAGGGACTTGTAATGTGGGATTGGGAGTGAGAATGTACGAACAGTTACAGGAAGAGAATGCAACTTTGCTTAATAAAAAAATTGTTCGAGATTATGTTTTGTTGGAACAAGAGATGATAGCTCGCTCTAGAAACAATCACGAATTTGTCAGAGAACATCTTTGTTGTTTAAATATATAATTTAAAACTAATTGTTTTAATAGTAAAAATTTTTAGTGGAAACTTATTGCTTTTAAATTTCTTTCAATTTTTTACCCAATCCGATATTTTATATTTTGATGTATTTGTTTTTTGCAGAAATAATTTATATATATTTTTTTAAAATTATAAAGTATTATTACATAATATTACATAAATTTATGATTCTGTTACAGTTTTCTTTAATATATTATATATTACCACAGCAAATTACATTTAATTTTTTATATCTAAATACAGGGTGTTCCAAAATCGTTGACCATATTTCGTAGCCCAATAATTTTGGTAAATTTTGTTGGAATGACCTCAAATTTTCACAGCTTGTGTAGAAACGTTTTAAGTTTATGTGTGTAACATTTGGCGTTTCTATTTTTTAAGAACTGGTGCTCACTTTAAAAGAAAAATCATTTTGCATGTTAGAGTATAATCAGATTCAGTCACCGAAGACAGTGCAACGTACCTTCTTTAGAAAATTTGGAAATGTTTGGTGAGTTCAAAATTTGGACCTTTAGTTAATATGTTTTGCGCAATATCCAAGAAAAAGGTTTATGGGCCATTTTTCTTTAAAGGAAACGTGAACGGAGATATTTATCTTCAAATGCTTCAAAATTGGCTTGTTGATCAACTTATAGAAAATGAAGACAAAAGCTTCAATTTTTAGCAGGATGGGGCTCCACCTTACTGGAAGCTCACTTTACAAACCTACATCAATGAGGTTCACCTGAGATTTTGTTCACAGAAGAAGACGACTTGCTTCTGAAATGGCCACCACGATCATCCAACCTTTCTCCGTGTAATTTTTTCCGCTGGAATTATGTTAATGGACTAATCTTCGTACCTCCTCTTCCAGCAAACATTGTAGAACTGAAACAGAGAATTACAGCTGCACTGGAAACTGTTACCGAAGTCATGCTACAAGGAGATTAGCACGAGCTTACCGACTAGGCATTTTTTTTTTTAATTTTAATGTGCAAATTTAATTTTTAAATTAGCTGGAATACGGAAAGGGGGGGGAGGGGTTAAGCAATTTTGAGATGATTTGTTGCAGGTACGGCTCCCTTTAAGTAATAGACCATGAAACGTAAATTTAGAAATAAATGTGGGAGCCGATATTTTGAAAATCAATATGATGAGTATTATTTGTTTTATAACAAATAAGTTTTATTGAACATCTTCTGTTAAAAATGCTTCAGACAATGCAAAAATTAATACAAATTTATATAAAAAATTTATAAATATTTTTTAATGTTTTAATAGTAAATTTAACTTTGTTTTTTCAATTTAAAAACTTGCCTAAACAATAAAATAAAAACAAGTTTTAAATCAAGTAAAGTTAAGTAAAATACTGTCGGAGTAACTACACCTTAAATTAAGAAGTAAGTTTTAGTGTAAAGAATTAAATAATACTTTTAAATTCATAAATAAACTTAAATTTGTTAACAAATTTTAACAAAAATAAAATAACAACAAAAGTGTCAATGAATAACTGTCAACTTAACAAAATTTAAAGTTTGCAGTTTTTTGATAAAAAATATTTTGACAGTATATTACCACGACGTCGTTCCATACCAAAAGAGTTTTTAGCAGGGTTGGCAAAAACCCGGGTTTTTGACCAAAAACCCAACCCAGCTGGGTTTTTGGGTGGGTTTTTGATGGGTTTTTGCTAAAATTTGGTATAAATCTTTAGTAATCAAAGTTTGATTAATTTATAGTTTATAATATAATAAAGCTATTTTTCATTTTTTACAGGTATATTTTCTTAAACAAAAGCTTTATTAATAATCAGGTTGCATTTTTTTATAATATAAATCTATTTTTAAATAGAGTTATCTTTTTAGTTAAATTTAAAATATAAGTAGATAATACGTCTTCAACATGCCAAAGTATCATTCAGGGGGAAGAAATAAGGCTAGTGAGTGGAATGAAGTGACCATATTAAGTGATCAACCAAGTAGAGTAATATGTAATTATTGCAAAGTGAGCATAATTAAAAAAATAGAAAGAGTTAAGATCCATTTGGATAAATGCAGAAGAAAGAATAAACGAAGCAATAATAATTTCCCTGAAGTGTTAAGTGATATATCAGTTTTAGAGTCAAGGCCATCTACATCTGCAGCATCAAATAAGTCTAGCCTGTCTGATGATAATGAGCAAGATGGTTTAAGCTTTATTAGTGATTCTTTTTATTCGTCAATTGTTCAGTCAACTGCAATGACGATGCAACAGCAAATATCTATTTCTAAATTTGTTACTACAACAACAAGTAATCAGAAGGATGAACTGGATTTACAAGTTGCAAGATTTTTCTTTTCAGCAAATATACCATTCAACGTAGCAGAAAATCTTGAATTTACCAAGCTGCTTAAAAAACTTAGACCTGGATATGAGCCACCAAATAGAAAACAGATATCTTCAGAACTCTTAGTAAAGATAAATGAAGAAGTAATCAATTTAATGAAAAATGAACTTGCTGATGATAGTGCTGTTACCCTAATTCAAGATGGTTGGAGTACATTCAGTAATGATCCTATAATTGCTCATACCATCCATAGTAAAAATAAACCTTATCTCATTTCTGCAATTGACACTGGAAGCGTATCAAAAACAGCAGAATATTGCGCTCAAGCTGCTAAGGATGCAATTAAAATTGCTAAAGAAACGTTCAATAAAGATGTAAGTGTTAGATGTTTAACTGCTTTATTTAATGTATATATATATACTATATACATATACATTTATATATATATATATATATATATATATATATATATATATATATATATATATATATATATATATATATATATATATATATATATATATATATATATATATATATATATATATCAGGGTTGGCATTAAAAAACCCGCCCAATAAAACCCAAAAAAACCCACCTAAAAAAACCCAATAAAACCCTGGAAAATCTGGGTTTTATTGGGTTTTTTTAAGGATATTTAATAAGTTTATGAACTATTATAACCAACTTTAACATTATAGTTATAATATTATTTACTAAAATAACTATTAACTATTATTATGAACTTAATTATTATTAAATATTATTATTAACTATTATAACGAACAATAACAGCTATCAGAGCAGGTTTACTATTATTTGAATCATTATTTGGAAATACATTATAACAATTTTTATTCAAATATTTTTATCGATTGAGATTTTTATTACTTTATGTTATTCACCTCCCAAGTTGAATTTAAATGAGCAGTTGTGACCAGAGAAGCCAACACAACAGTCGAGGAGGCTACCTTGTTGTGGTTACAACCCTCTCTCAACTCTTACGCGGTAATGGTGTTGTGGTAGAGCGCTCACTTCATAAGTGATAGGTTCCGAGTTCGATCTCCATCATGTCCTTGGCAGTACCGCGCTCAACTCCTTTCTCTGCGCAGCGGCCTTGTTCGTCAAAGTTCGTGTTTCGGATTTATAGAGTTGAGAGAGGGTTATAACCACAAATAAGTAGCCTCCTCGCCTGTAGTGGTCTTAAGCCTTGAGGATGTGAATTGATTTAAAAAAAAAACTCTTTAACTCGTAAACACGAATCTTTATAAACAAGGCCGCTGCGCAGAGGAACAAGTTTGTTTATTCGAATTTCAATTGAAACTTCAGTTACTACCTCCCATTCTCTAGCCTTCTTTTTCACATTTTCTCATTGACATTTTTAATTATATAGAATAATACTTTTAAATTTAAAATAAATCAATACATATAGATTAAGCGTGAAATTTTTTTTCTATTAGCTTTAAATAATATTTAAAAATCTTTTTCAAAATAATTTGAAAAAAACTATTTTTCAAAATAATTTGAAAACTAGTTTTTTAATAGAAAAAAACTAATTTTCAATATCATTAAACAAAAACACAAAAATTTTTTTTACAGAGACAAAATAAAAATTAAACCCAAAAAAACCCAATAAAACCCAAAAAAACCCACTGGGCCGGGTTTTTTTAAAAAAACCCGGGTTTTTGCCAACCCTGATATATATATATATATATATATATATATATATATATATATATATATATATATATATATATATATATATATATATATATATATATATATATATATATAAGGCCTCATATATATATATATATACATATATATATATATATATATATATATATATATATATATATATATAAGACCTCATATAAATACATATATATATATATATATATATATATATATATATATATATATATATATATATATATATATATATATATATATATATATATATATATATATATATATATATATATAAGGCCTCAACGGAAGAACGATTTTAATAAAATGATTTTTGGGGTGATTTTAATTCGTTGAACTACATGATGGTGTTTTAAAACTTAAAAATTGATTTTCTCAAGACATCAAAAGTGTGACTCTGATCGTTCTTCCGTTGAGGCCTTCATATATATACACATACATGTTTCATTTTTTATTTACGTATTTGCAGTATGCACTGACAACGAAAATAAAATGTCTAAAATGAGAAAACTTTTGCAGGTTGAAGCCCCTAAGTTGATAACATTTGGTTGCTCTGCTCATTTTTTAAATTTGGTTGAAAAGGATGTCTCTCCAAAATCTATAGTAAAGCATATTAAAGCAATTCATAAATATTTTCGTAATCATCACCAACCACATGTATGTATTAAATTCTTTACTTATTGATCATATTCTGTAATACAATACTATGAAATAACACAACTGTGTTAATGATATAAGCCTAATGATAATGATGGCAAAAGAGATCCTAGCTTTATTTTAACAAAATTATTTTTTAATATTTCTTTGTTAAATTTTCTTAAATAAATTTATTATAGGGTTGGTTATTGGAAAAAGGTGGACTGATGCCACAGCTACCCAATGATACTCGCTGGAACTCCCAACTAGATTGTTTACAGACATACATATCTAATTATTCTCTGTACGTTGACATTAGAGGTGAGCATATGGAATCCATTGATCCTTCGATAGGAAGCCTAATTGACAATCTATCAATACAGAGAGAAGCAATAAATTAATATGCACAACTGAAAATTGTTGGTGTTGCGTTAGATAAGGTTAATAAAATTAGTTATTAATTGAATTTATTAAATTTAATTATATTAAGTATATTAAAACCACTTATATTAGGAACAATATCACCATTAACTTTATTTACCTAATTATTAGCAAAATTATTGTGTTTACTGTAGTTGCAAGCAGACGATACAACTTTGTCTGAAGCAGTTGAGATTTGGCAAAGCCTCATACATAATGAAAAATTGGCTTTGTACAAAGATGATATTTTAAAGAGGTTCAAGAAGGCAATTATTCCATGTCATTTTCTTGCCAATTTAACAGATCCAAAATATGAAGGTAACTAAACAATTGTAAAAAACTTAAATTGCATCTGATTAATTTTTAATAAAAACAAATGTAAAGTTTTTATTTAAGTTTACTACTCTTATAACTTTACTTATTTACTTAGGAAGAACATTGGATAGAAGTCAAGAAGAAGAAGCTGAGGAATGGTTGAATGAAGTCTATCCTGAATTTATGCCAGGCTATTATGCGTTTAAACTAAAAGATGCTAATTGTTTCCCAACATATTTATTCAACGATAGTGTTAAAAGCACAACATCAGCAACAACAATGGAGAATTATAGAAATGAAAGAATCTAAGTCTTCCAAATTGCCTGCAAATTTTGCAAAATTTTTACGGCAGTTGCACACTTGTCCAGCTAGTACTGGATCCATAGAAAGATTTTTCTCATCTTTTGGGATTATTTGAAGCAAAATTAGAAATCGTTTAGGAAAAGAAAAAGCTGAAATGTTTGTACGAATTTACAGACATTTAAGATCAAGATGCACAATTGCTGATGACTTTTAGATTACTTTGTTTTAAATGATTAAGCTTGAATATTATTGCTTCAAGTAAAATAAAATTCTTGTTTATGACTTACTAAACTTCATTTTTTGTTGTTAGTTGAGCAGCATCAAATCTTGTGTCTTAATGGAAATTGATTTATGAACAAAAAAATTAAAAATTAGAAATTTAAGACCAAACACCCATAAAGTTGGGTTTTTGGTCGGTTTTTGGTCTTGGGTTTTTGGGTGGGTTTTTGGGTGGGTTTTTGGGTTTGGGTTTTTGGGTACCAACCCTGGTTTTTAGAGCTCTTTGAGTGATAAGAGTAACATACATAAAAGCGTCGCACAAAGATGTGCAGCAAGTGTTGCACAGGGATATGCAACAAGTGTTGCACGGGGTTGTTTAACAAACTTTAGTAGAGAAAAAAACTGCAAATGAGAAGAAAACCATTGAATAGCATTATAATAGATGGAATTTTTAACCCACTTCTATTGACGTAATTTAGATATTGATCAAACTTTTCAAAATAAAACATTGTTCTGGTCAAGTTTTCATTTTCGTTAAGCAAATCATCATTTTAAGACACATCCAGCAATATAAACAAGAGACATCTTTGATTAAACAGTTATAATATTTTGTAGTGTTGGTATTTTGGCAAAGATTTAAGCTGAAGATTCATAAAATAAATTATAAAAAAATTGACAAGAATGTTCTGCATCAGAAATTAACTTGTTAATGTTATATGACAACAAGAGTAGGGGAGAGTATGCACCCATGATCCTAAAAATCTATCAGGCCAACTTACTGAATATATGTTTTTATTTCAATCTCTAAAATAACAGTACATAATAGCAAATTTTATACCTTATTATAATTCAATTATCATTTTTTTACCAGAATATTTTAAGTAGATTTAAAATTATAAAAACTAAGAATGCTCAATTAGGATCATGGGTGCATACCAGTATGCTCCCTTGATCCTACCTATATGCACCATTGATCCTATGTATTTATACTTGATTCGAGATCAAATGTATACCATGATTGTATAAGAATAATTTTTAAGTCATCAAAACAATGTCTATAATAAAAACCAATAAAGTTATTATTAATTTTACTACAAATTTATCTTTCTTAAAAAAGTAAAAATTAATGAAAAAAATGTTATTTTTTACTGAGACTCAACGTTTTTATTTTCATTACTTTCAAGATCAAGTTTTCTTTTTCTTGTCATGAAGATCTTATTTTGTGTTTCATGTTTTTTCTTTTTTGACTGAGATTTTTTTTTTATTTCCTGAAGCTTGTTTAAATCATTTTGAACAGGAGTGTCTGTGAGTATTCGAGTACGCTGACGTTTACGTCCTTTAATGGATTTCCTTGATCCAGCTTTTAGAAATGGCCTAATTTTTCTAGACTTGCTTGATGAGAGATATTATTAGAAACACTGGATAGTTGACTTCCAGGGTCAGATATAGACTGAATAGGCAATACACTACAAGCTGAACCAGATGACAGACTTGACCTATAGTTTCAGAAATATTGAACTTTTTAGTTATTTGTTGAACACCTAAAAAGAATGTGCTGCCAGATCCTTGTCTTAACTTGCTGAATCTTTTTCAATTGGGTCTGTGGTAAATTTTCCCAATATACTAGTGTGTTTCTTTTAAAAGTTTTTTGACAGCTCAACAATATCTTTACATGTATAATTTATGGAATGTCCTCTATTAAGTGTAATTTGTTTTATACGTTTTCACTAAATACTCGTTATACGTCATGCCATTTTTTAAAAATCAATATAAACTTTATTTCCTTATCATTTTGATTTCTGATGACAGCTTGTTATTATCATTAAACCAACAATTTGCACCCACACTTTTTACATTTAAAATTTTCCTCCATGTGACAACAATTTAATAAAATCAGCAGTCATGTTTGTATTTAAGATGTTGAGGTTTCAGGACGAAATTATTAGAGCATATTTTGTCAGAAAACATTTTTAGACAGGTAACTCAGTTTGACATGGTCAAACAGAAACTTCAATGAAATCAGAAAGTTTCATTAGATAAATAGATTCATCTTTAAAAAATTTTATTAAATGTTTTCAAAAAGCTGTTTTTTTAACAACAGTTTCATAAAATATAAGTTCTTCTTTTTTTATTGTGAGCCAATTCTGTTTAAAAACTTTAGCGTAAAATTCTTTGAGTCGTTTTTGACTCAGTAGACAAGGTTTTCAGGAAATCCAAGTTTTAAAAAAACGCTTGGTCGTTCTCTTTCTTTTACTTTAACTTTTTTTCTTCAGTTTTCTGGCCAGTGTAATTCGCAGACTACAGTGTTGCTTTTCACTTTTAAATTTTTGTTAGGAATACATTTTATTGTAGTTTATCTTATATAATCTATAAACTGATGCTTCATACTCGTTTTACTTTTGTTTCTGTGGTAAGTGATTTGTAGAAAAGCTATAAACACAGCAGTTTTCACCATTTTTTAACTAAGTAAAATAGATTCATAAACTAATCAAGTCTTTTAATACCTTCTGCGTTCATTTTTCAAAAGTTAATATCGGCCGCCATATTTTATTTTAAGTTTGGCGTGTCACGGCCAGTTACTTAAAGAGCGCCATGGTTATAGGGAGAGGAAGTATTCAAATTCATGACGTAACATCGTTTTTTCAAGATTCAAATCTAAAAAAGCTGTTTGGTTTCTCTTTCTAAATCTGTGATGGTTTGTCATTGTAATTGGTCTGTAATGTTCTCTAATGGTAATGTAATAGTTTTTCTTTCCAAATCTGTAAAAGTTATATGGTTGTTATGCTAAACGAACGTGCTTTTTAACTCAGTTAAAACAAAGAAAAAATTATAATAAAATTAAATGATGCCTCAAAGAGAAATTAGCCAGATATTCTTAAGTTTTAGCTTGAATAATAGTATCTGTGAGTAATATTTAAATAGTGTAGCGGAAATTTGCTCTCGTTCAAAGGATGTCAACATTGAAGGATTTTTGAAATTTAGAGAAGCTGATATTTTTAATCTGAGAGTAACAGTTTTCACTGAGATCTTAAAAAGTTCTGATATGAATCAATTCTCTTCTACCAACATTACTCTTTAAGCTAAAGATCCTGTAAGAAAAAACTTTAGAAAGTGTTATAAAATAACGAGAAATCCCTTTTAAAGCAGATACAACAATTAAACCCAATTACGTTAGTCATAAAAAACTACGAAGATGTAAGTGATTGCATTATTGTTGGAGATTTTCAATCATATTCCGAAACAGTTTGCGATTCTAAGAATTTTAATAATAAAATATGCAACAAATTCTCTAATCATCTAACTAATTTTATTAAATCAAATAAGCTCTCTTTAATCGATATAATCAGGGGCGCTGGTCCAACATACGCCTATCAACATAAAACTCTTTCTAACTCATCGTATATCAATCACATTGCAGCTTTAAAAGAATCGTCCTTATCTTTTATAATTACCGAAATTATTTACCATTTGCCTTTTAATTTTAGTGATCACTTGCCAATCGTTACAAGTATTGTCGTTACACATACTAATCTATCAACCGTAATAAATAGCATAATGGATAAATATATTCACATGCCAAAAAATGCTTTGAATAAAGAAAACTTTGTTAAATTTTATAATTAAAACCTCTCTATAGCTTTTAATAACTACATCTTCAATAAAGAAAAAATTGAACAAGAATTAAAACAAACATTCAAAAAAATCAAAAACGTTTCTATTTTAGCAGTTAAGCTTTAAACAACACAAAATCTGCAAATATTACAAATTGTAATGGACAACGGACCTTAAAAATTGCAAAGAAAATTTTTCATTTAACAATAAACAATGACGAAAATTTAATTACAATAAAACACAAGAATGCATTGAATACAAAAGATACATCCTTGCACGTAAAAACTTCCGTAAAGCGGTTAAAGCAGCTCATAACAAAAAGATCTACAAAAAAACTGTATATATTGAAAATCTTTAAACTGCAAATCGTCAGAAGTACTCGAATAACATTGATAAATTCAAAACTAAAGCAATTACTTGATTATTTACAATTAATAAATCGCAAAATATAAAAAGTATTGTTAAAGAATTTAGAAATCACTTTTAAACTCTACTTAATACGCCTCTTATTACAAATAATAACCATAATCCTAATCAAATTCCACCTTAAAGTAACGAGTCTTATTCGCTAGTTATTAGTTAACAAGCCTTATTTGATATTTCATCAGCTGATATTATAAATTGCATCTCACAATTAAATAGTAATAAGTCCCCAGATAGCTGTGGGGTAAGTGCTGCACACCTTAAAAACTCTCATTACGACAATCTTTTTTTTGGGCCTTGCTAAATTCTAAAAGAGTATTCGACCAAATGGAAAGGTACCAAACAATTAACTTCACCAATTATTCTACTTATTAAGTCATATAAAAAATCACTTAATAATCCTGATAATTAGCGAAGAATTAGTGTTTTAACTATCTTTACTAAACTTCTAGAATATCTAATACTACTTATATGTCCTTGTATAACAGATAGCCATTCCCATCATTTTGGTTTAAAAAAAACAGCTCTACACTCTACGTAAAATTTTTATTGAGCGAAACTGTTAAGCACTATAAAAACAATAACCTTTATATATGCGCAGTTTAGATGCAAATAAAGCTTTTGATAATTGCAACTGGGATATGCTATGCGAGAAGCTTTATTTTCAAAAAAAAACATCCGTTGTCTGAGAACACACAATTTTATCGCTTTATCTTTCTGGTACTGCACACATATTTCAAACCAATTCAGTCTGTCACTTGGAGCGAAAAAAGGTCTATTCTATCGCCGCATTTATATAACATTTATACTGAAAGCATCTTAAATGAAATAGTCACAGAATGTAAAGTAGGATCAATAATAAATGGAATTTATACTGGTGTAATTGCATACGCAGAATGATTTAATTTTGCTAAGTCCTTTAATCTCTGGTCTGCAAGAACTGATTAACAGATTTTATACATACGAGGTAGCAAACTTTATCAAGCTGAACACTGAGAAAAAAGCATTTCTAATTACTGCAAAAAGCAATATTTTCAACAACGTTATTTAAATTAACGGAGCTTCTATATAGCTTCAAAATAAATTAAAACACCTAGGTTTCAAATAGGATAACGAGACTAGCAAAAACAAAATTGCAAAACTCCAAAAAACAAATTTAAATGAGCGTATATTTCAGTTTCAATTTGTTGCAATATCTCTAACCAACAGTGGGATTCGTTACTGCCAACCGTCAACAACATTCCATTTGTACAATACCTTAACTGTATCGAAGCTAATTTGTTATCTTGAGCTATCCAAATATGATAACAGTTTTTTCTAGCAAATCAGGCGCTGTAAGAAGAGCAGTCTTAAAATCATTTTTCTGTATTTCAAAGTACATAAAAATTACATACCTCATTTTTTTAAAATAGAGGATACTTCAACTATTTCTTAGGAGCAAAGTAATCTTAGGAACAAAGTAAATCTTGAAAAATTTGTTGAAAAATCAAACTTGCTGTCACTGATAATCAATCAATTACAGGCAATGCATAATAAAAACGTTTTTACAAATAAAGTGTTTGCAGCTTATTTAAACACACTTGGTTTAAACTTCGTCCAGTACAAGATTTATCCCAAAAAAATTCACGCAACCTATCGAAGACCTGCAAGTTGATATTGTGTCAATATTGAAAGAAACGTTCCAATTTTGGAGTTTGAAAAGAGAGAGTCGTTTAAAATTTTGATAAGGGGAAAATGTTCTGAAAAATCTGATCCAATAATTTGTGGAAAACACACCGGCTGGTTATCAGCATCTAATGCTAACAACTGCGAGACCCACATCGTTTTAGCTGATTTTAATTTATTTGGTGACTACTATATTATAATTTATTTTACCTGTAATTTATTGCTGGCTAATAATGAGAAAATAATTAAAATTGATGAAAATAGTGTCTACCTAAATCATAAATCCTCAATTGGATTGACTTTTAAATTGACTTAGATATTACTGGAATTAACTTTTTAAATTGACCACTTCCCCATACCTATCTAAGTCATCTGACGTATGTAACTACACTGCGACTACAACCATATCTGTCAGTTTATTCAGTAGAATTAACTAATTTAATAAAACAATTAAATAAGTTTTATTATTTAATTTTTTTCATTATTTTACTGTGAAACTTTAAAAAAATATAAGTAATACATAAACATAGTCATAATTAAATAACAATAACAGTTAAAAGATGAAAATCCACGGCTCCACACAATTTTATGATAAGATAACTTTTTTTATTTTTTAATTAGATGTCCCAAAAAATCCTTACGGTCTTATCACAGAACACCACGGATGAGCATTTAATAAGAAGTTCACGCCTCCTTCCTAACCGATGTCGAAAAACTTGCCCAGAAATGGGGTTTGAACCACGGAACCTTTGTGTCTGAGGCAAGTGCAAAAAATTAAAGAAACTTTACATTTTTTTCCTAAAATAATTTTTTTTGTGGGTTTAATATTTGTTTAGACTTTTAAGGTAATATCAAAAAAAAATAGTTAAAATTTATGTGTTAAAAAGTAAAGATTTGTATTTATATATGTACCTTACGCATATATTATATTGTGATAACGGATTTTTTTGGTTTTTTGGTTTTTTGTTTTGTTTGTTACTTATATTCTTGTTTGAAGGGGCTTGGCGATAAGACTGAATTTGTCTTCTTCTTACCCCAGCCGTGTATATACAGTTTTTAAAGTCTAATTTTGTAAATATTTTCTTTATGGCGAAATATATATTATATTATAAGATTTGTTACTAAAGGAGGGGTAGGGTCCAAAAAATGTCAAAAACTGTGTGAAGTAAATTATGGCAACCCCTAACATTTTTTCAAACCCCAGGGACCTTATAACAGTTTTTTTTTACTGATAAACAAAAAGTTCTTTTTATTTGCTCATATTAAAAAAATTAAATTCAGCAATAAAAGTTCTAATAACATCAGAATAAATGTTGAGAAGTGTCAATTATACATGGAGAAACTATTATTCAGCATCTCAGAGTATATAATATATGGGCAACATACGAAAGTATATAATATATGGGCAATATAAAAAAGGTGAGAAGTTTTCCAGAAAACTCCTCACCTTTTTTCAAAAGTGTAAAGTTTGGGAAGACAAAATAAATTTTTTTTTAATCTTTGCTAGTATTAATTTGTTATACGAAGATCAAATTAAAGTTGGCTAAAATATCAAAATAAAATAAAAATATTTTTGATTTGTTCTAATAAAAAAAAAGTCAAAACAGGCGAAATATTACTTTGTAAAGTTTCAAAAGCATACAACTAACCCGTGGCATTTTTTTTAAGTGTACTTAAATACACCGCATCATGCATCATTTATCTTGTACAATCGTGCAAGATAAATAATGCATGATGGGTACTCTAAAGATGTTCAAGCTTATTTTAGCTCACAGACTCAAACAAGATAATAATTTTACCTACTTATATTTTGGCTTTTGTTTTAATAGAAGATGGAAATTGATGGCAGTTGAATCTATTTTGCCTTTTTTTTTATTTTACAAAAAATAAATGTTCTATCAAGTGAAATACAAAATAGTCAAATTTAAGATGTTAAGAGTTTCAGAGAGTTCTACATAATTAATATTTTCAATTTTTATTAGGAAAAAATTTATTAATAAAGATTTATGTAAAGATTTTTGTGTAGTTCATATTTACTTAATTGGTCAATAAGGAAAACCTTATAACATATATATATACCAAAATATTAGCAAAATTGCATTTTTTCCATCAAAACTTTTCGATGCCTCAAAGTCTCTATAAATTTCTCATTATAACTTTCAAATTGTAAAATATAAACCAGTGTCTGTAAGTATTTATATTTTAAAAGTTTTAGCAAGCTCTACAAAATATTTTCTAAAAATATTACAAACAAAGATGAAATGTGAAGATTATTGAGTAATTCAGACTTACTCTATAAGATAAAAGTTTGGGATCTATTAAAAAGATTGATTTCAGCAAAGATTGTAAAAAGCTTTTATTGTAACTTTTTTTTTTTTGATTTCAAGTTTTTTTTCAAGTTTTTGATTTCAAGTATATTTTTCAAAATAGATTCTGATAAAATCTATAACAGTGTTTTTTTTCTTGTTAAAAAGAGAAATTACCAGGAAACGAACATTTTAGTTGATTACTTATTTGAAAATGTAGAAAAAAATACAAAAATATAACTTTTTGAAACCATTTCAAAAACACTCTTTGGATCATACACACTTTTTTAAATCAAAGTGTTCAGGGTGTCAACATTTGCAAGATGGCAAACAATAATATACATATTGTTATAATTACAAACATGAATTTTGGTAAAAATAAAATAATTTTAACTTGATTATGAAGAACATTAAATTTGAAATTGGTTTTTGAAATTGTCTATGTTAAAATTAATAAACTGATTAAAAAAATCAACACAATTTTATCTTTATCTTTATTCTTTATTTTTTAACGATTTCTTTGCATGTAATTTTCTTTATTAATATATTTGTAAATATTGTATTACATATTGTAACAAAGAGTAAAAAAATAAAAAAATAAAAAAATTATTTTTAACCACCATTTATTTAACATGAGTTGAGACTGTGGGATTTTTTTTTACAAGCTTTTTATGCTATCGGGCAACCAATAATATATTCTGTCGTTGATCTTAAATGTGGGATGTATCAATATATTCTAGGGTAAGACCAATTTTTCTGTCAGCACAATCGTTAGTGACACTTGACCCACATACCAAAGCTACAAAAGTTTTAAGATGCAAGTTTCTCCAAGTCTCCCTCTTTCTGATACCTCTCCCTGACAACATTAGTGGTGTTGGTAATAATAAACAGAAGCCAGGTTTCCTCTGTAATTAAGTCTTCTAGTTTAGTTTGACTCTGAGATGGATACCCTCTGTGGAGCCTCTAAACTTAAATCTTATTTGTTAGGTACAGAAAACATAAGAAGCTTCCTGTGACAGACAGGATCAGCCAACGCCATAGTAACACACTTTGTGAAAGATACCTAGTATGGTTTTGGAGGCTTTTTAATGAAGTACTACCAACATCATAATTCCAATCCTTTTAGGTAGTTTTAGCAGCTTTGTATGCCTCAAGGTCATACTACTGCATGTTCAGCTTTGCTGGATTTGAGAAATGAAGGAGCAAAGTATAGGGCAACAATGAAGTTAGTCTTAGAGAATAAATTTTTCTGATCATCACTCAGGAAGTTAATAATAGGAATCGTAATATCTAGAAGCCCCAAGTAGATACTGTCACAAATAAATCTGGCATTATGGTTAGCATCTGGTGGTACAAACTAAACTTTCAATCCTATGTGAATTGACATTCATATAGAATGCAAAATATTTTAGCAAGTGATTATAATCATTCCTAGGAAAAACATTATGCTCAAAAGAGTAAGCAATTAATTTCTTAGACTTGAGATTTAAGCTGTAAAGATCACTTTCAACAACCAGCTCACTTTCAGGAAACTTGAATTTTTTCTCAATTCTTGCTTTACTAACAAAAAGGTAATAACTATTCATCCAAGCTTGCTTTAAATTTTTACAAATCTGTTTAAACGGTCCCAAAGTTTGCTCTTTAAAAATAGCCTTGATATCCCATTTTATATGAATTTCTGCAATATAGTGTTAACACAAGAGCCATAGAACTGATTGTTCCAAAACTCTGACTAAAGTTACAATTGCTCCTGATTTCTTTTCTGTGTTTAAAACTGTTGTTTCCGTACACCCAACAATGGTATTCTCTGATATTTTAAATATTCTATCAGATTCAGAGTACAATAGCCGTATCATTAGCTTTTCCATTGTCAAAAGCAACAACTCCAAGAAGTAAATCGTTGTTTAACAAAAACTCAGGACTTGTATCTGGTACTGCTAGTCTTTCAATAAGAACTCTTTTTCTCGATTCTTCTTTTATGTGCTTTACAATTTTTCTATTAAAGTGAGCACCAATGATATGTTCTTTATTGTTTCCATATACTCATTACAAATTTTACATCCTAAACAGATTTTAATTTTTAAATTTAATAACTTTATCAATTAGCAATTTAAAATAGATTATTATACTATTACGATCTAAAAACTAAAATATCGAAACAGTATATAACCCATTATATAAGAAATATAATGGGTTACAAGACATATAATAATACGTATATTGTATATGGAAAAATACGTCATTAATGGATACTATTAACGGTTTTCCATTTTTGCGTTGTAACGTGTTTCATAAAATGTAATAAAAAACGTTTTGCATGCCTGTTGATACCAATTACGAAAATAAAAATTGTGCTCAACACCAACGTGAGTTGTTTTACAAAACATCTAAAGGTGCTCTAAACACGTATCTAGTACGTATTATTAGTGCATTTGAGCCAACTAGGTAAGTTCTGTTTTTCTCATAACAGCTACTAAAGAATGTTGAAATTTTCCTGACATGTTTTGATATGTATACAGATATTTTATCGGCAAAAAGTAGCTACTTCATAAGATTGTGAATGGTACCAACTCATGGATAATGTACGGAAAATAATTTAGAATGCCATAGAATCACATATATATATAGAATCACATACAAATATAGAAATACAACAAATATAGAATCACAACAAACCATGGGATTTTAATGTGATATGCGGAACTTAAAACACTGCTCCAAGAGGGGAGTTACATGGTAAAAGCGAAACATTGCCTTTTGCCATTTTCAAATTAATGAGAGAGCCAAAGAACCATCATGATGACTGTTACTTTTGTCTGATTGATATTTTGATGTACAGAAAAACTAAAAGGAGGAACAATGACATCCTACCAGTACCAAAACCACCACAAAATGTATTTATGGTGGTAATATAAATGGGCAAGATCTTTGTCCCATAAAAAATTTTTTAGAAAATAAACTTAGAAAATACCTTACAACTAAACAAATGGAGAAATACTACTGTACTATATTAATTTCACTACAAAATGACTTAACAACATATTAACATAAATGAATTATACCCTTCAACATCTATTATATTTTAAACAAAATAGATTTAATAGTTATTTCCTTTTGATAATACTAACATAATTGACCACAAACTTATAAAATGCAAAAGAAAAAAAGTCAAGTTTTTTTTCTGAGAAAAAACACAGATGAAAAACTAAGTATAAACATTACTTATCGATATAAACAATAACAAAAACGAGAAAAAAAAGGAATGAATTTTAGTTGATGGAACTAGAGATACTCCTGTTCCACATAATGGCAACCTACCAATACCACAACCACCACAAAATTTAACTATACCTCTCATCATACTCTCCAAAAATTTTACATTTAATTTAATTAAGCATGATGTTTTTTTGGTGTACTATATTTTAATGAGGTTTTGAGCGCTACTATTATTTATGTTGAAATTATTATATGTTTTTTTTTTCATTTCTTCAAGAAGGAAGGTGCAATGAATGTTTTATCTTTTTTATCTTATTACCCCAGATTACATCTAAACAAACTTGGTAAAATAGATTTTAAAATCCTTCAATTTTAAAGTAAAAGATTACGAGAAATTCTTCTCATGTTTCCAAAGCTAACTGAGGCAAAGATCAAAGGTGAATATACTTGTTTTACCCTAAAAAAAAATTTATGTTGAAGTCAAAACAAAACTAAAAAGCAGTGATAAAAATTAAAAAATAGACTTATTCTGCATTTCAGGATGTATTTTGTAGATTTCTAGGAAATTGCCCCAATTACAAACAACTAGTTGTAATACATATTGAAAAATTCAAGATATTGCGTTAATGTGTGTCAATAAGGATTCATATGTTGCATTCACAGCTAGATTACTGCCCTGAAAAATTGAACAATGACAGTATGAACCATGGTGATAGATGCTATTAGACCATGCAGCTATCCTTATAATAAAATAACATATTAGTACAACATACTGATTTACAAAAGGTTTGCGCTTATTTAAGGAAAAAATGAAATTAAGCATAAATTAAGCATAAATTAAAACTATTGATTTTACGTCAAAACTAATGTAATTTTTGAGTTCAGTGGCATAAACTACTTAATTAAGTATTCTGAATATTGTGTCAAGAATTGCAATCGATATCATAAGATGATATAATACCATGATTTTAATGACATCATAATATAGCACCGCAATTCACAAAACAAAATGAGTATTGCATTTTAGAAGTATCGCATTTTACGAAACAAAACCAAAACAGCATGAAGTTGCAGAGTTATTGAAAGCTGCATTTACTAAACCTGGGTTTCCGTTGAAAGTGGAGTTCCCAAGGCTCCTTCCTCTCTGTATTACTTCTCATTATTTATATCAATGATATCCCTGAAGTAATCCAGTCAAAAGTAGCATTTTTTGCTGATGATACCAAAGTCATTCGTTCTCTTGAAAATATCTCTGTAAGAATTACAAAACGATATTGACGCTTTTGTTATATGGTGTCGAAAATGGGAAATAAATTTAGCACTAATAAATGCTCTGTACTGCACTTAGGACACAACAATAAATGCAAAAATATCCAACAATAAATTAAAAAACGTACACTATGTATGATTCAGATCAAAACAAAAGAATCAGTCAATGAACAGTCAATCCTACAATAAATGAACAGGATTTAGGCTTTCATGCAGACTCGAATTTATTACTTTCAAAACACAAAACTATTCAAGTCAAAAAAGCAACAAAAATGTTGAGTCTGATAAAAAGATTATTTACATCTTTTACAAATCTGTACTCATTTAAAAACTGTATTCAGCTCTAACCCGCTCTTATTTGGATTATTGTGGATCAATCAATTACCCCTCAGCTTCTCAAAGACAAACGTTAAACCGAAAACATATTTAGAAGATCTTCTAAATGGATTAGAGGTTCAAAAGATCTCTCGTATGAAAAAAGACTATTGGCGCTAAATACGACGTGTATAATACAGTATAATTCATGGAAATCTAATTAATCTCTTTAAATGGTGCATTAATGATAATTATGATAAAAATTTGAAATCAATAGCCATTTCAACACCCATGATCATACATTCAAACTTAAAAAATATTCCTCCCGCTTAAGTATGCGTACAAACATTTTTTCTATAAGAATAATTAGTAAATGGAACTGTCTTCCTCATAACGTTATAAATGAACCTTCACTAAAAAAGTTTAAAATGCTTCTCGACAACTGTCTCAAAAACGAATGGTTTCTCTTTAACTGATATGTATTTCATATTATATATTAGTTAATATTAAAACTGATTTAGTTAAACTTTTATATAACCTGGTTGATAGGTATTATGTCTAAACATTTTTTTTTTGTGAACTTTTAAATAATATCTAAATCTGGGTTAATATGAAAGAAAGAATATGTAAAATAAACTCTATTTACAATAATAAAAACTAAATACCTTTCAAAATACTACTAATAAATTAGAGTTTAAGAAAAATTGAATTTCTGAAATATAAAAAACACTTTGTAAATATTAGTCCTAAACTTTTTTCTAAATTACAATGTAAAAATAATTTAATTAAAAGTTACACTAAACACTTTCATGTCTCCTAAGGATTAAAAAAACTTTTATAAGAAGAAATGGAAATAGCAATAAAAACACTTTAAAAAAAATCTTTGCAAACGAAGTTTTGAATGTTTTTGCGGAATTTATTAAACTATCTTTCAAATATTATTAACTTATCGAGTATTACAGAAACTGCACCTGATAAGTTAAAAATAGCTAAAATTGTACCAATTTATAAATTTGGGGAAACTTTCTCTTTAACTAACAACAAACCAATACCAGTCCTTCCTGTGTTATCAAAACTTCTCAAACAAATAATGTTTAATCATTTATATTAATACATAATCAAAACCAAATCCTGAATGAAACCTAAAAGTGTTTCCAAACACTTAACAGACCATTCCATTTTAGAACTCACAAACAGGATTAGTGAATCTCCGCGCCGCGGCCTTGTTCGTCAAGGTTCGTGTTTCGGAGTTATAGAGTTGAGAGAGGGTTATACAACCACAAATAAGTAGCTCTCTCGTCTTTAGTGGCCTTCTCGGCCTTGAGGAGGTGAATTAATAAAAAAAAAAAAAAAAAAAAAGATAGACTAAATGGAAACTCAATGAAATCACATGATGGTGGGATTCTTATCTATATAAAAGAAAGTTTTATAGTTCATTCACTGATATTTTTACTGAAAACCATTACATAGAACAGACTTGGTGTATTTTAAGTTATTTATAGGTCACTTAATGCACAGGAACAGACAAATAACTATATCGATGGTTAAGAGCAACAAGGGAACATGTCCAATATTTTACGGTTTTGAGTTATATCGAATCAATCTTAAGGGACTTAAGATAGACTAAAGAGTTTTGCTCTTGCTATTAACATGTAATCCGTGTTAATAGCAAGAGCAAGTTAGAGCAGATTGCATGTTATTAAATAAGTTGTTAAATCTACCATGGTTAGTATTTAATAATTTTCAAAGAAAAAAAGCTGTGTTAAAAATCTGGTAGAAACACAAGATATTTTATTTAATGCCATTTTGAATGGCTGGCGCGGCAATATTTTGTATAGAGATTTTTCAAAACATTTAATAAAGCACCTCATATGCACTTGATAATAAAATTAAAATTATATGATATTATTGGACTAACACTAAATTGGATTGTAGCCTACCCAGCAAACACACGACGTCTTTATGACTATCTTGTTTAGGTCTTTAAAAGGTCTTGTCTTCGAATGGCGTCGTCAAGACGTCTATTATCTGGTTTTTTAAATCCTTTTTTTTGGCGTCACCTGAGTAAAAGTATGTTCAATTTTATGATACACGACGAAGTTAATAATATTATTACTGATTTGAATCCTGAACTTAATGCTTCTTTTGAGTCTGAAACACCTTCTAAAGCTCCTAAAAAATTTTTTTAAATAAGATGAAGCAAAACATTTATCTTCTAGTTGTAGTCATGATAATTTTGAATGTTTTAATGCACCAACACTATTGACAACGAAAAGATTTTGCAAGTTGGTCGTCAAAAAGCAAAATTTCTAAAATTAATTTAAACTTACTTTTGAATATTTTCAGACGTCATGGTCATTCAGAGCTGCCAAAAGACGGAAGAACCCTTTTAAAACCCTCTAATGTTTTTGAATTAGCAAGGAAAAGTGAAACAGATACATATTTTACCATTGCGAAAGGCTTTAAAATTTTTTTTGAATACAAAAAATAGTTCTTGATATACTGAGTTATCTATTTTTTTATTTTTATTTAGATGCCTCAAGAAGTCCTTATGGTCTAATCACAGAGCATCACGGATGAACATTTAATTGGAAGTTCACGCCTCCTTCCTAACCGATATCGCAAAACTTGCCCAGAGGAAGAGAACCACAGAACAATTATTTCTGAGGCAAGTGCGCTACCACTGCGCCACGGCTGCTGTATATCTATTAATATTAATGGGCTACTTTTTAAATCTTCTAATCTTTAACTATGACTAATTCTTGGTCTAATAGAGAACTATAGTTTTATAATTACACTTTACTGTGGAGATGGTAAATCAAACTGTTTTGATGCTTTTCTCAATTATTTTTTTTAAAGAATTTTTATTGTTATCTAATAAAGGTTTACAGCATAAGAATAAAACAATGTTAAACTTAAAGCATTCATAAGTGATACACCTTCTCGTTGTTTTCTTAAATGTATACAAGGTCACACAGGATATAACTCATGCAAACGATGCCAAATTTAAGGTATATAGGAGGAACATAGTGTGGTTTTTTATCGATGACAACCCATTCACTCCAAGATTAACTGAGGAGTTTAATACCTTTTTGTACACTACACATCAGAAATCACTTACTCCTTTAACTCAACTTCAAATATCTTATGTTTCTAATTTTATTTTAGATTATATGCACATAGTTTGCCTTGGAGTAGTACCTTTTTAAAGTCAGGTCCTAAACTTTTTTCAGTAATAGTTCTCATAATTGATGACAATTAATTTAGAAAACATTATTTTAAGTTTGCTACAGAACTAATTAATCATTTTGTTATTTTTTCAAAACATTTATATAAAAAATTGTTTTCTGTTTATAGTGTTCATTGCTTACTTCAGGTTTGTGACTATATGTTAGATTTGATTGTTCACTAAATACGATATCTTGTTTTCCCTTTGAAAATTGTATATAGACACGTTAAAGAAAGCAGTTTTGAAAAATATTCAAAAATTTCAGATGTTAAAATAGCGAAACAATATCAAAATATGCAATATTTATTTAATAAAAAATCTCAAAAAATAAAAATATTTCAGTAAAGCTGAAAAATTCATGCTTTTATCTAAAAGAAAATCAATTTTGTTTTGCTGATGATAAATCAACATCTGGATTTTTTAAATGCAAAATATTTAAACTTGATTTTCAAAATGATTTATATACAAAGCCAAATCTACAACTTTTCAAATTTTCTTTATGCCAAACATTAATAAAATCAAAGCAAAAGTAGTTGTGTTAGAAATGGAAAATCTTCGCCCAAAGGTAGTTGCTCTACCTTAGATGGAAGGTCCTGCATGCTTTCCTTTGTTGCATGAAATAGGACATTGATTAAAACCTTTTTTAAATAAAAATATAAATTGTTGTAATTATTTATTTTTATTAACTTTTATCTCGCTTCAAAAATTTAATACTGGATCATATAATTTTATATATATACATATATATATATATATATGTATATATATATATATATATATATATATATATATATATATATATATATATATATATATATATATATATATATATATATATATATATATATATATATATATAAATATATATATATATATATATATATATATATATATATATATATATATATATATATATATATATATATATATATATATATATATATATACACACACACATATATATATATATATATATATATATATATATATATATATATATATATATATATATATATATATATATATATAAGTTTATAAATGAGATTTAAATAAATATATTTTACTGAACTTTTGCATTTTTTGCAAAAAATAAGAACGATATAGTTATTATGTTTTTCCGAAAGATAAAATATATGCAAAAAGATTGGCTAACTTGCTGCTTATGTTTACGCGTTTTAAAGCTAATATTTGTTGTAAAGTGATATAAAAGAAATATAAAACTATGATATAAAAGAAATATAAATAAAGGAAAAAAAAACCATGATATAAAAGAAATATAAAAAAAGGAAAAAAAAACCATGATATAAAAGAAATATAAAAAAAGGAAAAAAAACAACAAAGAAACAAACATTTAAAAACAATAATAGCAACAACAAAAATAACAACAACAACAACAACAACAACAACAACAACAACAACAACAACAACAACAACAACAACAACTACAACAACAACAACATTAACAAAGACGACAATAAATTATAAAATCACCGACAACCACATCAAAATTATAGACAAAATTAAATAAAAATAAGAATGAACACAAATATTTTATTCACAATTATTAATAAAACCTCGTTTCACAAAAATAATTTTTACCATTTTTTCCTTAATTATTATTTTTATTTTAATTCTTTGTTTTATTGAAAAGCTCTACTTTATGTAAAAATGGTCTATAATTATAAATAAAGTTTCATTATAAAGATTTTTCAATTACATTGTTATTTTTATTTTACTAAATTAGTAAAACAGTATATTTAAATATGGCCTACTCAGTTACAGTTACACGAAGAAATCATCTACGAAAAAGAAAAATAGCGGTAAAAATTATTTTTCCTTTGTTTTCTTTTTTAATTTGTTCTACGCATTGCACGACATACTCTTAATTATTTATGCTTTTTACTCTAAGAGATATAAATAATAAAGGAACTCCCGACATCTAAATCAAAACAAAGTATTTTAGAAAGTTATTAAATAAGTTTTGAGGTATTCACAAAAAAAAAAATGGTCAAGGTAAGCCTGAAAAATAAAATTTTAAACAAGTGAAAGCTAATAAATTTTAACACATAGAATTTAAAGTAGTTTATTTATAATAATAACAATGTATTTATTTTTTCAGGATAACCTTTCAAACAAACAGCTAAAAGGTAGGTAATCAAAAATCAACTTTTAAACCTGTTAACCTATCACAGTCAATTAACCACAAAAATTAGTTTTATTTTATTAATAGTTGAAAATTATTATTTAATTAAATTAATTTAAACAACATAAATATAAACGTCTTTCATAGAATAATTTCAAGGCTGTTTCAGTTATACATGGTTTGATCTTTTGCATTTTTTGGAAAAAATAAGAATTTTATAGTTATTATTTTTTTCTGAAAGATAAAATATATGCAAAAAGATTGGCTAACTTGCTGCTTACGTTTACGCGTTTTCATGCTAATATTTGTAGTAAAGTTTGTATTATAAAAGGTTAAAATTAAACTTTCTTGAAAAAGACTCATGGAACTTCTTGAAGTCCTTGTTACGTGCTTCTTGTGCCTCTTCACTGAGCATGCCATTTGGAAAAGCCATTCGATCCACAACTTGCCAACCATGAATAAGCATTTGGTCCAGGCTCTGTGGCATGTGGTACCATGGATACTGGTTCACATATCGTTCAGCTGTTTTCATGCAGAAGTCTCTAAATCGAGAAGAATCAATAAGATATTGTGACGATAAAGCGCACAAATAACATGCCACATCTTAATGATGATGACATCTAGTTGGAGAATTTCAGCAGTCTTCTCAGCATTTTGAAAAAATCGTCGAGCAGTATTGCCAGTGTTTGAAGATCCTGAACAACAAGTCCTTGGAAAATCAATTAAAAGCCTAACTTCATCACGAAGTTTCTTTTGAATTGATGTCTTTCTATCTTGAATTATTTTTTTTTCTGATGGTTCTCGTGTTGACCATTTCTGTATTGTTAATTTGTAGCTTATTTTGAGAAGACATTCCATAGTTTTGATCCATGCGTGGAGAGTTGAAAGCCCATAATTGAGTCCAGTTTTAGTAATTGGGAGATTTTTTGCAGTATTTAAGTCATTCATTTTTTTGGATTGCAACCACAATCTGAGCAGCATTGCAATAATTTTGTTACTGTGGTTAGTGCTGTGGCAACTTTCCCATCCACCATTATAATTTCAATTTTGTGCAGAACTGTTAATTTGTCATACTTTGTAGTAAATAATTTTTCTATTGAGTTGTAAAGGAATTGTTCTTCTTCTTTTAATACATCTGATGTTTTTTTTTTTTTTTCGGCTTCATTGGAAGTGAATATTTTGAACATGTTCATCAGTTTGAGTTTTTGATAAATTTCTAACTACCGTAGCATGCTTTATCCTTCCTTGTTTCCAAAGTTTGCGACTGCTAGCAAACAACAGCTCGTTTGAAGAACTAGCCAATGATTCAAGTTTTGACACTTACCTCTTTTTAGATTTATCAGATGAAACTGATAAATCTAAAAAGAGGTAAGTGTCAAAACTTGAATCATCTAAAACAAGATGATTTACAAGTCCTGCCAAGAGATAATTTAGGTGTAGATTCTGTATTGCATAAAGAAAAGGTTTGTTGGGGACTAATAAAGTCGTTGCAAAGCCAGGCTAAATTTTTATCCAAAAATATATCATTGTAACGTCCACTTGCAGCCCATCGCTTTCTGTATTCAAAAGTAAATTTTGAAAATGGAACCTTACATTTAGAATTTCCATGTTGTTCACTAATAAAATTTAAAACTACCAGCTTATCTTTTTCATTTGATAATGATAATTTGTTTTCTCTTATAAATAAATGGATTTGATTTCTATTAATGCTTGACATAATAAAAGTAGTCTAAAGTTAAAAATAAAACAATTTATCAATAGGTTTTCATTTATTTTATGTAGAAATATTTTCTTTTAATTATTATAATATTAAATATAATTAAATAGTCTTAATTTTGAATCAAAATATTCACTATATTATAACATATTGTTTTTTTTTGTTCGCGATGTTATATTTTATATACAAAAATTTTGTATATAAAATATAACATCGCAAAAAAATATTATATTTTTGCAAATCATTGCAAATAAAAATTAATTTAGCAAATATTAGCAGCTAAATTAAATACATTTTCATAATATTGATATACAAGCTTCAAAATATGTATATAAAATAAGAGGATACTACAAGATCTTTTAATTTTTGTATTTTTTAAACCAAAAAATACACTTTAAATATTCTTTTTATGAAGTATTTAAAATTATTATAACTTATTTGTTTTCTTACCTATTTTAATCTAACAACTCTTAAAATGCAGAAAATAGGCAGTTCAACAATAAATAATTTTCAATGCGCAATATTTAATACAGTGTTACATTATTACCATAGATTTTGTAAACAACATTTTGCTTCAGAATATTTTTTTTTCTAATTTACGTTTGCATTTACTTTAACCACATAATTCGTCTATTCATTAAAATTTTAGATGTATATAAAAGGTTTTAAATTGTTTCATAATATCTATAAAAAGGTTTAAAACCATTACGACATCAAAATTCTGACTTTGATTTTTATACTTTTGTCCAGTCAGTGGCCCACTGTGCAAGTATATAAAAAATGAGCCTCAAAATGTTTGAGCGCTATCGGATCATTTTTGACCTCTCTTAAGCGAACAATTAAGGGAAAAAATGACCGAAAACTGGTCATTTTTGGGTATCTTGAGGAAGGGGAAATTTTTTTATTTTTCAAGTTTTTTTTTACCACATATATATAGACCTATATTTTAGTTTATGGTTTTTTTATTAACCTTAAAAATCTTTGCTTGGTGGTATTGAAAATTTTTCTAATAGTTTTAGATTAGTAAATACAATAAAAATAAGTGAAGCACAAATTAGGTCAAAGAAAAAGGAACCTTTTATTATAAAAGAGGCAAAACAAGCTATATCAGGTAAAAAAAAAATTATGAATACTGTAATTATTAAACTACTAGTTACTCAAATATTTATTTAAAATTGTATAAATCTTTCTGTTTAAATATACAGTTTCGAACAGGCTTGGATGTTCTTCATCATTTAATATATAATCAAGAATTTGAGCCTGGACCAATATCGAATATTATTACTTCCCCTTAAAAACATTTTTTTTAAGATGTTCAGATAGTTATTGTGAATATATTTTGTAAAATTAAAAACTAAAACTATAATTTCTCCGTAAATTAGGCTAAAAAAAGGGGAATCAGGAAGAAAAATTGTTCACAGCCTAAGACTTTGATAGATGAAGTAACCAAAAATGACCTTATGGACACAATTCTAAGCAAGGACTTTTTAATCAAATCTGATTTTGATCTAAGTGACTGGTATCACATAGAAGCCTCTGAAAACCTAGATACAGTAACTGCGAAAATTCCAAAAGATATTTATGCTGGTAATGTTTCACTTACTTCTGCATCCTGTGATATATCACCAAATGATTTACAGAAGGTAACAAATGCAACTATATATAGGTAAAGATCTTAAAGAAGTTAAAAGAAGCCAGTTTACTGCTTATAAAAAAATGAAAAAAAAAAATGGAAAAATGTCCACCATTACAAAAAATGATATTGAGGTAGCGATTGATGTATACCATGTATAAATCATTTTGATGGCAAGATCTTGTTTGAGCTAAACAATGGAAAAATATTAAAGAGGGATAGCATGGCTGTTTTAGTTATATTATCAAGTATATTCCTCTATAAAGGAATATACTTTGATACAACGTCGTCCAATATTGAGACAAATAAAAGATCAGTATCCAGAATATCTAAAAAGCTGTATAAGTATCTTCTCTAAATATCCTGTAGACATCACGTGACTGAATTAAGAATTTTTTTTTTTTTTGAAAATTAGTGACCAATTTTTGGAAATTAGTGACCAATGACAAAATAATTGGACCTGATAATCCTCTTTTGAAAAACTTAAAAAATATTTTTGAAAGACCTTACTTTAATTATAATCCAGTTCAACTGTTACAATTTGACTGGAATAAGGTTAAAAACTCTCTTTTAAAAAAAGGAGCTAATAAGTCATTGACATATTGCAGAGCTTATGTTAGTAAACCAGGTATTATAAGAGATAATAGAAGTGACCTAACAGAATTAGTTGTTATTCATTTATCTCCTTTTACATACAAAGCAAGAAAAATTAATGCTATTCATCCTGTAAGATTTTTAGGAAAAGAAATTTATTATCTAAAGACTCAACTTTTAACCAATCAACTTGTGTTTGTTCAAGAAAATAATAAGCTGAAAACTGAAATTAAGCTTATATCATAATTCATTGTTAACTTTTATGCAAAATGGTATCTTCAATTTGAGGATATCATTAAAATTCCGTTTGTTGATCTTACGGCCATACATCAACTGCATCTGTAAAAGAATGTATGTACAAACCCAATAGCTATAATGCTGTATTAAAGTCCTGGATTCAACCATGATACCTATAGCTTTGCTAGATGATGAGTTAGCATTAGATGAAAAGGTTTCTAGAGGTATCATGAGTTAACATGATACCTCTAGCAACCTATACATCATCAAATAACTTATCAACAAACTTTTATCAAAATAAGGCTAAACAACTCTTCCTGCACTAACTTGATTCAGCGTTTTGGCCAGCTGTTTCAATTTTGAACTTAATTGCACTTACACAAAAGCAGATATATTCATAGTTTCTGGAAGTGGTGGCTGCTGCAGAGATGAACCTAAATAAAAAAAAACACAGTTGTAATACTTTGCCTAGAGCTATTTACCTATTTTCCTTCAAAAAAAACTCTGTCCTCCAGGCAGAAATTTTTTTGACTGAGTTGGATTACTCCGCCAGGAGAGGACAGTATCTTTTTGATTACTGAAGAAGCACTTTGTAGGGTTTCATGAACATCAGACTGAACAAGTTTTTGAAAACTTGCCTGTCTGGTTCCAGGTGAACAATTGTGTATCCACGATGAAGAACTATGAAGCATTTGACACACTGTTTCATGGCATATGCAGCTGGTGTGGATAGACCTGTGGAAGTGCTGGGTTGGCTGCCAGCTTGCAAAGGATGAGACTGATTTGGTTGGAGTTGACTAATGATGCAAATAAGGATTCCCCATGCAAGACTTGTTCTTGTCAGTGGTTTGATTGCGATAGACTTGAAATCGTATAGAGCTGGAAGAGGAGTGCCTTTAATTACTTTGCATAATTGCTCAAAAAAAATTTGCACTTTATACGAATTTCAAGAAGTGTAAACACATTCGCAAAATTTATCGAGTGTCTTTTGTAGGCATTTTCAATAATTAGACACAGACTTTCAACATTTATATGATTCAAATATCACATTATCGGTTAATTTGAAGACAGTGGTGTTTCCCGAAAAAAATGCCGAAAAAAACAATTTAGCGCATTTGCTGGTATTTTGATGTAATTTTTAAATACTTTAAATATTTTAAGTTTAATAATATTTCGTAATTTAACTCAATATTTGATGATGGAGGCACATATAGATTTTTAAAAGCTCATATTTTAGGTTTAATAATATTTTGTAATTTGACTCAATATTTGATGATAAAGGCACATATACATTCCTCAAATTTTTAAAAAGCAGTAATTTTATTCATCAATTTCAAAGATAAATTTTCAACTTGGATGTCAGTAGAAGATTTAATTTTTTTATGTTTAAAGTACCCTAGGGTATATACTTTGTCCCCTCAAAATGGAAACAACAGACTTTTTTGGTAATGTTACATATGTTTTTTACAGTGTGTGAACAGAAAGTGACAATTTTTAGCTAAAAACAAAAAAGTGGAATTTAACATGATTTTTTGAATATTATTATTTTTTTCTCAATTTTTTTTATAAAGTGATAATTTCACATCCAAAATGACATACTTTTAAAAAACTTTTTTTTTTTTATAATATAAGGGACATTTAATGTTAGAGGGTTGGTAGTAACTCAAAAAATATTTTAAATCTAATATTATTTTATAATATAGAAAAAATTTAGGGGGTACCAAGAGACATTTTTAAAAAAAGTTTTTAGATCGTTAGGAAAAATTAACAATTAGATTGTTAAGAAATATTTGCAATTGATTTTTTTTTTTTTTTTTTTTTTTTTTTATTTAATATATATTTGCTGTTTATATAATAAGAAATATAATTACAAAGAAACGTTTACATACAAAAAAAAGTGAATTTATAATAAACAGGCAGGGGCTCAAAGAAGATACGGATGACTAAAGTCATCACAATCTTTTCATAGAGCACTTAGGTGGGCTTTACAAGTTAAAAAAAATAGTATCTCCAATATAATAAAAAGGTTAAAGCTTACATAATTATTTCCATTAAATCAAGAAAGTAAATAACATCACATAATTTTATCAACATTCATTAAAATATATTGGCAACTCTGTTAAGTATCAAAATAAGAGCCAATTAACAAGTAAAAAAACTAAGAATAATGGAACTCGTTTTTCATTTCGAAAAATCAAGAAAACTATTTATCTAATTTAAAAATTTCATTTTTTATTATAAACTTAAAGGAATATAATGATTTTACAGTATTTAAACTTTTTGTTTTTTGAAAAGTGTTCCATAGTTTTGGTCCACGGTATGATATTCCATATTCAGAATACTTACTATTAATTCTTGGTAATTTATAAGTATTCCATTGGTTTATTCTAAGAGAATATTTTTTGTTTACATTTATTGTAAAATTTTGAAGAAGACCATTAGGTCTTGTTACCAAGAACCGCTCGTAAATTAAAACTTCATAAAATTCAATATATATATATAAAGTCAAGTGCTTATATAGTTAATCACATTTAAGTGCATGTTCTTATAAATATTCAACTGAATAAACTAAAATAATACATCAAACTAATAACGTTTAAAAATATGACAATATATCATCATGAGACAAAATGAAAAATAACTCCATTGCAGAGAAAAATTTAAATGTTTTAAAACTATTTTGTTCCAAAGAAAAGCTCCTCAAAAAGAAATACTAGATTTGGGTTGTCCACTATGCAAATTTTTTTCAAAACACCGGGATTGAAATTTTTCCCATTCTACTATTAGAATACTATGTAAAAATATTTTTTATAAAATTTTTATAACTATTGTAGAACCACCAAAGCCCTCAACTTCCCCAAAGACAAGCCCCAAATTTGTGTTTTTAACAGTAACGAAATTGCATGGATTTATTACAAATTTGGTTAATTACATAATGCAACTTTTAGATATTGACACGATTTATTATCTTTTAACTGTTATGACAATTTACAGCAATATAATGCTAAATATTGTTTATATTACTGTGACACAGTAATAAATTTAAAATATTAATGCTGACAAGAAGCGGCAAAGTTTTAAAAATAAAGTGCAAGTCAACATCTTTGCCAACCAGTTCAATTGAATCTTCAGATACTTCCAACTTGACTTCGGCTTTATCATCTACATGAAGACCTACTACTAGTGCATCTACAAAATTTTTGGCTGATTAGACACCCATCACCATCAACTATTAGTTTCAAGCTGCCTGATTGCCAACAAGTTTTAAAAATTTTTCTTTTCCTACGACACGATAAAGAAAATGTTCGAAACCATATAATAGTTCAAGATATTGGCCAAGCATTTATTGACAATGAGGTCACTTTTTGGAATCTGGCAGACTTTTTTTGTCACAAAACAAAAGATGATGCTATTGCTTTCTATTTAGATCAAAAAAAGTGAAAGAAAAGCAGAAGATTGCTGAGAATTTTATAGTAGCGTCAGACTTAACCCTTCACTGGGATAGAAAACCGTTGAAAGATATAGTAGGTGAGCAACATGAACAGTTAACCGTGTTCGTGTTTGAAACTCTGGAATATAGTGATGGAAAATTGCTGGGAGTTCTTGTTCTTTTTGAATCAAAAGGAAAAACTCAAGTGAATACAACATCGGATCTCCTAGAAACTTGAGATCTCAGCGACAATGTTGTGACATCAGTGTTTGATACCACAGCCAGTAACAGTGGTATCCATAATGGTGCTGCTAAACTAATTGAAGAAAGTTTAGGTAGAAAACTTCTTTACCTTGCTTGTCAATACCATATCTTGGAAATTTTTGTCGGAGCAGTTTGAAAGAAATTGTTTGGAAATATTTTTGAACCAGGAAATAAGTTCCTCGCTTTTTTTAAAGCTTCTTGGCCAACATTGGATAAAGAGTTGGCTATTGAAACTTTATAAATTAAAGGCACCTGGTTGAAAGCCATCAAAGAAAAGACCATAAAACATTTCCAAAAGACAACTTATCGTGAATGTGCCGAAAACACACTCATTATATTTCGGCGAACTCCGCTATGCGGTGTACTATTTCTGAAACCAAGAGCTATCCATGAAGCACGGTGGATTGCTTGTAACATCTATGCTAGAAAAATGTTCAGGTTTCTAAGACAAATGCAATATGACCTGGAGATGAAAATCAAACTTTTCAGATTGAATTGATTTCTTTGACGTTTCCACACACCCGTTTGGACAAAAGCTAGCGTTGCTGTTAATGTTCCTTTCAATGATCTGCAGCTCATTCATGACATGATGAGTTTCAAAGAAATAGAAAAGAATTTGCTATTGTTGTTCTTTCAAAAATGAACGATAACCGATGGTATTTGACAGAAGAGGTAGCTTCATTTGTTTTCTCCAGTAAATCATCCTCTGTGAAACTGGAGATGGCTGTAAAACTCTTGAATCATTACCACTTTTTTGTTGCTTTTTAACTGAAAATTACAAAAATAATGTGCATAGAGCTAAAAATATTGGTGCAGACGTAGAAAAAATTAGTGCAGACATTGGGGACATTGATACAAACAATATATTGAAAGTCCCCACTTATCTCATATCTGCTAAAAAAAGTTATTTAAGGGCAAAGGTTAAAAACTTTTGTTTTTTGACTAGTAAGGAGGGGTCAAAAAAGGTCAAAAGTTGCGTGACGTATTTTTTATACAACTTATATCGGGTTATGGGTCTACAATAACTTAACCTGGACCCAGTTTAAACTGGTCAGATTGGATCCAAACCCGACTTATTAACAGCCCTACTTATTAAAATACTACTTAATACAGTTTTAAAAATGTTGCAACTATTTATTTGTAGTAAATTTTTAACAACAAGTAAAACAGTTGCTGTTGATCGTGAAATGGAGGCTTAATTTAATTCTAAATACCTGAATGGTCAGAAGCCTGCAAAAATTCATAAGAAGTGCCGTATAGCAACAAATGGATCAGGTCAGTACATACAAAACAAGTTCACCTCTTTACTTGAGCTTGCGAAAGTAAATCCAATTTTTGTTTGAAAAAATATTTTTTAATTTGCGGCAATTTTTTTTTTGACAAAATATTGTTTATTTAAAGTAAAATTTGTTAAAACTGTTGTTCTTTAATTCGAATAATCGTTTCTGAAGGTTGCTCGGACTCGGAAATTTTACAGAACGCATTCAGAATGAATTCGATTTAGTTACCGCAGGCGGTTAGATACCATAATAGTTATTATAATTCTTTTTTGAGACTAACCATTGGAGGTAAATTCGATTGTCTTCAGAATGAATTTATGAATAATACAATAGAAAAAATATTTTCATATATTGAAAATAGTGATGATTGTCAGTTTTTATAAGAAAAGGTAAAAAGTATTTACAAAAATCCAGATTTAGATAAAAAAAACAAAAAAACAATAAGGATACTATTCAAGTCGAAAAACCGAGTAGATTTCATCCGAGTACTTTTCATCTGTTTTTTTGAAAATCATTGCAATAATCTTAACCAATTAATGGTATGAAGAGAAAAGCGAAAAGAGAAGAAAGCTTGAATACGAAGAAAGATTATGATACGTAAAATTTGCGGTAGCAATCATTTTAGAAGACATCCAATCATTTGTATTTTAGAAGACATCCAATCATTTGTATTTTAGAAGACATCCAATCATTTGTATTTTAGAAAACAACCAATCATTTGTATTTTAGAAGACATCCAATCATTTGTATTTAATAATATCAGTTATCGCTTGTCTAGTCAGATGATTGAAAATGTTAATCGCAGTATTCCAAAGTTATTCGCTTTTTTTGGAGCAAGTAATTATTAAAAATAAACCATCTAAATTAGAGCATATAAAATTAGTGTGTACAATTATCATCTACTGTAGGGAAGAACGGGGATAGTTGAGAAAACGAGTAGGTTGGGCAATTAAATCTTAAAAACTTAACATATGATAAAACATCTAATGGATTGAGGAATTAAAATGTTAACTCAATGTGCAACAAAAGATTGATGGAAAGCAGTTGAGTAATATTCACGGGCAGTCTAATTTGGACCATAAAGGTAAAAAAATGTTTTTTTGCTATTTTACTCTTGGATGCTTATAAATTTTATTTATCTGCCGTCACTTAAGAGTTGATGTTTTGCCAATTTATCGGATTTTCGATTAAAATCAGCCAATTTTTTCTAATTCTTACTGTTCTCTTTAAAAGCTAACTAATGCGTCGCCTTGTCTAGTAGGGGTAAGTTGAGCAGCTTTGAAAAAATAAATAAAACTAAACTCTCGAACACAAAGAAAGAACTTTGATAAGAAGTAATTTATCAGTACATTATTTATAAATAACTTTTAAAATAAGTTATTTTTAAATTGGGTATTTTAAAAATTCAAGATAACTATATAAAATATTATTTTTAAACTTTATGACATTTTCTTACTATTTAATTTATTCTCTTCTTTTACTTACGTCAGTAAAATGTATAAAATAAAATTATTCACACGCTTACTGTAAGCGAAAGTTTTATTGACGACTCAGTCAAGTTTTGTAACATGTATATGTATTTATTTATTGATTGCTCAACTTACCCAACGTCATTGCTCAATTTACTCCGCTGGGGCAGCTCGGGCAGTTCCGTAAACTTCAGGCAATATCTTCTCAAAAAAATTAAAAACTATACTTTTTTCTAAGCAAATTTTTATCAAGTTAAGTTATCTTTCAAATATTGAAAAAATTATTTAAATCTGACGCACCGTCATAAGACTCGTTAGATTTATTAAAAATTGCTCAACTAGCCTCGCTCTATTCTAGTATGACTGCTGTTAGGGCTAGATCTTTTAATCGAAATTACAATTGGGTGTCTCAGTTTATCTTTATCGGTGGTTTGTTTTAAAACCTTTTATTCAAATATTTTCTCTTTTGGTATTCTTTTATGACAATGTGATGCAGGAGGCATCAACAGTTTTTCACCAAACACATTTTATTTTACAACTACAAGCATTTATTCAAAATGTTGCAGATAATGCTGACATAATGCTGACATAATGCTGATATAAATGCACATTAAATAAATTTTTTTTAAGATTTGGGATTGGTGAGGAATTTTTCTATTTTATTTTTGATAATGTTACCAAGGTCTGTACCAACTTTCAGCTCTATGCGAGTTATTGTAAATTGAAATGTCTATTTTGACCGAGATATTTGATTTTTTATCTATGTCATCGCCGAAAATGCAAATTATATTGACCATAATATTATTATAACAAATTATGAGTCATTATGCATTGAAATAATATTTCTGTTTATATAAAACCTTTTAAAAACTTTTTTCAAGCAAAACTACAAACATGTGTGCTTCAAACTACAAACATGTGTACTACAAACTGTGAACATGTGTACTACAAACTACGAACATGAGTACTATAAACTACAAACATGTGCACTACAAAATACAAACATGGATACTAAAAACTACAAAAATGGGTACTACAAACTACAAACATGTGTACTACAAACTACAAACATGTGTACTACAAATTACAAACATGTGTACTTCAAACTACAAACATGTGTACTTCAAACTACAAACATGTGTACTACAAACTACAAACATGTGTACTACAAAATACAAACATGGATACTTTTTAAGTTACTTTAACTTAAACTTATTGAATTAGTTTTTAGATATAATGTTCAATGTTTTTTAGATGCCCTTATTTATTCCAACCGACTAAAATAACTTAGACCTCGTCAATTTTACTTGAAAATATATTTACTAATAAATTTTATAATTGCCTATAGAATCTAGAATAATCAAAGCTGACTGTTGATTATTTCTCAATGTTCGTATTTATTGATAACATAGCCCTTAATCGCTCTTTATTTGAATTTATTTGAAAAAATTTTTATCTTATTTGACAATCACAAGAAGAAATGACTCAGTTTTGTGCAATGAAACATGCCTAAGCATTTTTAGTCAAGAAAAAGTTCTTAATACCATCATCGCCATCATACTATCGCCATCATTATATTATCTTTAACTTCCTAATTAATACTAACTTATTTTTTGTGGATTATCAAAGGTTTACTAAAATCATCAAAGAAAAAACAAAAACTTTATGAAAGATATTTATACATATAAAAATAAAATAAACTATAAAAATTATAATAATTTGTTTGAAAAAACCAAGAAACACTAAATAAAAAAGCATATTTAGCAAATATGTTGGGAAAAAGCCGCGATAAAAACACGAAAATCAAAAAACACAAGGGTATCTAACACAAAAAACGCGGATTGTGATTAAGCAGATTACAGGTAATAATAAATAAACAAATAATAATGGTAAAAATAATAAATGGTAAAAATAATAAATGGTAAAAATAATAAATGGTAAAAATAATAAATGTTAAAAATAATAAATGGTAAAAATAATAAATGGTAAAAATAAAAATGATATTAATATTTTGCCACACAAAATTGTCATAATGAAAGTGTTAAAATTAAATTTAATTAACAGTGTTTAACAATATTTTTCTTGATCTAGGTCCCAAAGTTGGCTGATAATATTTCCCAAAGTTGACTGATATTGCTCCAAAAACCATCGAAACCTTTAACAAATCAGCCAATGCAACTATGAAAAAAGTTAACTTAAACTTAAGCGAGGTCTTTTCAATAGTCTGAAAAAGTAATAAATGTGTTGGTATTGATAAAATAATAAATGTGTTGGTATTGATAAAGTAATAAATTTGTTGGTATTGATAAAGTAATAAATGTGTTGGTATTGATAAAGTAATAAACGAACGTGTTGGTATTGATAAAATTAGTATGTAGTTAAAGCAGTCTCCAACATCAGTGAAGTCTCGTTATTTCAAATTTTTAACCATTCCCAAAAGTTCGTCATTGGAAAAATAAATAGTAAATTATAAAAATAAGTGCAATTTTAGTGAATTATAGACCTAATTTAGTCTTACCATGTTTCTCGAAGTTATTAAAACGTATTATGCATGATAGACTTAGTAATCGTTTAACCGAGAACAACATACTATTTAATAAACGATTTTGATTCAAATGTAGTAAATTAACCAATAAAATTTATTATGTAGTAATCTAACTAATAAATTTTATACTTGGTGGGTTTAATAATGGCTGCTTTATATCAGGAGTTTTGTATTGATCTGTCAAATGCTTTTGATACTGCTAACCATAAAATACTTTTGAATAACTCTATGGAATATTAATCAATAAAGAATTCAATTTTAAGTATTTTTTTTTAAAAGTGATCAAAATCAATAAACTAGAAAAAAGTCATTATTACTTATTTTTGTTTGAATAATAATTTACATTTCCCAAGTCCTAGAAGGCCACTACAGTCGAGGAGGCTACTTTTATGGTTACAACCCTCTCTCAACTCTTTAACTCCGAAACACGAACCACGACGAACAAGAAAAAATTCTGAAGGTATTTTTGTTACTTTGCGTTGAATTCTTTCCAGCCTCTCTATATCTCCCGTAAGATTTGGATACCATTTTACATGTGCATATTTTAATTGAGGCCGTGTATATGACTTATACAAACATTAATATATACATTTTATACATTTTTATCATTAATTTATTTATTATGCTAAATGTTCTTTTTATCAGACCAATTATGGTATTTGCCTTATTAAATGTGTTTGACATAAAATCTTGAATTATTTGAGATAATCTTACTTAAATTGATAATAATAATATTAAAGATTATGAGTAAATGTCCGCGCACGGAACCTTGTCGATCACCACTCAAGACCATCACCCAAATAGATAAAAAATCAGCCATAAGTTTGCGTGAATATAAAAATTTGCAATTTCTTTCAATGATTTGCTTTTTATACCATTAGCTGATAGTTTTAACAATAATCTTCGATATGTTACTGGTTCGAAGGTCTTTGCGAAGTCTAAGAAAAGCAATATGCACGGATAAATTTTTTTTCTTTTTTTTTTTTTTTTTTTTTTTTGCAATCTTAAACATAATTGTGTTCATTTTCTTTTTAGTTGTCTTTGTCATCACTTGATTATTTTGCTTACTGTTGAAACATGGTTTTAATTTTGTAAATTTTATATGATGTGAAATTTACAATATTAATCATTTATCAACAGTTAGAGAGAAGCTGGAAATTAAGAAATGCGGAAAATTAACTTTTAGTTAAGGTAAAAATAATTTTGTTTATTGGTAGCGTAATAAAACCAGTTACTGTTATTATTGCATGACTTTTTTACTTTTTCTAACATGGTGTTTTTAAAACACTTCCTGTCTCTCTCTTAGATAAGACTTAAATAAGAATTAGTATTGAGAATTGTAGAGAGAGAATTGATTAAACTCTGTAATTACTGAGCTCTGATTAAACTCTGTAATTACTAAGCTCTTGTGTATTTTTTAATACTGCAATTGATAATTTGCTATTTAAAGATATAATTCTTTAAATTGTCCCTTGGTTGTTCAAATATTGTAATAAATAAAATCTTTTAAGTTTCAAGTATTTTCTCTTAGGGATCGTCTATTTATTACGTAACGCAAAATTAAACATAGACAAAAAAAATATCTCAAAAACCGTGTTTCTCTCATGGTCAACTATATGCTGCATTTTCAAGAACTATAGCATTTAATAGTTTGTTTTTCAAAATTGATAAACATCTTGTTCAAGGTATAGTAGTTAAAAAAATATCATAAATATTGTTATATTTTTTAAAGTTCTTAATTTAAAGTCTTTAGATTTTTATTTCGAAAATTTACTGTTAAAGGTTGTGAGCACATTTTGTATGTATAACTTTATTTATCATTATTTATTTTTTTTTCATAGGTTTTGGTAAGTATATCTATCATTCAATAGTTGTAAAATGTGTTTATACGTGTTACATAAAGTCATATTTGTTTTTAGTTATATATATGTTTAAATTATAAAAGCCAAAACAACAATTTATATCTTAGTTTGATTTTTTTTTAGTATTGTTAATGCATTGGTACTTCGAAAGAGGTTTTATAGTTACATTTTTGATAAATCTTTAAGTGCTATTTCAAAATAGGTTACTATAAATAGGTAAATCGATTTTTGCTAATTGTGTGGTGGTTTCTGTTGGGTTTTTTTCTTCGTGATTATGATATCATAATTTCATTACTTTTTTATTTTAGAATTACGTTATGACGCTTTTATAAGATTTGTAAAATAAAAAAACCTGATTTCTTTTTATTTTAAATTTTTTTTAGTTAAAAAGATATAAATATATGCTATTAGTTAATTTTATATTTTATCTATTTTATGCCTAATAGTTTATTATACGTATTTTAAGGGGATCTTTGTAAATGGGGGGTCGTAACTAAGAACCTTTAAAAATATGAAGAATATTGTAGTTTTGCGCATTAATATCGAGTTACTTAAGTTTTATTTGTTTAAGTTTTATTTATTTAACTAATTAGTTAGCTTAGTCTGTATTTGCAACACTTTTGAGGAAACAAAGAAAACATTCTTATATCAGTAGATCATTGTTTTACATTTTATTATTTTATTTTATTCACGTGGCCACCATTAAAGCAAAAAGAGGGAAGGAACCTCTTTATTAGAGTCAAAATATTTAGAAAAATTAAATTTCGAGTTACAAAAGGAATTTTTAGTAATAGGTGGCAAATTACCGTTTACTAACATAGAAATGGTCTGTGTTGAACAGACTTAACATGACCCGGGTCGGGTCAGCTTGGTTTACAAATTTTTGTCTACTTATCTCTTATAATTTTTATTTTAGTTTATCATATGATGCATTAATGTATTAAAAATTTTGTTATACCCATGTTTGATCGCAAATTAAATTTTTTTGTTTGAAAGGTATTTGTACTCAGTTGCGTAGTTATAATAAACTTTGTTATTTTTTATAAATTTATTTAAATGTGTGCATTTAAGATTTTTAAGTTAATAATTTTTTTTCTAAAGAACAATTAATCAAGGGGATACCAAAAAATTGATAACTCCTGTATAATATAAGTTAACTTCATTTTAATCTTAATAGTTCGTGTAATAAAAATAATTACAAGGATTTAGTTGACACTTTCGTCAATTTAAAGCATGACCAAGTGTTATTATTTTGTGTCTGTAACTAAAAACGTATTGTGTTAAACTTAGGAAGGTCGATGAAAATGGTTTTGCCTTACACTGTTATGACCTATGCCATTTGTAAATTACTTAAATAATGTTAATTAGTAATTGTAAATATTAAGTAGTAGTTGGTAAATTATTTTACCTCCTCATAATTTTTATGTTAATTTTACAGATGGATTAATTTTTTCAAGCTGAAGGCGATTTTCTAAAAGGGTATTAGTTAAGGTTTTGCAAGATTAAATTGTGGAAAACAGCCACTAAAAATTAATTATGTAACAGACCGACCAAAACCCGTATTACGGGTTGCCTTTTGCTAGTTATTATTATTGTTATAAATTATTATTGCTTATTATTTTATAATTACTGTTATTATTATTTACCTTAATATTGTAAAAATGATTTTAAAATGGAAAATAAATAGCTTGTTGTTGTTATTGTTTTTGTTGTTGTTGTTAATGGTTGTTCTAAAATATTTATTTTAGTCGTCAAACCATCTATTATTTGCTTGAGAGCTACTGTATTCATTTTAATTCTTTTATTATAGTTTTTATTTGTTATCGTTTCTTTTATTACAAAGGGAAAACTAAAAATTTTTTACTTTTTTTTAATTATATCTTGTATTTTATATCTTTATATCTGTTATAGGTTATTATTATTGTTGTTTATTATACATATATTTTTAATTATATTCAATTGTTAAAGCCTTTTTTTTAATATATTTTAGGAAAATAAAAATTAAATATTTTGTATGAAATAAAAACCAGAAAATTTTGGAGATTTGTTTTTTCCTTACATGAACAAAAACCTGAGTACCAACCGTTTTAATACCATGTTTTTTATATCTTGTTTGAATGTATAATAAAATAAAATTTATTCAGACATTAAATTATGCAAATGAAATCATTACCGCTCCAGTGATTAAGACTCCACCTCCAGTGATTAACATCCCACAACATTTATTAAATTTAACCAATTTAGGAATGATGCTAAAAAGCTTACTTATATAATAAGTCTTATTTAGTTACAAAGAAGTCTTGCTTTATTTATGTTTTTTTTTGAAAGAAAACAATGTTATTTATTAAATGTTTTACTCTACGAATAAAGAATTAATAATAAGTATCATATTAAAATTTCCAATAAAAAAACAAATGTAACAATGTCTGAATAATAACTAAGATGAAATTAGGTTTTTCCACATTTCTACCACGCATTTTCGAAAACTACGATTCATAATAGAATAAATAAAAGGATTTAGAATGCAATTTAAACAAGCGCACATTATTCCAAAAGTTGTCACTTGAAAACCGTTAATTTTTTTGTGATAAACGTGGTACAATGCTCCAACAAAAAATGGTGTCCAACAAAAAAAGAAGCTTAACACTAAAATCATAAGCATTTTTGTAACTCGAACTTGCTTCAAATGTATTGCAATAGCGACCATTTGACGCTTTTCTTTCTTTTTTTCTGCTTCAAGAAAGTTATTTTGAATTAAAGGGGATTTACTGTCTACCGTAGTCGTTTCTTTAGTCTTATATTTAGAAAAGTAAACTGTAACGTTTTTGTCGTTTAGTGTTTCGTTTCGTGCTTGTTGTGGAACTGATGAATCAGGTGCTTGCTCAAACATCGATACATTTTCCGATTGCTCAGAATATTCAATAGAGTTTATATTACTTTTCAACTTGGTTTTTTCATGTTTGTGTAACATAATAAATATGCATAAATATAAAGTAGTTAAAAACACCATAGGCAATACATAAGCGATAACACCGAGAAAATAAGAGTATTCTTTTGATTTTTTACCATCAACAGTGCAAAAGTTAGAGCCTGATTTAAATCTACTCCAGCCAATCAAAGGTGGAAATGAAATTAAAGCGGAAAATACCCAAACGCTAATGATAATTATATTTGTTCTTTTCTTAGTATAAAGTATTTTAATATCATTTGCTTTAGCAACGTTTAAAAATCTATTGATGCTGATCATAACAAGAGTCCATATCGATGTTGTACAAAATAGTGAATTCAAGAAACCTACTAAATCACAAACAAAACTTCCTAGTAACCACTTTTTTGCAATGGTAGTAATTATAATAGTTGGGATTCCGCACGCAGCAAAAAGGAGATCTGTTATCGCCAAATTTAAGACAAAGTAGTTTGTTACAGTTTGCAGTTTTTTATATTTATGTATAGCAATAATGACAACCAAATTACCAATTATGCCAAACAAAATACATAAAATAAGGTACACAGACTTAATGGCGACTATTTCTTTAGAAGTTTCTATAGTTTTATTATCAACAAAAGCCATTTTAAAAGCCTTTTTTTCAAGTGTTGATATTCTAATGGTTCATGTTTTCGTAAAGAAGTCCAATGCAATTCGCGTGTAAAAAAATATATATAATGCTTTAAAAAGTAACATATATATGCACTATAATGTGTTTTAAAGTAAAACTTCAATTAAGATTTCTTTATCAAATAATCCACTTATAAAACATCATTGTTTTTAATGTCTCCAGAAAATTTGCTTAAACCAATTAAGTGTTAAAAATCTACATACATTAAATTAATACAGAAGTAAAATTGTTTTATAAATTAGGACGGAAATTATTATGAAAATTAATAAAATTTTTAATTTGTGGAATAAAGTTAAAAAAAATGAACTTATAACATAAATTTAAAAAAATGAATTTATTACATTAAATTAAAAAAAAAAAGCGTTTGTTATTAAAAAAAAAGATGTTTTAATACTTACTTAATACTTTAATTTTTTTTAATTTTTGTTTGTTTGCAAAAACCATTTAAACGGTATGAAAAAATAATTTGATAAAATAATATATAGCAAAATTTGACACCAGGTTTTTGGCAGAATAATAGGTCTTTTGTGAAAATGTAGACGTTAATATAATTACTTGCACAAATACAAAAACTGTTTGCATAAGTCACATGATACAAACAACGTTAACCCTTATTCTAAAGCCTAATTTAAACTTATCGCATGCAAGGTTTAATGACATTTTTTTAAAAAAAGAAATTGACTTTCAACAAGCCTTTAACAATGCTATTTAAGAGACCGAAAAGACAGAAGATTTATAAAAAAACTGTATATATGTAGTTCAGAAATATCTGAAGAGAATTTCAAAGCTTTCATATATGAAGAAAAAAACTTAAATAAACAAAAGTTTTTTGAGTATATAAATATATTATTATATAATATAAATATTATTGCATAAATTTATGATGCTGTTATATTTTTTTTATATCATATATTACCACAGCAAATTTCATTTAATTTTTATATCTCATTACATACAAGTTTGTGTTGCAATTTACAGTATAAATGCTCTTTTTTGTTTACATTATTTTTATTTGTTTGCGTGTTTAAATTTGTCTAGTGAACCATACTTTCGTCATGAATGTCAAAAATGACTGGCTGTGCAAATATTTATTTATACCAAATTTTTAAAATATAGCTACAAACACAGAAAATAGTGATTTGTATGTTTTAAGTTTTGTTTTACAGGTTTTAAGAAAGACTCATAAAATTGAATTTCTTTAAGTAAGTGTGGTTTTTTTTAAATTAACTAAAATTTTCGAAATTCTTTATTTTTTTTTAATTTTATTTACAAAATGAAAAAAAAAAAAAGTTTTTTTTTTTTATTGTGATGTGTAAATTTAAATTTTTAATTTGCTGGGCCGGGGAAGGGGAGGGTGAATTAGCAATTTTGAGACGATTTGTTGCAGGCACAACTTCCTTTAAGCAACAGGCCATGAAACGTAAAATTTAGAAATAAATGTAAAAGCCGATATTTTAAAAATCAATATGATGAATATTATTTGTTTTATAACAAAATAAGTTTTATTAAACATCTCCCGTAATAAAATGCTTCAGACAATATAAAAATTAATACAAATTTATAAAAACAATTTATAAATATTTTAAAATGTTTTAATAATAAACTTCATTTTGTTGTTTCAGGTTACAAACAATTAAATAAAAACAAGTTTTAAATCAGGTCAAAAATCAAAGATAAATAAAATACTGTCATGGTAACTACACCTTAAAACAAAAATTTATTTTAATGTTGTAAAGAATTAAAGAATACTTTTAAACTCATAAAACATAAACTTAAAGTTAATAACTAATCTTAACAAAAATAAAATAACAACAAAAGTGTCAGTTAATAACTGTCAACTGAACAAGACAACTTTAAAGTTTTAAGAGATGTTTTTTTTTGTTTTATTTTGGTGTAGAAAGTTCGCAGTGTTTTTAAATAAAACATATTAGGCAGTAAATTACCATAACGTCGTCCCATGCCTAAAAAGTTTTTAGAGTTTTTAGAACTCTTTGAGTAATAAGAGTAACATACATAAATTCGTTGCACCGGGTTGTCTAACAAACTTTAATAGAGTTTAAATGAGAAGAATAACAATTGAAAACTATTATTAAGAGAAATTTTAACCCACTTTTATCGACTTAATTTAGATATTGAACATACTTTTCAAAATAAAACATTGTTCTGATCAAAATTTCATTTTCGTTAATCAAATCATCATTTTGAGACAACATTTCTGACAACATAAACAAGAAACATCTTTGATTATACATGTCCTGCATCATCGTTACTTTGATTATACATCTGCTGCATCAGCAGGTGGTTCATTAATGTTATATGATAACAAATTAGAGTTTCAGAAATATTGAACTTTTCAATTACTTGTTGAATACTTAAAAAGTATCTGCTGCCAGATCCTTGTCTTAACTTGCTGAATTCTTTTACAAGTGGATCTGTATTCAATTTTCCCAACATATGATACTATTGTGTATCTCTTAAAAATTTTTATGACAACTCAATAATTTCATTACATGTATGGAATGTCCTCTATCATCTGTAATTTGTTTTATACGTTTTCACTGATTACTTGTCTTACCTAATGCTATTACTTTAAAATCCCATATAAACTTCAATCCCTCATCATTTCGATCTCTGATGACAACTTGTTATCATCATTAAACCTACAATTTGAACCCACACTTTTTAAATTTAAAATTTTCCACCACGTGACAACCAGTTTAATAAAATCAGCAGTCATGTTTAAGATGTTGAGGTTTCATGATGAGGTAGTGGAGCATATTTTTTCAGAAAATATTTTTAGACAGGTAGTTCAGTTTGACTTGGTCACAGAAACTTCAATTAAATCAGAATTTATTTATCATTAGATAAATAGATTCATCTTTACTTAAAGTTTTATTAAATGATTTCAACAAGGTGTTTTTTGAACAACATTTTCATAAAATATAAATTATTCTTTTTTTTTCTGTGAGCCAATTGCTTCGGATGTTTTTGACTAAGTTTACAAGGTTTTCAGAAAATGTGTCAAATTTTTAAAAAAACGACTCATTAGTTTAATTTCCGTTGGTTTTTCGGTTGTTCTTTTTCTCTTACTTTAACTTTTTTATTCAGTTTTCTAGCCAGTGTTGTTAATAGGCTACAGTGTTGCTTTTCACTTTTAAATTTGCGTTAGGAATACATTTTATCCAACAAGTTTTATTTTTTATAATCTATAAACTGATGTTTTGTATTCGCTTGACTTGTTTCTGTAGTAAGTGATTTTTAGAAAAGCTATAAACACAGCATTTTTCAGCTTTTTTCAAAAAACTAAGTAGAGAAGATTCATAATCTAATCAGACAAGCTATTTAATGCCTTCTGCGTTCATTTTATAAAAGTTAAAATTGGTTCCCACATTTTTTTCTAAATTTTGCATGTCCTGGCTTGTTACTTAAAGAGCGCCATGGTTGCAGGTTGATAGGGATATTTAATTTTTTGACGCAACATATTTTTTAAGTTTTAAATCTAGGAGAACTTTTAATTAAAAAAGTGCCTACCCTAAATCATTAATCCTCAGTTGATTTACACTCGACTGTGGCTTTTCAAATTTAACCTGTTTTTTATTGATTTTTTAAATTGACTCAAAGTTATTCGAATTAATTTTTTTTAATGAGGTAAATTTATATAAGCTTTATCAGGCAAAATATAACCAAAATGTCGTTAAAAAAATAATTAATAATAATATATTCATTAAATAAAAATGATAATATAATAATTATTTAATAACAACAATAATAGTTAAAGCATATACATTAGCATAAAGCAGTTACATTAGCATAAAATATGCTAATGTTACTGCACTGCGACACTTACTTACTGCTAAAGAAGTTATTTAAATTAAATGTTTATCAAAAATAAATATCTTCGGCGTTTCAGATCGTTTTTCATATGTTAATTTATACAACTTTAAATCAAATTACAGGAGTGCAAAAAAATATATATATGCACACTCCACTTTCTCATACATGTTTAAACCAGTTGATGTATGTAACTATACTGCGACGACAACAATATCTTTCAGTTTATTCAATAGAAATAATTTATTTACTATAATTATTAAATAAGTTTAATTATTTAATTTTTTTTTTATTATTTTTCTGTAAAACTTTTAAAAATAAATAAATATAGTTTTTAATACGGATTACGTTCAAAATATAAGATTTCGATCTTTCAAGAGAAGTTGAATCCGCATTAGGGTTAAGACTTTTAGACTTAAAAAAAATTCCTGTGTCATAAGTCGATGAACTTTTATTAGAAAACATTGAAAACATGATTAATTTCTCTCGGTTGTAAAAAAAGGTCACCCCGCAATTCAAACTACGTTTCGTCATTTATTTAATCTTGTTACTGGTACTACTTATACGTGTGGCTTTCCTGCAAATCATTTAAAACTTCTATAGATTACAAGTGTTTAGTCCTTTGAACATTTTGGAAAATAACAGAATATTTAAGAAGACTTAAGAAAATTCTAAAACAACTTAAAAACTCTGGAAAAATTTAGAACATTCTAGAATAGTTTAAAATATTTTGGAACATTCTAGAACAATTTAGAATTAAAACAATTTAGAATTAAAACATATTCAATATCATTTTAGACTATATATATCTGCTCATCTAATTTTATTGTTATTACAAAAGCAACACATGGCCTCGTACAAGCCTAGTGATAGTAGCATTCAGAAGAACAACAATGTCTGGATCAATAATCAGGTAAAATTTGAAGACTCTCATAAAAGAAGAAGAATGGCCCCTTTGAAAGAATATTTACTGGAAGATAATTGCAGAATGCCTCTCCAAAAGCAAATTTTTGGACGCTACCATTTCCTTGGACCAAAAATCAAAGAAAAGAGTATATAGCGGAAACTTCTAAAGAAGTCACTAAATTGTGGAAGAACAAACTGATTTTTCCTCATGTATTTAATCAATTTATACGAGCAAAGCTTGGTAAAATACTGAAATGTTATAATTAATGTGTCAAGTGGGGAGGCTACGAACCCCTAGATAAAATCTTTGATATGACTGAAGTCGGTGGAACATCGTTATCATCCGAGGACAAGCAATTGTACCATCTCCAAATATAAATCAAAGGAACAATGAGATACTTTACAGGCCAAGCGGCCAGTAAAGAAACGATCTATCCCTCTGAAAGACAAAAACTTTCTAATGAGTTATCCAACTTATCACCTTACTATCCTGGTTTTAGTGATTCTGACTCTGAGGCTCACAACAGTGAATATGAAAATAATGAAGAAGAAGAAGATGAGGCAACTCCTACACCAAACAGAAAACATCAAAAAGGAAAAACTGCAGTCAACTTAGCGATCTACACAAGAGTATCAACAAATAAAGCTGCTAACATATGCAAGCAATTAGTTCGTGAAGGCATTGACATTCCAACCCCTTGTCAATCAGCTATTTACAAGTCAACAATCAAAGAGCTAATCAAGCTGAAGGAAGAAATCATTGAAAAGTTGCATATGGAAAGTTGGTCCTTACACTTTGATGGCAAGCACATCGACAGAATGGATTATCAAGTGGTTGTCCTTAAAAATAAAATAAAAGAAATCAAACTGGTTGTCCTTGGCTTTTTAGATGGCATGGATTTAACTATTGCTCAAGGAATTTCTAAAGTATTCGATGAATTTCACCAAATGGAATTCAATACAGATGATTGTTGCAGATACCACCAGCGTTAACACTGGAAAAAAGAATTGAGTTAGAATATTGCAACGAGTATTCACAGAGAAACGCATCAACAAACCTCAGTTTATCAGTTATCAACACCATGTATTAGATAGAATCCTCCGTTTAGTGATAGATGCAGAACTTGGAAGTAAAGTACAATCGTCAAACGTCAAATATCCATTTGAATCTCAATTGTTGAAGGAGTGCAAACAATTGAAAACACAGTTTGATAATGGAACAGAAGTAATACTCGAAACATCACGCTGGAGAAGTGATATGAAATTTCTGTTTCATCTCACTCGAGTGTTTTGATTTTTTTTTTAAGAAAAGGGACATTTTTTTCATTAATCAGGTTTTAAAAAATACCCAACATCAGCAATGCAAGACTCCAGAGCTATACAGCAATGCAAACTCCAGAGCTATACTAGCGATCCTAGCCTTCATTTGAATTCTTTCAACAAGGTCAGTTTTGCAGTTCTGTTAATTGATATCGTATGGCTGCGCAAACCATAGGTTTGCAGACCAACTGTACAACGAAAACGACTTTAATAACTTGGCTGAATTACTGAATTCATATAAAAAGGCTTTAAGCTCTTTAAAAAGTTTCTGGAAATGAGAGCCATCTATACTACAGATACCCAGAAGTAATCAATGCGCACAGCACGCAAAAAAGTAATGGAGGAAATTTATTCATCATGCAAAAATAAAGACAAAATGTATCTTTGATTCTTTCTGTGAAACAAGCAAGAGCAGGTCAACGGTCTGAGTAACTATTGGATTAAAATTTTATTGTATTACATGACTATGACATTCTAAATACATTTGAATACATAGTAGTACTTATGTCAAAATTGATTTTTCAATAATGGAGTGAACTTTTTCGAAAAAGTATGTAAATAATAGTTTATTTCGTGTTTTTAAAGTATATTATATAAAAATTTATAGTATATTATATATTTCATATATTATATAAAAAATACGTCATTAATAGTACTGTTTTTTGTATAGTACATTAATTTATAGTACATTAATTGTACAATAATCGTACATTAATTGTACAATAATCGTACATTGATTGTACAATAATAGTACATTAATTGTACTGTTTTGATGTTTTTAAAACAAATTACTTTGGTGTTGTGCTTAACACCAAAGTAATATATTTAGCTATGTATGTGGATATTTTATTGGCTAAAAGTAGGTATTACATAAGATTGTAAACCGTACCATATCATGAATACAAAATATATTTGAACCCCCCATTGGTAATTGCGACATACCATGGGTCCCTAATGTGATATGAGAAGCTTACCGAACTACTCTAGCAGAGAGGCTAAAAGTTAGAAGAAAGGCAATGATTTTTGTCATTGCCAGAGTATAACAATTACTTCTAATTTTTTATGATTGATATTACAAAGTACAAAAAAAAATCTAATGGCAGACAAGCTCCAGGCATACTGTCATCTACTCCTGTTCCACATGATAACAGACTACCAACACCATAACCAACATAAAATTTAACTATACTTCTCATCATACTCTCCAAAAGTCACTTAATTTAATTAAAGTATTTTTGATGAATTTATTTTTTAATGAGGTTTTGAACACAACTATTTTTTATTTCTATGTTAAAATTACAATATATTTTTTTAAATTTATTTACGAAGGAAGATGTCATGAGTAGTTTATCTGAAGAGTCAGCAAGTAACATTTGTTAAAACATTGATGAAACTTTTGTACTAATAACAACTTTTCAACCTCACTTTCCGAATCAGAGTAAGTTAGATGATCAGAGATTTATGTCTTCCTACATCTGGAGCTTAACTTTCTGATGATGGAATGCTGATGGAATGGAATCTTCAAAGCAAAAACTGCAGAACATTTGTACACTAGAAATGGCAAAAAGAAATTGAAATTTTCTATAACTCGTGTTATAGAAAATTTCAATTTCTTTTTGCCATTTCTATGTTATGATGACTATTCATAAATAGCTCAAAACGGCAAACAGCAATAGAAACTGCTAATAGATAGCCTATAACGGAGTTTCAAAGCAGTTTTGCTCAACAATTGAAAAAATTATTCCTTTTTAACAATTAAACACTCAATACATAAAAAAAGAAAACTACAATTATGTTAGCGAGTTTCTTGATAAAACTAAATATTCTGAATTTAAGTGGGATGTTTGTGCTAATTTTAAGATGCTTTTTTGCTTGGTTTACAGGGAGAATTCACAAAGTATTCATGTTTCTTTTGTTTGTGGGAACAGGGCTGATAACGATCATTACAAGAAGTTAACAACAATTGGAGTTACAGTCACGATAGTTCAATGTTTTATAAGCGGCCTCTGGTAGATTGCAACAAAGCTTTATTACCCCCCATTACATCTGGTAAAATAGTTTATAAAAACCTTCAATTATAGAGTAATAGCTTTACAAAAAATCCTTCTCAAGTTTCCAAAGCTAACTATTTTAATTTAGGTGTTCACATAAACTCGAACTTATTATTTTCAAAATACATAACTATTCAAGTCAACAAAGCAACAAATATATTGGTTCTGATAAAAAGATCATTTTTATCTCATCTAAATCTCATTTAAACTATTTTTAGCTCTAATCCTTCCCCATTTATTATATTGTTGATCAATCTGTTCCCCGGAGCTTTTCTAGATAAACATCAAGCGGAAAACTTATTAAGAAGATTTTCTAAACAAATTAGAGGCTTTAAATGATCTCGCGAATGAACAAAGACTATTGACGCTAAATATACGTGTAAAATACAGTCTAAATTCTGGCGATCTAGTTAATGTCTTTAAATAACGTAATAATAATTATAATAAAAATTTCTTTGAAATCGATAAACAATTTATTATCCATAGTGTATTTTAAAACCAAAAAAGAATTCCTCCCGCATAAGTATGCGCACAAACCTTTTTTTCTATGACAATAATTAAAGAAATGGAACTCTCTTCCTTATAATGTTGTAAAGGAACCTTAACTAAAAATGTTTAAAATGCGTTTTTGACAACCATCTCAAAAACGAATGGTTTCTCTTTGACTGATATGCATTTCATGTTATATATTAGTTAATATAAAAACTAATGTAGTTAAACTTTATATATGACCAGGTTGACAGGTATTATACGTCTATACAATTTTTTTTTGTAAAACTTTAAAAAATATCTAAATCTGGTTTATTATGAAAGAAAAAATATGTAAAATAAACTCTAACAACATTTATAAAAACTAAATACGTTCAAAAATACTCATAATAAAATAGAGTTTAAGCAAAAATAAATTTCTTAAATATAACAAACACTTTGTAAATATTGGTCCTAAACTTGCTTCTAAATTACAATGTAAAAATAATCCAATTAAAAGTTACACTAAACACTTTTATGTCTCCTAAGGATTAAAAAAACTTTAATAAAAAAAAATGGAAATAGCTAAAAAAATACTTTTAAAAAAATCTCTGCAAACGATGTTTTGAATGTTTTTTCCGGAATTTATTAAACTATCTTTTAAATATTAATAACTTATCGAGTATTACAGAAATTGCACCTGATAAGTTAAAAATAGTTAAAATTGTACCATTTTATAAATCTGGTAAAACTTTCTTATCTGATAACAGACCAATACCAGTCCTTACTATGTTATCAAAACTTCTAGAACAAATAATCCTCAATCATTTATTTAAATACTTAGTTACAGACTAAAATCCTGAATAAAAACTAATACGGTTTCTATACGCACCACTTAACAGACCATGCTACTATTAAACTCACCGACAGGATTAGTGAATAGATTATTGGAAAAAATATTATATTGATAATCTTTATAGACTTTATGAAAACTAATTTACGCATGGTTAATGGTGAATGGTTACCAAGTTATTCATAATAATAAATGAAACAGAAACTTAATAAAATCACATGGAGGAGGGATTGTTATCTATATATAAGAAAGTTTCGCAGTTCATTCAATTATATTATTACTGTAGAACATTACCTAGAACCGACTTAGTGTATCTTAAGTTATTTATCGGTCACCTAATGCGGACGGGTAGAGACAAATAACTATATCTGTAATAAAATAATAGAAGCAACAAAAAATAAAATAGATCAAAATAGATTCATTTTGTTCATTCAGAAGATTGTACTTATCTCATTAATATATGGGGAGAAAATAATTTTTAAACCATGAAAAATATGATAAACAGTCAATCAAATGTGTTGAATATATAAATGACAATTAAAAAGTAAAACATCAAGCAGTTATATAACTAACTATTATAGATTTAAATAGAAGTTTAATGTTTGAGATTAAATTTTGAGCAAAATACCAAAACTCAGAAATAAAATCGACCAAAATCCAGCTTTAGGTAACACTTAAAAGCGAACTTAGTTGGGACTAGTCTGTCAAAAGCACTTCAAACACTGTGTCAAATCAAGGAAAATCTAGCAAATTACAAAGTCAAAAAAAGCGTCATTAATAAAAATGATTGGCAAGGTCAATTGTTCCTAAATATTTATAATGATTTATGTCACAAACAAGCATCTATAAAAAACATATATAATAATCAAAAAAAGTACAAATCAAACCATGAGTTGATAAAAAAATAAAAAAAGCAAGTAGAGATAAAACAAGTTTATAGCATAAACTATTATCTAATGGTTCTAAATGTAATCAGTTGAAAATCAAAAAATGTCAAAAAAGTTTTTACAAACCTCTATTGTTTAAAAGATCCTTAAAAGAAGAAAAAATTCTGCTAAAACAGAAATTTTAACACCACTATATAAAAAAGGTGACAAAAATGATCCAGAAAGTTTTTGACCTAACTCAATACTTTTTTTTATTTATTTTTTATTTTTATTCATTAATTTAGCCGTACAAGTATTTACATGCAGAAGCGATTTTATTAGGGTGGGGGTGCTACACTCCCCCCTCCCCTCCCCCGAAAAAAGCAATTTTTAAGTTATAGTCGGTATTTTCACGAATTTAGTCAGCTAGTCATAATTCAGTCGATTAAATTTTCGTTATGAGGAGTTTTTTTTTTTTTAGAAGTCAGTCGGTACTTTCTAAGGATTCACCCCCTCCCCCTCTTTTTATTAGTAGAATTGTCTCTGTTTGCATGTTCTGTGTTTTATAATCTATATAAAGATGGCAAGGACGAGAAGAAGACAAGCTTGTCTTATCACCAAGTCCCTTGTTTTTTCTAGACATTTATGTAAATACGTTTTAACTAAAATTAAAAACGAGAGAAAAGAGCGAAATGTTTTAAAGCGGTTGCATAAATTTTAAAAAGGTTATATAAAGTGCAAAATATTTTAATAGTCTTTAAAAGTTTTTTTAACAAAGGTTAAGGTACTAATTTTATCACAACAACAAGAAGGTTAACTTGCGGTTATGCAAAACTATAAATATTCAAATTTTAAAGTTATTTATTAAAAGAAAATTTTAAAAATTCATTCAAGAAAAAAAAAAGAAAAAAAGAAAACATAAAAGTTAATTTACAATCATAAGATATTATATATATATATATATATATATATATATATATATATATATATATATATATATATATATATATATATATATATATATATATATATATATATATATATATATATATATATATATATATATATATATATATATATATTTATATATATATATATATATATATATATATATATATAAATATATATATATATATATATATATATATATATATATATATATATATATATATATATATATATATATATATATATATATATACATATATATATATCAAAAATAATAAAAATTCAAAGAGGATTACTTTTTTTTCTCTCATTTAATAAAAAGATTAAATAAAATTTAACCTCAATATCATCCATTTAGATTAATTAATATTAAGTGCAAAACTCTCGAATCTTAAGGGACTCGAGGGTTTTAAGGTCAGTTTCCACTCGTCCGTTTTTCCAAGGGAACGGGAAAGAAATGGGAAAGTTAATCACGTGAGCATGCGCAGTTTGTGATTTAATTTTTCCGTGGCTTAGTTTTTCCCATTATATCGGTTTATGGAAAAAGTAGACTTCAAATCAACTTTTTGCCGAGAAAAATCAAATAGCAAAACAAGCAGGCAATCGCATTGCTACAATTTTTGAAAAATGAAAACAAGAGTTGGAAAAGTTGCTAGAGAATTGTAATTTTTTCGGAAACGATAATTTCGTTGTAAACATTTATTAGTCTATAATTATGCCTGTAATATATTAAATTTTTTACGCATATATTTTTAGTGGCATACTATGACGCAAAATGAAAATCATTGAGATATTTATTTACTTACAATTGCAATTTAATGTCAGTTTTACTGCTATTTTAAACTGTATAAATATCCAAATAATGTTAACATTAAACCTAAAGTACACTGACCAATAAACAATATTGAATATTAAAAATCTAATTTAATGATGACCGAATTGAACGTGGATTTTTCAAGAATGTCACAATATGTTCCAACAAACAAGAACTAGGAGGCTCATTTAATAGAAGAAGTGAGAAGGTTTCCGTGTTTATGGGATACAACAACTCGCGCATATAAGGAAACGCCTTTAAAAGTTGAAGCGTGGAGGCAGATATCTACTTTATTAAATGTAGACGGTGAGCTATTTATTTTGTCAAGTAAATTTTATCAAAAATATGTCTAAATATTAAAATAACCTATTATACATAATATAACATGATAACCGTAAGCTTATTTTATTGTGTTTCTTTTTAACAGAAAAAACTCTGACTTCAGCATGGACAAAGCTGAGAGAAAATTTTCGTAGATGCCTAAACCGACAAAAAAAGGCTACCATGTCTGGAGCTGGCGGGGATCAACAACCATCATGCCAGTTCTTCACAGAATTATTGTTTTTGAAAGATGTGATTGGGGTAAAATTGACAAGTACAAACATAAAATGCGATATTTTTGCAACACCGCTTTCAGTTGAACACAGAGAACTTGAAAATAAAGACAATTCGATAAAAGCATCAAGTTCAAGAAATTATTTGACTTTAACAGAAAACGAAACAACTGTACATTCAATTTCATCCCCACAGACGAATATATCGACGCCAAATCATATGAAAAAAAAAATGAAAATTGATCCATTACAAGTTGCCCTTAAAAAGGCCATATTGCTTGATGTGGAGCAAAATAAAGTGATAGAAATTAATAATAATGACCCAGATGGGCTATTCTGTAAAAGTTTAGTGAGCTCTTTTCAAAACCTTTCAAAAAAGAAAAACAAAATAGCAAAAATAAAAGTTTCGGAAATCCTCCTGGAAATGGAAAGTGACAAAGAATAAAAATGTATAGTATTATTATAGTATTATATATGTATGTATACATATATATATATATATATATATATATATATATATATATATATATATATATATATATATATATATATATATATATATATATATATATATATATATATATATATATATATATATATATATATATATATATATATATATATATATATATATATATATATATATATATATATATGTACATATATGTAAAAAGAAAAGAAACTTTATTCTTGATCAAACATATTTTGAGTACGAGTAACCATATCATATTGCCATGGAACCTGTCCTTGAGGAGAACTAAAAAAGTCTCGAAATAATTCCCTGACTGTTTTTGCATCGCGAGTATAATTATTTGAGCCTAATTGTTTTTGTAAATTAGTTAATCCTTGGTAATCCGAAATATTACTTCGCCATTCTCCAGCTTGCAAACCAGAGGATGTTTCATAATCTACAAATTTTGAAGGGCAATATTGATTTAACGGTTCAAACTGACGACCATGCATAAGGTAGTTATGAAGAGCAGTTGCTGCTTTAGTAACATTAATAACAACTTCTTCTTTTGCAATAATTGGTTTACGAATAATTCTGCACCGTGCTGCCAAAATCTCAAAAGTATTTTCTATTACTCTGCGTGCTCGTGACAATCTGCGTGCTCGTGACAAAAGAATATATAATTATATATTCTTTCCTTCAAAGATAATATTTCTCTAGGGTATGGCTTCATAAGATATTTCTTGAGAGGAAATGCCTCGTCTCCAATGAGAACATAAGGCAGTTTTATACTTGAACCAGATGGTTCATTGGGTTCTGGGATATGTAATAGTTTTGTTTCAAAAGCAATTCCCATATTACTGTTTCCAAATACACCACCATCACTGTTCCTACCAGTATCACCAATGTCTACAAGAGTGAATTCATAGATTGCATTGCAAACAGCCATCAAAACAATAGAATGCTTTTTTTTATAGTTAAAGTAGAAAGAGCCTGATCTTGAGGAGGCTTGCATAACTATATGTTTCCCATCTATAGCCCTATACAATTAGAGAAGTTCCATTTCCTTTTAAACTCATTTGCTATAAATTTCCATTCATTTTCACTTTTTGGGTAGCTAATATATTCTTTAGATAACAAAATAGTCCATATAGCAATAGAGGTTTCGTTAATAATTCTTCCTATCGAAGTCGGACTTATTCGAAACATACCAGCTAGATCTATTTGCGAAGTGCCTCCAAATATGTATCTCAAAGTGACCATTAATCGTTCACTAGCTTTAATTGTTTCACGCCTGAGGGAAGATTTTGTTATCACCGGTGCGATTAGACTTAAAAATTGCTCATACTTTGAAGGTGTCATTGTAAAAAACTTAAAAAAATATTCGTGATCGAAAAGTTGCATATCTTTTATAAATAAACTGAATGCTCCTTTTGATTTTCTCTCTCTAAATAATTTTCTGACCCACATCCGCTTTTTATACTTTTGTCTTTTTTTGATTTTTAAATAATATAGTAATAACATATATAAAGTTTTTTTGCTAAGGATCGATAAAACCGCCATTTTTATTAATTTGCTACCATTTTTTAAAATTTTACGAGTACAAGTGGAAATGGATATATCCCATCCGATCTGTCCGAAATCTTGTTTTTATCCCATCCCTTTCCCGTTCCCTTGGAAAAACGGACGAGTGGAAACTGACCTTTACTCTTGTTATTAACATTTAATCCATTATTTTTTAACTTTAAAGTGAAAATTTTATGGGTTGCAAGTTAATAAAGAAGTTGTTAAACAGTAACCAACACAGTTTTTGAAAAGAAAAAAAAGTATACCACAAATCTCGACGAAATACAAAATATTTTGTTTAGTTCTATTGAGAATGGCTGGTGCGTCAATATTTAGTATACAGATTTCGCAAAAGCATTTGATAAAGAACCTCATATGTACTTGATAATAAAATTGAATCATATGGTTTGAATCATATAAAATTGAATCATATAATGAGTGAATCATATGGTATTATTGGAGTAATACTTTGATTTATTTAAGTAGGATTGTAACCTACTTAAATAACAGAAAACTTGCTAAACAGAAATTTAAGTATTTTGATTTAAATATGGAAAATCATCTACAACTTTGTAAGATTATATTTTTAGTTGACAATCCAAGCATGGTTTCCCTATTTGAAACAAGATATCACAAAGTTATAAATATGCAATAAAAAGCCACAAAATTAGTACCAGCTTTGAAGCAAATGCCTTATAAATAAAGATTAAGTATAATCAGTAACGGACTAGGTTTATAAAATCTATTGGAAAAACTTTTGAAGAGGGGTCCTGGGTTCCTCAATGCATTAAATTTTACACACAAATGATAAAATGAGGGTTACTGCTATCCATTTTTCATTTCTAGGCAACAGTTGTGCAAAAATCGGGTAGTTATTCCATTTTAAATGACAAGAAAACTTGTAAAGAAAACTGCAAAGCAATAACCGCAAGTTGTGTCACATCAATAGCAAGTTGTGTCACATCAATTTCAGAGAAAACTAATGAGTCTTCTATAAAAAATGGGATAACTTCTTTCTCATTGATATCAAGTAAGTTATTTTCAACACCCATCAGGATGAATATTTTAAAATGATCATTGTAGAATGTTGATTATTTTAAAATGATCATCATATAATGTTGATATATAGATTATGTATAATACTGCATGTTCATGAAGTGAATAATGATAAAAGTGAGTTGTTTTAACTGTTAAGTTGAACAGTTAAATTGTTTCTATAAACAATTTAACTGTTAAATTATTTATTGAATTATTTAAAATAAAATGTGGAAACTTTACAACAGTGTTTCCACATCAGTTTCAAGTTTCGACACCAGTGTTAACAATAGTTTTTCCACAACAGTGTTAATTCCCTTAAAAAAAAAGATCAAAACCATATTAGATTGTTTAAGAACAGCTAAAGTACTTGGGGAGGGGGGAGGAACTAGAATGCATTTGATGGATTTAAAAGGATCTCAAAACACAAATTTCAAAAAAATTACAGAATAAATAAAGTTTTTGGAATGATTCAAAATGTTTAAGTTAATAAAGTAATTTTGAATAGTAAACAATTTTTTTAGCATTTGAAAACTTCACGATGGCTAAAAAAGTGCAAAAGGGACCAGAAATAAGGTCTGAGATATACAAAAGTTTGAAATATCAAGTAATTCAGATATCAAGAATCAACTGTATATATATACAGAAAGTTAGTCGGATTGCTCACAATATCTATAAATTTTTGTACATTTTAGTGTAAGTAAAATAATATCAGCAAGCAATACTTGCCAAAAATATTTAATAAATGAAGAGTGTCTTGAATGACATGTGTCTTATGTGATGACAGCAGTCTAGTTTTGATTATTTTCAGTGCGCTGAAAGCATTTTCACAGCCATTTTTTAAATAACCAAAAAGGTAAATAAAAAAATCTAAGCAAGGGACAAATCAGAATATATTAAAGCCGGCAATCGATATTTGCGAAGAATTCTGAAACTGCTTAGCAGACAAGTTTTATAGGCTGTTGTCTTTTTGCGTTCTACTTCTGTATCAACCAAAAAGGCCAGTGAATTAAATAAATTAAATTTTTAATAAAACAATTTTTTTTTTCAAACATTTTCTAGGATTAAAGCAGACAGTGTCAATGATAAGCCAGTCATTTGATGAAAACTGGCGCTAGAAATTATCTGATCAGTAATACTGTTAAAAACCTCTAAAAATATGCATCTATTTTTCTATGCATTTTTTTTCCATGCAGTATTAGTTTCACACAATTGGCCGCATAATGTTACCATAAGATTGCTTTGAAACATTATCTCATTTACTTTTTTTATAAATATTGGGTTGGGGAATATGTTCGTTCGGTATTTTTTAAAAAGGATTATTCAAAGAATTAGTTTGTTGTTGAGCTAAGTGTTTGTATTCATTAGACAGTGCCTTTTCTGTTCTACAGAACTGCGCTCTTTGTTTTTTCAAATATTTTTAGTTTTTCCTATTTTCCACCCTTAGAAATACAATGCCCAGGTGGCAAAAGTTAGCAATTTTTTTTACATATGCAACTTGTATGGAGGAGGTATCATAGGTGAGCGCGCAGCACAGAAATGGTTTGCGAAGTTCAAATACGGCAACTTTGACTTTGAATAAATGCCTCGCAGCGGACGACCCGCTGAATTTGATGAAGAGCATATCAAGGTAATTTTGAAGGAAGATGGTTGCCAAACAAGTCGTGAATTTGCCAAAAAAATAAATTGTGATCATAAAACGATCATCAATCATCTTCAATCATGTGATTTGTTGAAAAACTTGGAGCCTGGGTGCCACACAAGCTTAACAAAGTCAACAAAGAAAAATATCTTCAAATCGCTGCTCAGCACCTTGTGCGCCATTGTGCAACACGCGGCGATAAACAGTGCTTTTTGTATAGAATTATCACGGGAGATGCGAAGTGGTGCCTGTACGTCAATATGAAACAAAGAATGAAGTGGATGGCTCCAGGAGACACGCCGACACCGAGAATCAAGCAATATCTCCACCCAAAAAAGACCATGATCTGCGTTTGGTGGGACTGGTAAAACATGATACACTGGGAAATATTTGAAAGAAAAGCAACGGTCAACAAGAAACTCTATATTGGTCAAGAAATGAGAGGAGGTTGTAAACAATAACGGCGAATACATAATTGATAAATTTATTGTTATAATTATCGTTTTTTGTTTAAAGTAAGCTCTTTGAAAAAAACAGAACGAATTTATTCCCCAACCCAATAGTTTTGTATTATTGTAAACCTCGTCAAATTTAATGGCTTGCAATAGTTCTTTGGCTGTCTGTATCATTTTCTAAGCACTCAAATAATCAATGTTTTTAGTCTTCAAGTACTCTGAAGCAGATTGCAGAATACTGAAAACTCAAAGCAGCAGAGAGCTGTTTAGAAAAGACTCGAATTTACACCATTTTTCAAGGAGCACGTATGCACCAAGTTTTGCTTAGTAATCAAGGTTTTGGGAGTTTTTGGTTTGGTTTAACACAGATATGAAAACATGGAAAGATTCAGGTTGAGAACTTTTGTTTGTTACAGAACAGTTTTTCTAGAACTATCTGTTTTAATCACCACTAAATTTATGTGTTTGCAATAATTAGAAAAGAAGTTTAAATATTCTTTATAAAAGTCCGATTAGGTTCTTGATTGCAATAATATTTTTAACAATGTTGGTTGCACCCAGGTTTAAGACATGGTTTAAGACTAGATGTCCACTGGATTGAGAGCTGTATCTTGAAAAGGAATAAGAGAAAATTACCATTTTAACCTCTTTCATTAAAAAGTTCTTATACTCCCATTGTATGAGTCTTTGATATCTCATGTTTTTCTTGTTTTTCATGTTTTTTATGTTTTCTTCGATAGACATCTGAAAAATTTGCCAAGTTTGTTGTGAAGATTGAATCATTCATACAAATACTAAACAAACAAAAGAAAAACCTTTTAAATCACGAGTTTCTATTTTTACCATTATTCACTACCGTTTAATATACTCATTATCAGTAAGACGTCGTTAATGGGTTTCAAAAATTAAATTCTTTACCTGCTCGAAATAGGTTGTGTGTATTGGGCTGTATTGCGTTGCCTCGCACTGCTTCAAGTCTTTTATTAAGTTAAGCGCAGTTACAAATTTAAAAAATCACTCTCAAAGTGATACCATTCCTTGTCCATCTGCTTAAAATTTCACGGGTTCTAAGCTGTCTTTTTTTAATAAACTCATTGCTTGCTGTCAGCCTTTTTTTTGAATATAAAATTAAATCTCAAGTAAATCCGTATGAGAGTAAAATCCCTTTTATTGAATATTATTATACGTTATTATTAACACATTATAATTTTTTTTTGTATTGTTTAGCATCCTATAATGTCGTTAAAAATCCTTTATAGCCATGGATAATTACGGCACTGAATGCACAATTTTTATATTCTAAAAAAACTTTCTATGTATTCAAATTAGAACTACTAATTTTTTTCATTAGTTTAGTTTTACTGGTCTTTTACACTTAATGCATCTACTTTTATCACTCTACTTCATTTCCACTTTTATCATTATATTTGAGTTGCGTTTGAGTTAATTTTAAAATTATCACAAAAATTGAAAGTCATGGGTCATTTTTTGTAGAAAACAAATGTTTAAAATTATTCTAATAAATACCTAAAACTTAAAAATGATTTAAAACTTGAATTATCATAACGTCTTAACGAGACAAATCGAACAATATAAAAAAAACTTTATTTTTTTAATTTAAACTTTCATATTATTTAATTTTTAAAAAATACTTTCTTTATCCGGTTCATGTCCATAATTCCAAATGCATATGAAATATAAAAAACGATTTAAAATTGATTTTTAGCCAAATAATTTCCGACTATTTGCTTCCATTTGCATTTTACTGTTTTAGAAACGCCAATATCTAATGGCTGTAGAAAATTGCTAGTATGAGTTGTCAAACGCCAAAGTAAAATAGAACTTTCTAAAGTAAAATAGAAATTTCAACTCGAAGCTTATATGTGAAGATTTAAAATTTTAAAAAGTAAAGGTTTATTTGCGTTAGGCAAAAAAATTTTTTAAAACATAACAAAAATGTTTGTCTGTTCAGCAAGTTTATTGAAATATGGAGATAAGCCAATATGAGACTGTTACATAAGATTAGTATTGTAGTAACCCAGATAGCTATCGCCCAGTTTTCTTGACTTAAATGCAGTTGTAATTTGGACAGGAATTTGGATCATGAAACTAAATGCTGATAAATGTAAAGTTATACATTTTGGCTACGATAACTCAAAATTTAGTTACAATATATCCTTTGGAGCAGCGAGTCATGCCATAGTATCAATATATCCTTTGGAGCAGCGAGTCATGCCATAGTATCAACAAACTCTGATTTAGCTCTTGGTGTGACAATTACGTCTAACCTCATTTGGAAAACGCATGCAACAAAATGTGCTTCCAAAGTAAACAATATCTTAAGATGGATGAAAAGCGCTCTCCCAAATAGGGATATAAACCTCTGGAAAAATTTAAACAAAACGTACGTTAAACCTCAACCAAAGTTTGCTGTGCCTGCATGTAATGTATACTCAAAAAAAGATATTATATACTAAGAAAGTCTATTTCATAAAAAGTTTGATTATAAAAAAGGTTAAAAGTTCTTAATCTAACTACTTTGACAGATAGAAGAGCGCGTGCAGATTGCATTTAGCACTACAAACTTGAAAATAAATTAGACCATGCTAACTGGTATTCGGAACTAGAAACTATTGCTGCACAACGAGGACACCGTAAACGCCTACATCGCGAAATTATAAAAAACTGTGCACACCGACACAACGTTTTTACTTACAGAATTATCAATTACTGGAATAATTTGGACAATTTGACAGTGTTAAAAGACTTATGCTTTTTTTACTTTTTTAATAGTGGTCGTATTTTGTATCAAGGTACCCAATAACAGGGGTACCTTGATACAAATGTTTAATTTTACTTTAAATAGTCTAACAAGTTTAACTTGTTAAAAATTGGAGATTAATAAATTTATTTTTGTAGGTATAAACTTATTCTAAAAATTAAATAAATTACCTAAAAAAAAAAGTCTATTAAAAATCAATAGCGTATCATGGTGCTTCACTCTCCTCAAAACAATTTCACTCTCTACGGTATATTTTGATCATCTAAATAATAAACTATGAAACTCACTAGCTTTTATATTTTTTTTGTTTTTGTTGTTTTGTTTTTTTAACATCTTTACTTCCAACAAAATCTGCAGGCAACCATTATTAAAGTTGGAAGTTACTGGAAGAGAAAAGATAAAATTTATTAAGCAATAAACAATTAATAGACAATTTAAAAGATTGCGAACTATATGAATCAGGAAAATAAAATGAAGGAAGCGACTTCCAAAGAACTGATATTCGAAGAAAAAAACTGGAAGGAGGAGTTTTGTAGCATTTATGAATAGTCACAGTAAAAAGATGAGACTTGAATGAATGACGAGTAACAGATTAATGAATGAGTAGATGACAGAAGAGACGCTAGCTCTTTAGAGCAGTGCCTATTATACTATTTATTGGAAAGAGAAAGAGAAATAACTTTACAATAATGTGATAGTAGTTGGAAATTGACTTCAAGAGGAAGTCTAACTGTATTAACAACCCTCTCTTACATATTTTTAATCTCTCTTTAAAACAAGGTGTCTATCCTGAGATACTTAAAATTGCAAGGGATATACCTATTTTTAAATCAGAAGATATTTCAAATTGTGAAAATTACAGACCAATTTCAATTCTCCCTTGCTTCTCAAAAATCTTAGAACGAATTATGTATAATCGGATTTTGAATTTTTTAAATATAAATAATATTTTATATAATAAACAATTTGGATTTCAGCCAGGTAATTCAACTGACCATGCCATTATTAATATTGTTCATGATATATTTAAAGCATTAGACAAGAAAAAGTTTACTCTTGGAGTATTTATAGATCTTAGCAAAGCTTTTGATACAGTAGACCATAATATTCTTATAAAAAAACTCGAAAGTTATGGTATTAAAAGCACATATTTAGATTGGTTCATAAGTTATCTAAACAATAGAAAACAATACATATCATACGAAGAAGGAAAATCCTCCTATATGACAAAAAATTGCGGTGTTCCTTAAGGTTCAATTCTGGGTCCTCTTTTATTTCTTATTTATGTAAACGATTTTCATAAGTTTTCAAACATTTTAAACTCTGTTTTATTTGCAGATGACACGAATTTATTTTACTCTAATGGAGATATTAAACTTTTATTTAAAATAGTAAACAAAGAACTTTTAATTCTAGCGGAATGGTTCAAGGCGAACAAATTGTCCTTAAATTTAAATAAAACTAAGTATACTTTTTTTATAGAGTTCACGATAAAGAAAACATTCCACTAAAACTTCCTAATCTTTATACTGGCAACTCTAAAATAATTAGAGAGTCATCAATAAAATTTTTAGGAGAGATACTTGATAAAAACTTAACATGAAGAGAACACATAGGTACAATAGAAAATAAAGTTTCAAAAAATATTGGTATACTATTCAAAGCCAAGCAGTTTTTAAACCAAAACTGCCTAAAAATTTTATATTTCTCCCTCATACATTGTTATATAAACTATGCAAACATTGCCTGGTGCAGCTCTAATATAAGTAAAATTAAAAAACTGCTTATTAAACAAAAACATGCTGTCAGAATTATTTCAAATGCAGGTCGATTCACACATACTATTACTACACTATTTAATAATCTTCACATACTCAATGTTTTTCAGTTAAACCTTTATCAAATTCTTATTTTTATGTACAAACTTCATAATAAAATATCACCTATAATATTTAATACACTTTTCAATAAAATTAATCACATGTACCCTACAAGATTTTCTAAGTACAATTATGAGCAACCTAAAATGCATTATTTGGCTACCAAATTTTCTATTCCTATAAGAGGTCCTAAATTATGGAACGCTTTATTAAGTGACGAGCTGAAAAATTGTTCTTCTCTTTACCTATTCAAAAAAAATTGAAATAAAAACTTATCAACGATGTTAATGAATTAAATTCCTTTTAAAAAATTTTTATTTTTATTTTTTCTTTATTTTTAACAATTATCTTATTAACTCTATAAACTATCCTATTAGCTTATCAATAGTTTTGATTTTTTTTTTAATTTCTTTTTACTATTTTCTTTTGATTATAGATTAGTAACTAGTCTTAACATACTTGTAAATAATTTGTAAAATAATTGTATATTTAACTTTTAATGGTTGTACACGCTTGCTTATGAAAGCACGTCGGGGTGTAGTGATAAGGCAAGTATTCTTTTAACCCCGGTCATGTAGATCTTATTTACATTACACAGCATTGTATTCTTTTTTTTTACTGACGAAATAAATTTAAAAAAAAAAAAAAATTCATTTTTCCCCTTGTCTAAAAGAGAAAAGGCTTCGTTGGAAGATCCGGCCCAGATATGGCAGGAGTATTCCATACAAGAATTGATCTGAGACTTAAAGAGATAAAGAATAGAATCGGGAGTAAGAAAGTGGAGAGCACAATAAATAAATACAATCTTTGGAAATGCTATTTTTTTAATGGATATAATATATGGTTTCCAAGAGAGTTTGGAAGTAAGAGTTAATCCTATAAAATGAAGGGTAAATGACTAATCGAGTACATTACCTTTTATAAATATAGAAAAACCTAGATTATTGCAACAATGATTAGCTGAAAAAAGTTGAGTTTTATTTAAGTTCATTAGACATCGAAAGCCCCATGCTGTTGCAGAAGCAAGATTCTTTTCAAGCTCAGAGGTGTTGGCTTTTTATTAAGACAAGTACAAATGTTAGTATCATCAACGAACAATGCCACATTAGATGTGACAGCGGGAGATTGTTAATGTAAATTAAAAAAAGTAAAAGGCCATAGAACCTTGAAGAACCCCTGAAGACACTGGATATGAAGAAGGATACTGTTCATCAAGAACAACTTTTCTACTACAACTGGTAAGGAAAGATTCAATAATTTTAAAGAGTTATCTGATACACCATAAGAAGAGAGCTTATGGAGAAGACCAGCATGCCAAACTTTATCAAAAGCTTCAGAAATGTCAAGAGTGATAGCTTAGTCTCTCCACATTTATCTAATGTATTATGAAATCTATCAATTATTACTGTTAACAAATGTTAACACTGTTAACAAAAAGAACGAAATCCATATTATTATTCAGAAAGTAAGTTCTCAAGATGAGAGCTTAAGTGTTTGTTAATTCAAGACTGCTTATGATTTAAGAAGACTAACGAGACGGTAGTTTGACGAGTCAAGTTGCTTTACAGAATTTTTAAACAGATGCCGCTTTTCAGTAGGCTGGAAAAAAAGCCTCTGACAAACAATTGTTAAACAGTATTGAAAGTTTAGACGACAGATCCAGAGAATACATCTGCAAGACTATAACAGGTTTTTTTTTTTTTTTCTTTTTTTTAACAACAGTATTTGGTTGATCTATAAACAGTTTACATTTTTTACAGCCAAGTTTTTTGTTGATTCAAATTCAAACAGCATTAGGAACTGCTCATACGAACAAAATTACCCCGCCTAACTGGAATAAAAAAGCCATCGGATTTTAGTAAACTCGTATAATTTTAACATCGCGTTCAAGTGTTACATTATTCACTCCGCCTAGGTGAGATCTCGCCCATAGATTACCAGAAATTTTTATATAATAACACAAGTTGAAATCAACCCGGCTAGACTTGACAGTGTTTTTACAAAATTTAATAAGCATTTGGTTGTTTTTAAGTTTAAGTCGTTCAACTACGTACATAAACATTTTAATTGATTGTCGCGGTGTTTTAAATGAATGTCATGGTTGTTTTCAATGGTTGTCATGATTGTTTTAAATGGATGTAAAAACCGGTAATCAGATATTATTTGGGAAATTATCCATGAAAAACCATAATTTTATGAAAATTGAAGTTACTATTTTCAATACCACACCTAAATGAGTATGTTTAACAAAAATGTCACGTTAGGTTTAGATAACTTATGGTAGTGTTAATTTTTCTACCAAAGTCGTTTTTGCATAAATAATCATAACTTTTAGCCCCATTTAAAAAACTGTTTTCGGTATTTAGTATCTTTTTTGAAGTAATCGGGACTTATTCAGCCATCTTGAAATAATAAATTATTGCGTAAACAATTAAAAAACAGAGGCGGTAAACTTTATAAACAAATTACTTTCAATTCGAAAACAATTAAAAAACAGAGGCGGTAAACTTTATAAACAAATTACTTTCAATTCGAATTCTTTGTTTGCATATATTAAATACCAATAAATAAAAAGTTTTTCGGTTTCTCACTAACAACCAATTGGATTTGTTTGAAATTATCGGGTTTTTTTTGTGTTTTTTTAAGAGTTTGTTTGGTCTATGCTTTAATTGCATTTAGTAGTAAATGCAACAAATGGTTATAAGCTGGGTGGATAAAAAAAGCAATTGCTTTTACTCAGCATTTTTGGAGTAATTGTTCTGCTTTACATGAATAAAAACTTTAGCAAATTCACTCAAATTTTGAGTGAATTTGCTAAAGTTTTTTTCAAAACACTGAGTAGTTGCTCAGCTTTACGTAATAATAATTTAAGAAAAACTGCTAAAGTTTTTATTCACGAAAAGCTGACCAATTACTGAGGGTTACTCTCCGAGTAAAAACAACAGTTTTTTTTATATTCACCCAGTCTTATATATAAATAAAGGTTACGTGACCTTAAAAACGTCCCGCTCAAGAGAGATATTTTTTTTATATGAACAGCCCCTTAGATAACATTTTACACCTTTGTTAAGCTCTAATGGACGAATTAATTTTTGGTTAAAACAAGTTTTGAATTTCAGCATTTTTGTTTAAAATTCAACATCTTTGTTTCAAAAATCATTTCATTTTCTTTCTCCTATATATTTGAACAAGCAAAACTTTTTAAATCAACAATAGATATTTCTTGGAGATAAATATTAAGTAAATACTCATATACAAAATAAAATAACTATGTATAAAATGCATGCGTTATTTTGAATTCTACAAAAAAATAAATTGAATAAACAACTCAATTTCAAAAATATCACAGTTTTTGTAATCATAGCAATAGGTTAGCAAAAGAATACTGTAGGAACATTAGTATATATAACTTTTAAAACTGCAAGAGTAATATCAGATAAATATTTTTCTCAGAGTTCTAATGGCTTCAACTTACCTTATCATTACAACAAAATAATAATGAAACTAGTAATTTCAGTTATTACATTGTAATAATTAAAGAAACTTAAACTTGTGCGAGATTTTTTCTATTGCTTTAACCAAAATGCATTTCAAATAAAAAAAATACAAAAGTTAAAAGTTATGTTTATATATATATATATATATATATATATATATATATATATATATATATATATATATATATATATATATATGTTTATATATATATATATATATATATATATATATATATATATATATATATATATATATATATATATATATATATATATATATGTTTATATATATATATATATATATATATATATATATGTTTATATATATATATATATATATATATATATATATATATATATATATATATATATATATATATATATATATATATTTATATAAATGCCTTTTCCAGATATTCAAACCAGATAATTTTATTTTAGACTTTAAAGTTTTCCAATGTTTGAATAACAGTTGAAATGCCCTTTTTTTATTGAAATTATTCTTCCTATGTCCTCGCTGAAAGCAAATCTTTAAATATGTCGTTGTTTTATTTTAAACCTTTATGGTTTTTCAGAAGACTAGTTTTTTTATTATCGTATTTTTTGGGCGGAAAAAAACAGAAAAATTTTTAACATTTCTACCATACGTTTTCTCAGTCTACTATTCAGAACTGCGTAAATGATTGGGTTAAGTACAACATTTAAGCATGCGCACATGATACCAAATGTAACAGTATCAAAGTTTTTGCATTTGATGTTCAAAGAATAAAAAAGCATTCCTATGACAGCAGGAGTCCAACAAACGAAAAAAGAAATTACAAGTAGCATCATTACTTTCGTCAGTCGTACTTCTTTAACATAATTTTTAATAACTCGAACTAGTGTTTTATCAAGTTGTTTTGTTGAACAACGTGCACCAACCTTTCTTTTTATATGATCCATTTTAATTATTGCTACTGGAGCTACACAGCATCGCTTTTGAGTAAAAAATTCTCTAAAATAATCATGAATTGTGTGCGCTGTAAACCTTACCGGCATTTGTAAAATTGAAGTATTTAAATCTAATTCAATATCGTTAGCAGACGTAGTTTCCGACGTAACGCTAATTTTATTTTTTTTCTTGTTTTTTTGGTGTCTATGTAAAATGAAAAAAATGCATGTATACAAGCCAGACAAAAAAATAAATGGAACCAAATAGACTATTAAGCCCAAAAAAAAAGAATAAGATATAGATTTCTTTCCGTTAATTGTGCAAAAATTTGTCCCAGCTTTAAACTCTCCCCATCCAAGTAGCGGAGGTATTGAAGAAAAGACAGAAAACATCCATACAGCAGCGTTGATTATAAGAACTCTTCTTTGAGTATACATTGTTTTTACATTTTTAGCTTTGGCTACGTTAAAGTATCTATTGATGCTGATCATTACCAGAGTCCATATCGATGTTGTACAAAATAATGAATTTAAGAAACCAACTGCGTCGCAAACAAATTCTCCGAGCAGCCATTTTTTTGCTATTGTAGTCATAATAATAGTAGGTATACCACATATAGTAAACAACAGATCAGACACAGCAAGGTTAAGAACAAATAAATTTGATGCTGTCTGGAGTTTTCTGGTCTTTAAAATAGCAATGATAACCATGGTATTGCTTACGACAGAAATAAGAAAGCACGCAGACAAGTATGAAGATTTAATACCCATTATCGAAACAGAATCTTTTGCTTTACTTTGATCAATAAATGCCATCTTTTGCAACTTTTCACTCTTTTCCTTAATCTATAAATTTATATTTTACAAATGGTGTTGATAGTTTTTTTCTATTTCTTTGAGTAATTTATTATTCTGTAAAAAGATTTAATGGTGTTAAAAAGTTCTTCTAATATCTAAAAAATATATTAAAAAATATGTTAAAAATAGTTATAAAAATAATAGTAATTTTAATAAGTTAATTAGTTAACATATAGTTATATAATAACATTGAAAAAAAAAATTAATAAGCTGATTGGCGGTTTAAGCCTATATTCATTTTTTATTTAGTTTCCCGAAAGTTTCATGTCTTTTTCAACAATATGATGTATTTGTAAGTTACTTTTAAAAACATAAGATTAATTTTGTTTTAATCGATAAGAAACAAAAATCGTCATCATATTAAAATATTAATTTTGATATTGCGTTTTTATTAAATTCTTTACATAAAAAAAAAAACTTCATTTTTGTGAACTTTAGTGACGTATTTTAAGTAAGAATTAATCAATGCCAGCCGTTAATATTACAATATCCTTTTTTGAAAAAATAATTTTAACATGAATATTATAAACGCCATTTCATTTGAGAAACATTTCGATATGAAACACAGGGCTGAAGCCACAGCTGAAATAAAAAAGCAAATAAAAAACATGACCAAGCTCAAATAATCTTGCTTTTAGAAACCACAAAAAATAAAAAAATAAACGTTAATTACATCTTAAGTAAAGATAGTAATTGTTAAAATTATTATTATTAAATTTGCAATTTTCTAAAAAAAGTCCTCAGTATCTTGAAATCTAAAAAAGTACTCTACAGCAGGGGGCCACCCGTTAAACCGTTTGCGCCGGCACGGTTAGGTTCTGTATTATTTGCACGTGTCGCAATTAACTACAATTTCACTTTGATTCCATTCAAGATGAATAGTGTTTATTATAAAAAATACAAATTTGAAATACTTTTACGTATTTCTATTTATTTATTCGATTCCGCCGAATAACAGCTATGTCAATACTTTTATTATCGACATTGTTATAATACTGATTACGTCTGATTAAATATTAAAAGTATTCCAAATAATCAAATTTAGATATAAACTAACATCGTTTGACATCACCCTTTTCATAAAAATAGTTTGATTTATATCTTATGTGTAAAGTCATTTTAAAGTTTTTTTTATTAGGTTTTTTAAAATCTTTTTAGTCTTACGCAACAACTTTTAATAATAAAATATTGGGTAAAGCAAAAAAGAAATTTTGAAAAGAAAAAAAACGTTGCTTCTTGCAAAAAAAACTGACGAAAAATATAATTTTAAGCACACCGAAGATTATAAAAAAAATTTCATATATATATGACTTTTTTTAATAATTGAGGACTGTGCCCCACTTCGAAACTCGTGTCGTCGGCTCTGAATATAAGAATGCTTTTATGTGAAACATCGTTTATGATTTGTACAAAATATACCAATTGTTAGCAAAAATAAAAAAACATCTAAATCAGAGAAAGCAAGATTTTTTTGATGTTACAAACACTTTGACATCAGTGACGGATCCAGGGGTATGCTATCCCCCTCTTCCTTACCAGAATCTGAAAGTCCTAAAATATCTTAGAAATTTAGGACCTTTTTTTTATAAAAGGAAACACATACTTACCACCGCCAAAAAATCTTGGATCAGTCACTGATTGACATAACACTTTCAGACATTGTGTAAACTCTAAATTTAAGTATGTTGGTACTTATGTCAAATCGAAAATGTTTTGCTAAAAAATCGCGGTGATTGAAGCCTGGGAACAAAACTGCGCCAAAATGTTTGCCCCTACCCCTAACGTGAGGGATACCATACAAAGTTTCACCCTACCCAAATTGAAGCGGTTGTAAACTTAAAGTTATGATAGCTTTTCAATACTAAAAGGTTTACTTAAAACTTTTATACTCAAGTTTCCAGATTTTTTTTTTTTTTTTTTTTTTTTTTTTTTTTTTTTGTTCTTTTATTACATGTAAAATAAGCATTTCGTTACAATATTTCAAATACAAATGTATAATAATAAATTTATATATAAATATAATGGTCGTTATTAGAAAATAAAAGAACGCGGGGACTCGTAGAAGACCATACGGTCTTGTCGTCGAGTACCGCTAAGAAATGTTCGTGTTAAAATTAAAAAGATAATTACAAGGTTAAAAAATAAAAATAAGTTAACAAAAGTAAGAAACTTAAAATAATCCGTAATAAATACAAGATGCGTTTTATCTATTATATATGTAAATTATAGTTGTTAAGGATACACATATACTTTTTATAAGTTCATGTTTAAATAAATGGTAAAAATAAAGATCACAAAAAATATCAGAAGTATATTGTTAAATCATCGATTGCAAAAATGAGTTCTTTAAGCTTTTGTTTAAAAGAAAAGTAGTTACTTTGATTAATAAAATCCTCAGTAAAATTTTTTAAAACTATTTTGTTCCATAAGAATGGTCCGCGATAATCAAGACAAAATTTAAAAAGATTTGTTTGAAAATTGGGCTGCTTAATAAAATTATTATTGCGTAAAATGTATTTATTTTTATCTTTTGATGAATACAAATTATGGAAAGAAATCGGGGATGAATTGGTTTTACATTTAAACATAAAACAAAGAATATTAAAAATATTAATCTCGTATATATTAAAAACTTTCATTTCAAATAAAAGAGGCTTGGCATGAGTATAACGGTCTTTAAAATATATAAGACGTAATTTATTAATAAAGTAATAAAGATTACACAATACCTGAAAGTGTCATATCTGAAACATCAAAAAATCATGTGCCTACACTGTTAAAAAATCGCCGTAGATTCAACGGAGAATGTTCGGCTGCAAAGTGACAGCACTTTCTCCGTAAAAAGTAACAGTTTCCGTAGTTTCAAATTTCCGTAAAAATCGACGGAAAAAGTCTGTTAAAAAAGATACAGAACTTTCTCCGTAAATTTCACGGTTTCCGTATTTCATTTTTTTCTGTACAAATTAATGGAGAAAGCCAGGCAGCAAAGAGACAGCACGTTTATTATTTCATTATTTATTTCGTTCAAATTAAGAAAAAAAAATTCGTTAATTCAGCAAACAGACAGTTACTTAACTCATCTTACAGAGTTTACGCGAAAATAAAAAATAAATGAAAATAATTTGTTGTCATAAAAATGTAATACGACTAATAACAAACTACTCGTGAAATGATTAAAAATTATAACATAATACACATTAAACACAACAATAAAAAAAACAGTTGTTTTGAGCGCTTTAGTTACTTACAAAATATTTAAAGAAAATCTATTTTAATCACATAGACCACATGCAAAACGCGCGAAAGTCACAAAAAAAAAATTAATGAATTAATTCCATTTACACATTCTATAGATTAAAATTTATTTTCAATTTAAATATTAGACCACTAATTTTTTTCCACTTTATTTTTTATGTTAAATAGAAAAAATATATAAAAATTTATTTTGATGCACAACTATAAATGGCTCAGTTATTATCATTTTCTTAAATTCAATTTACTTGGACTTAGCGCATTTTCCAGATGAACTCCTCATCTGTTGATGAAATAATTATAATAATAAAAATAATTATAATAAATATTTACAAATTATAATATACTATAGTAGTTATTGTATATATATATATATATATATATATATATATATATATATATATATATATATATATATATATATATATATATATATATATATATATATATATATATATATATATATATGTATATATATATATATATATATATATATATATATATATATATATATATATATATATATATATATATATATATATATACATATATATATATATATAATAATTATTAATTATATGATATTTATTTATTATATTTATTATAATATAATAAATATTATAATATAGTATAATTTGTCATAATAAAATATTATTTGTTATCGTAAATATCATATAATTAATAATTATCATATATATATATATATATATATATATATATATATATATATATATATATATATATAATATATATATATATATATATATATATATATATATATATATATATATATATAATAATTATTAATTATATGATATTTACGATAACAAATAATATTTTATTATGACAAATTATACTATATTATAATATTTATTATATTATAAAAAAATATATAATAAATATAAACAAAACGTTAATGTCAAGTTCGATGTACTATGTTTTACCAGGATTTTTCTTTTCAATTTTATTTCATTTTTCAAGATTCATTTTTGCGATCCATCTATATAATAATCAGGTCAGAATAATAAATCATTATCTACAGTAAAAAAAAAAATAAATAAATAAAGTAATAATAAAGATATCAAAAAATTAAATGTAGAGAAAGCATGTAGGGCGTTCAGTTTCAGATAATTAGGATGCAGTGAATTAGAATAGAAGTAGACAAAGTTAGAATACATTGCAAAAAAATTGCTCAACAAAAAAGTAAATATAAAAATACATCTAACATCCTATTTTTGACTAATATATACCTTCTTTCCATGCATTTATCATTAAAAGAGTTTATGCTCCTCTGGCTGAAAGAGCATCATAAAGATCATCTGACTAAAGAGCATCATAACCCTCTTCGCAGACCAAGAGTGTGTATTTTTTAGAAGAATGAAGGATATTCGAGAGAAAGTTAGAAGAATTCGAGTTAGAAAGTTGGCAAACAGTATTACGCTAGGTGTTAGAATGTGCAATTTATGTTCAATGATAAGCTAGAAATCCTTTTACGTATCAATTTTTACATAATTTACGCAAGTATTATTATTATTATTATTATTATTATTATTATTATTATTAATATTATTATATATATATATATATATATATATATATATATATATATATATATATATATATATATATATATATACTTATTTTTTTTAAGTTGATTAAGGTGCCCCAAGAAGTCCTTACGGTCTTATCACAGAGCACCGCGGGTATATATATATATATATATATATATATATATATATATATATATATATATATATATATATATATATATATATATATATATATATATATATATAATATATATATATATATATATATATATATATATATATATATATATATATATATATATATATATATATATATATATGTATACATATATATATATATATATATATATATATATATATATATATATATATATATATATATATATATATATTGAGAAATTATATATTGATCATATATAAAAGTCTTTGTATAAAAATAAGTAAAGAAAATTAAATAAAAATTACACAAATTTGATTAAAAATGTTAACTTAAGATAAACTAATTTAGAAATGCTATTTTTTTCTAATTTTTAAGTTTCTTTGTTTTTTATGAAGACTTATCTAAATGATCAATACATACTTTCTCAAAACTTTTTAAATGTGACTATTCCGTTTTTTCCCCTGGACTCTTAATATATATGCGGTATGTGGTAGTGGTGTAGTGGTAAGAGCGTTCACTTTGTAAGTAAGAGGTTCGGAGTTCGACTCCCACCATGTCCCTGGAAGTACCGCGCTCAACTTAATTTCTCCGTGCAGCGGAGAAATTAAGTCGAGCGCGGTTTAAACGAAGAGTTGAGAGAGGGTTGTACCACGATTGTATATATATATAAATTATGTGAGCGTGTTCTACAATATATATATATATATATATATATATATATATATATATATATATATATATATATATATATATATATATATATATATATATATATATATATATATATATATATATATATATATATATATATATATATATATATATATATATATATATATATATATATATATATATATATATATATATACATACATACATATATATATATATATATATATATATATATATATATATATATATATATATATATATATATATATATTAAATATATATATTAGTAAATTATCCTTTATTTATTTATAATTCTTTAAGATCCTTTTCTTGTGAACTGAACTTTTTAAAGTTCATATTGTTTAGTGTTTCTTTTATTTACTGTACTAATTTAACACTAAACAATATGAACTTTAAAAAATGCAATGCAGAAGAAAAGGTTTTTGTACGATCAATCCTATATAATAATATTTTATAGGATTAATACTATATAGATACTATTAATATAAGAAACTAATTTTCAGTACTTATCTATAATAAATATATATAGTTATTTATAACAGTATCCTTAATCTTAATTAAAGAGAATTTTTTGTATTCACAAAAAATTCTCTTTAACTTGGAGTGTATTTGCTATAGTAGAATGACTAACTGAAATGGACTTTTGTTCAAAAAAATTCTTTGTTTACCAAAACGTTGATACTTTATTTTGGTAATTAGATATAATTTATGCGGTCAATAAAAATAATGAATATAGTAATTAAAAACAATTATTATGCACGGCCGTTTCGCAATAGACATTTATTATGCGCAAGCGCATTACGTATAAAATAAATTGCGCTCCCAAACTCCCAACACATGTTGAAGATAATGTTAAAAAAAAAGGTTTGAACCAAATTTTTTTGATTAAAAATAAATAATGAATGCATACCGTGAAAAACAAATGTTGTTGTTTTTGCCGAAGCTCGTCTTCTCCATTTTTTTCAACTATTCGGAGTCTTCAAATTATGCGTCGCAATCTACAGACTTTGGCCATTCCTTTGAAGCGCGTTTAATTCATAAAACTTTTAGTATTGACGTCACGGTAGACTTTTAACAAAAGAAAAGTGTAATTAAACTAAGCTGCGTTTTTCTACTGTAGTATTTTTTTAACATACAGCAAAACAAATTTATTTGTATTATTTTTTTCAAACATCGCAAAAAAAATTTTGTAAAAAGTAATAACAATAAATTATTTTTATTTTATAGGAGCAACTTATTTTTTACAGATATCTTAATAATTTTTAGATTTATATATCTTACTTATATTTCTTTAATTATTTAAATTAAAACAAATATTAAAGCTTTACTTACCAATCTCATGATTTTCATACGAGTATTTTACATTATATAGAACGTTTTTATATACGGTCTCTTGTTTTTAGGCAAGAGAGCGCAGTGTTATATATTCTGATTCTTAATTATTTTATTTAAACAATGGGAACTATTTTCTAACTTCTCTGGTTATTTTTACGCTATGACAATTTTTTGTTTTCCCGTCGAAAAAAAGTATTTATTAACATTTACTTTCATAAACTGACAGTTTTAATTAGAGATATTTAATGAATTGGTAACTTTTTTTATTATAAAATTTTTTTGATCACGCTGATTTAATTTAAATTGCTAAATTTGCTGAATTGGATACGGATAAAAAGGAAATACCATTTTGATTTACATTTCATTTTTGATAATGAAATTTTTAAAGTGTCAGCAACTCTATACCAATTAGGATTATGAAAAAAAAGTACAAGAATACACTAAACAATACAGTTGACAGTAGTATCAGATATGAAAATTCGTGAAAGGATTTGTGAGATCCTGATTATGCATTAAAAGTACAATTAATTGCAACACAAGTCTGCATTATAAATTTTGATTATAAGTTTACTGTTCAATATTTTATAAACATCAAATAAAAAACATAAAGTTTGTATATTTTCGCCTACAACTAATATTTAACAAAAATACGGATAAATTATTATTAAATAACGCAATAATTAACACATTAATTAAAGGCAATAATTCAAGATAGATGGTAATTTAATTTATTAAAATGTCATAACGCGGATTAAAAAACATATTATATTTGGTATTTCCAAATTTGAGTCGTAATTGGCATTTGTCTTTTAACATGAAAAATTAAAAATTTTTAAAAACACAAATAACAAATACAAACTTTCAAGCAATTTTCAATCTTCCAATTCTCATTTATTCAAAGAAAATTTACTATTAAACTTTTATTTCTCTCATCTAAAAAAAGAAAGAGTGAAGCAAAAAAAATATATATTCTATACAACTCTTATTCATTCAAAGTTTAATTGCGCGAAACTTTTCTTTCTTAAATTAGATTATATTAAATTAGAAATAAATCAACAATGCGCAAAGCAACGAACAGATTAATCTGGACCTATTTTGATATTTATGAAAATAATCAACATAAACAACATTACCAACAACAATTATCAAATAAACAACACAATCTCGCATAATTTTAAGGCATTTAATTTTTATTGCTTAGTCGTTCTAAATAATAAGTAAATTTTGTTCAAGTTAATAATTCAATATTTACAGTTGCAATAGAATAAAGAAATGGTGTTTAATACTGAACTTTTGATTTAGTTATTTATTCTTTTACCTACATTTGTTATAAAAAACTTTAGAACCCCCGTCATTAAAATAATTTGTTTTAAATATATTTAATGATTATTCGACGTGATTATTCAAACTAATTTTTTTCGTTTGACTTTCCGAACTTCATGCAAAGCAAATTGAAACGAAATATAGTCTAACCAAATAAAAAAAACTGTTACTAATTTTATACGGGTAATTAATGTAAAACAATTTTTGAGATAATAAATATTCATAATTTATAAACATTAAATATATGGCGCAATAACAATTTATAGCAACGAACCAGCATAAAATATTTAAGGTTTTTAATATCTTTTTAAATATTAAAAGTAGAAAAAAAAAAAAAATAAACAAATAATCAAAAAAACTTCGACAAAAATAAATAAAAATATTAATTTATTAAAAGTCTACCGTGACGTCAAATACTAAAACTTTTATGAATTAAACGCGCTTCAAAGAAATGGCCAAAGTCTGTAGATTGCAACGCATAATTTGAAGACTCCGTGTAGTTGAAAAAAATGGAGAAGACGAGCTTCGGCAAAAACAACATTTGTTTTTCACGGTATGCATTCATTATTTATTTTTAATCAAAAAAATTTGGTTCAAACCTTTTTTTTTAACATTATCTTTAATATGAACACAACATGTGTTGGGAGTTTGGGATGCCTTTAAAACTGTTTTTCCACTAACTACGAAAACGGCGAATTTAGAGGTATTCTCAATATTTCATATATACGATACTTAAATATTAAATCTCACTAATAAACTTTTTTTTGTATTTACTTACATTTTAGTTAATAGAAAAAATTTAGTTAAAAGAAAAAAAAATGTCACGCCTGGAGCCTTAACTCACCGGTAAAATGACCAAGATTTCATTGCGGATTTTACTACCATTTTTATTTCTCAATAAAACCTACGAAAATCAATTTTTGAATTATAGTATTATATATCATAGAAAAGAATAAAAGTTGAGCTAAAACATTTAACTCAGTATTTTTACCAGTCATTTTTTTAAATGAAGATACTTAGCTACAAAGTTCGATAATATTTTGATATTTTTTTACTAACCGTAAAACAACATGGCTGACTTATGTCGACAACATCTCAAAATAACTTTATACAAACATATTAAATACAAATGTTTGACATAAACTATATAATTTTATTGCGTAAAATCATTTTATTGTACAAAAAATATAACATATATTATACAGTTTTGTTTCTTCGAGGGACGATTGGTGGTTTTAATGACTTTGCCATTATGCTATTTCTTATGAAATGGTCTCTCATTATACTTTCTAATTTTCTCGTGCCAGACATGCTAGAGTATATTCTTCTAATATTATTAAATTCTGCATAAATACTTTCACCACCTTGCTCCCCATATAATCCAAGACCTATTCCCCATGAGCTCAAAAATACTCCCATGTGGTTCTAAAACATATGCATTTTGGGAGTTATTGATTTTGGGAGTTATTCTTTTGGCCAAGTGCTTCGAAAATGTTTCATTAATTCGCATACTGTTATTTCTACAAAAAAAACTAGTAATTGTAAATAAATGGTGGAAAAATTTTTCTTTGCCAATATTTATTAATAAACTTACCAAAATTCTTAATATTTTCCTCGCTGAATAAATAACATGAGTTTATTTCATTGTGACACTTATAATAGTTGTTAAACAAAATATTGAATTTTTGTTGTATATTAATCGCCTCTACGTGAATTGGATGTTCTTGATGTTTTATATTATTAAAAACTACTAGGGAATTGCATCACATAACTTTTTTATGTTATCAACCTAAAAAATGAAACAAAAATCATAAACCACATTTGAACAATAAGTTATTATTATATGCATATGCTTTATATGCATATATACGTATATGCATTGCAATATATTAGATCAAGAATGTTGATTATAACTCAAAATTTAATGCAGAATTTATGAAAACCTGCACAACACACACAATAATTTATATGAAATAAATTCATGAAAATACAGATTTATATTTTCATACCTTCAACATTTTATGAACATGATTTCCAATGAATGAGCAACTATGATATGCTTGACGTTGCAATCCACACGACTGTAAAACAGATTCAATTCCTTTTATTATTGGCCCAAGTCCTTCTAATAGTTTAACTTTACAGCATTCTGTTATTTTTGCCTCCTTAAAAATTAAAATATAGTTATTGCAGAAAAAATCTAGATAATACATCCCATAAAATAAACAATGCTCTAAAAACAAATCATTATTTCTAGTACTATTTAATACCTTTTCTATTTTCTTTGATTTTAATAGTGCAATTCTCTCTATGTAAATTAACTGCAAGTAATCTGAATTTTCAGGGTTACGAAGTACTTCAACTACACATGTATCTTGAATAAGAATAATTTTATTATTTATATCATCAATGCCATATTTTAATTGAGATATCTCAACCTGCTTTTCAACATATTTGTCAAACTCAATTGAGTCAAGGCGTTTATCATTCATTGCAAGAAATGCAGCTAGTTTTACATCAAGGAGATGACATTCAGCTTCTAACATGTCAAAGAACTTTAGAAATATTCCCAATGAGATGTGGAGAGCTGGTATTGCTATCTGTTTAATGATTAATAACAATCACATAATAGTTAAAGGTGTGTTATATAATATATATATATATATATATATATATATATATATATATTTTTTTTTTTTTTTTTTTTTTTTTTTTTTTTACATTATTCACCTCCCCAAGGCCCGAGGGGGCCACTACAGTCGAGGAGGCTACTCATTTTTTTGTGTTTTTTATTTTTTTATTGTTGTATTTCGTGGTACAACCCTCTCTCAACTCTTTAACTCCGAAACACGAACCTTGACAAGCAAGGCCGCTGCGCGGAGAAACTAAGTTGAGCGCGGTACTTCCAGGGACGTGGTGGGAGTCGAACTCCGAACCTCTCGCTTACAAAGCGAGCGCTCTTACCACTACATCACTGACGCATTAGGCAGTGGTGTATATATACATATATATATATATATATATATATATATATATATATATATATATATATACATATATATACAAATATATATACAATATATATATATACATATATATACAAATATATATATAATATATACATATATAAATATATATATATATATATATATATATATATATATATATATATATATATATATATATATATATATATATATATATATATAATATATACATATATATATATATATATATATATATATATATATATATATATATATATATATATATATATATTTATATATATATTTATATATATATTACACACATTAAACGTTTAGCAACAAATTATTTATCACACCTGATCAAATGGTATATCAGACAATGGCTCATCGATTACATTATTGAATTTCTTTGCATTTTTAATGTTGCCTCCATTATTTTTGAATCGTTCATAATCCAATTTCAAAGTTTGAAGCGTTCTTAAATTGTTTTGTTAATTCCGATTTTCAGTATTCAATTGCATTTCACTTGATGTGATCTCACAGAATAAGCAGCAATGACGACCTGTTAAATAAATTACATAATTTTTAATGTTTTTATTTCACTTTTATAATTTTTTTAAGTTCATTTTTAGTAATTTAATTTAGAATGCAAGTTTAGTGAATAGAAAACTATAGACTGACCAGTTGCTCCTGTGATACCATAGATAGCACACATGAATACATAATTACCTAATATAAATACTTGTAAATTCTTTTCCCTAAAATTAAAAATGATTAAAAAATTTTGTAAACATTTTTTATAATTCGAAAAGCAAATAAATTTTTAAAATATTAAATTAATAACCTCCATTTTATTGTCTGAAGCTGTCTAATTTCATCTATGTGTCTTGAGAGCCCAATTTTAAGATTTGCTCTATAATTTTTGGCCTCAAATATATTGAAAACTGTCGAATTATTCTTTGAATTGGGTTTAGAAACATTCGCAATCTGGTAGCTCATTTTAAATGAACCACCTCCATGGTCGCCACCAATCTTTACATGTATTTCACTTTGATTTATCTTTTCATATGTTAGTTGGTTATATCTACGATAATAAAGAAGAAATTTTTTCTTTATAAAACTAAGGTAAAAACTTACAAAATATTTATATTTACATCTAAATATATTTTGAACTTACCTTTCTAATTTATCAAGTAACTTGATTAAATGTGATGGCAAATCATTAATATATGCTGTAGGGGTATTTTTTATTTCAAAAGTTTCTTTTTTATTTTTCAATTCAAACAGAAATTTTTTATTTTCAACAATCAAATCATCACCTGACCAATATTTTGAAACCTTTCGCTGATTGGAAAGTGACGAAAGTTTGACATTTTTTGTGTGGAAAAAGCTGAAATAAAGTAACTGTAAATAATTAGATATATAAGTGTGTGCGCTGAACCAAATTAACATCTCGGGTTCCAAAGCACTTACCTAATCATTTTTTCCCAAGGTAAACCACAATATGCCTTTAGTGATACAATGTCTTTTGACTCTATCTGAACTTGGGGGATGTTTGCTTTTTTAAGTATATTAATTTTATCATTGTCATTAAAAGAATTAAGCATAAGTGCTGCTTGATTTATTTTTGCTTTTTTTGCTAGTCCTGCTTTTTCAACGAGTGATTGGTGTATTTGATTTTGACGCCTTTTAATAGTTTTCTGGCTAATACTATTTGAAGTTTTGTAGATCTTTGGAGCCACTTTAAACTGTATAGCCTGTTGAAGTCCAATTATTTAACTATAAACTATTCTTCAAACTATTATTTTATTACATTAATATTTATATTTTAATTTAAACAAATAAAAATAGCTTACCCGTGGACCACCTGAAGGGAGTTCAAAGGAATGTGATTTGTTTTTTGCCCTTTTCAGTTTTGCAAAGTGAGCAAACGCATAGTCTAACTCTTTTGGAATTTCACAATGTTCATTTATTTTATATATCTCAGAAACTGTCAATGAAGAGCTAGATGATGGGAAACTGTATTGTTATTTGTTTCTAACTTTGCAGGTTTTTTCATGTTCTTCTTTATAGCTTATATTTTTTACAGTAAATTTTTCTTTGCATGTATTTTTACAACACTCTATAAATAAACTATCAAGTATATTCTGCATTGACGTCGCTTTTAAGATACTACCAAGAGTTATATTAGAGAAACATATTGTGCATTTTGTTTCTGTCTCTAATTTTCCGATTATGTATGGAAAAATACATGTAGCACAAAACAAATGTTGATAGTTATTAAGTAATACAGGCTTATGCAACAACCTCATGCAATTCTTGCATACACATAAATCTTTGTGTGGATTATCTGCTACATCAATAGAATCATGGCATAAACGAGGCAGTCCAGAAAAACTTTTTTTTATTTTACTAATTGACTCCCTTGTCCAAATAACTTTGTCATTTATTGATGGTCTTCCACACTGCTTTTTTTTCTTCCTACTAGGATTTTTCCAAAAACATATGCATCTTTCAATGAAACAAGTAAGTGGCCATTGACTTAATCTGAAATTAGAGGTTGTTCCTCGCTTTTCGATATTTCTCAAGTTTGTGTAGCATTTCATGCAAATTTTAGGTGGGTGTGTATCCAGCCTGTCTTCTTCAAGTTCAGTAAAAAATGCCTGATCAACACGAATTTTTATATTTTCCGTGTTAACTGGATCATGGCAGATATAGTTTCCACATAGTCTGCAGAGTTTCATAAGACATAATATAAGGTTAGTAGCAACAACAGTAGCCATTTTACGATACGATATCGTACTTATGTAATCCAGTTATTTGATTATTTAAAAAAATGACTGGTTGATAAAATTGGTGTTTTCTAAAAGAATTTAAATAATAGTTTAAGAAACCGTTTAGTTCTTGCTTCCAAAAATTGAATTAAAAAAGTTGAAGAGTATAGAAAAAACATAAAATTTTAAAAATAATACTTTTTATTACAGCTCTTGAAAGTTTGTTAAAAAGCAATCGAATCAAAAAAATTTTTAATTAACTATAATATTTTATTATTTGACGATCCAATAAAACTTTCCAACACTAAGAAAAACAAAATATAATAGATTAAAAATGTGTTCCTGATTTCAGTGTCTCAAAGTACAAATAAAAATTATAGCAAATATCGAGAGGAAAACAGAAAATCCACAGAGACGCATGCGTACTATAAATGTCTGATAGGTATCAAGATAAAAAAACCGTGTATGGTAACTTGAAATAATTAATATCCACATTGTTTATTTTACCTATATTTTTTACGTAAATCCAAAAAAATATTGAAACCATATTCATGATGTCAGTACCACTCGATTCTTTCGTGCGTATTTTACACAAAAAAGGAGATACAGAATAAATAAAATAAACAAACAGCAAATAAAGTAACAGTGGATTTTGTTTATATTAGTTTAATTATTTGCTTAATATGGCTACATCACTTTCTTGTGTTGTCATTGGTTGTTCCAATCACTCAACCAAACTTGTAAAGTGGAAAAAAGCTACTTAAAAAAAGTATTTAAAATCCTCCTGGTTCATATGTTATAGCTTCTTTTTCCAAATAATTGTCATTTTTTTCAAGTTTTATTTGTTCTATATAGCTGTCGTCTCAACTTATTCTTTTTATTCATTTCATAATTAGATTATTTTATTGGTTTATTGTTTATTTTATTGGAACCTTTAGCCATAAAAGCTCCTAGTAACATGTTTAATTGTTCAAAAACTAACACTGAAGCTTTCATATCAATATTGAAATTTGTTACCGCATCATACACACCAAATTTCAAATTATCAAATGACACATACCTGGTCTTTGGTAATTGGTCCCAAATCATACTGTTGAAAAATTATGTTCATTGGATGAACTGGACTTGGAATGCCAAGATAAGTGTCTATGACATTAATGAAACTTTTACTGTCTCCATCTCCTAATTTACATATCGCAGTTTGTACTTATCTAAAGATCTTAAAAATACATGTTTTGCACCAGTGGACTCCATACCGCTTGCAGATCCTTTGTAACTATTTTTACAAATGTGAGAGTTTTTCCATTAGGCATAAGCTGTAGGGTTTGTTTTTAAAAGATCTTTCTTCAAAAAGCAACCTTTGCAGAACCTGCACATTGGTTCCACATCTAAAACTTTACCAGTGTCCATTGATAATGCAGAAAAAACACCGTTTAATGATGAAAAACCTCTTTTCTGCCAAGTACCATCACATGACACACCAATATCATAAACATCATCATTAGCAGCATGTTTTCGCAATTCTGTTACTGCATCAAACATGGTATCTTCAGCAACTTTTGATGTGACAGCACCTATTTTCACAGCTAATTTACGATAATTACTTTGTGTCATTGGTTGTGGCATATTCATTAAAGTAGTGAATTTTTCTATACCAGAATGTCCCTGTCCAAGAGAATGCATTGCGTATACTGTTCTACAATTAATATCATATGTTCTGTTACATTGTTTTGAAGTATAAAACTCACTTTCATATTTGCAGTTATAGCACTTGATAATTAACTTTGAGGAAAGCCCTTTTTTGTCTTGCATTTTTTCGGACAATGACAAGGATGAACATTAACCAAATTGAGGACATGCTAAAGCACTAAATATATCAGATAATATAGAGCAATCTATAATCCTATATCCAGATATTTTCATTCTTGTAAAAGCTCTGAAACATTCAATTGGCTTTACTTTTTTCGGAGATACAGATGTCGAATATAAATTTAACTAAGATTCGTTATTTAAAGAGTTATTATTGACAGTTGTAGTATTTGAATCAGTCAAAATTGTTACAGCATTCAACCTTATTTCTGTATTTTCTTTGTCGAGACAGTTAAATTTCTTCCCTAAGAAAACTCTTCTCTTTTTTTTAATTATTTTTCTTGATTTTATTTTACAGGCTTTATTCATTTTTTAAAAATGAGTAATTTGCGCTGGCTGAATGAGTAAAGAAGCCAAACCAAGCATTTTACTGCAGATATTTAAAAATATACATTAGTTGTTAGGATTTTTATTAAAGTGCTACACCGTTGCTATGGGCGTTGTTAGGGTATAAATTTTGAGTTACCTTAAGAAAATACAAAATTTGAAGGGCTAAATGATAAAAATCAGTATATAAACAAATAATTTTTAATTCTGCATACATTTAAATGCATAAATAAGTAAAAATATTTTTTACAAATTTTCGGTAAAATTAGAGCGCGTTTCCCTCTTAAAAAAATTTCTAGCTATACTGGCTAGTGAAAAATTTTCAATTTATGATCGTCCATAAATTACGCTACGCTAAGTTTATTATAAAAACAGAGGTAGGAAGGTCTTGAGCGGTGATTTTTATTAAACTAGGATCTTCCGTAATTTACGCAACGCTAAATTTAACTAAAGGGTTGTCCATAAATAACGTCACGCTCAAGGAAAAAGGAGGGAGGGGTGGTTTTGTAATAGCTCATATGGGACTAAAACATATTGATGTTGTGACGAGGGAGGAGAGGAGTCAAAAACGGTTTAAAATTGTGTAACGTGATTTATAATATATCTAATAAACAAAACAAAAAAGATCAAAAAATTGTCCGTTGCAAGTTTTACAAAGAATCTATATCGATTCTTTTTAAAACTTAAGTTTAATGAAAATTATTGTTTAATTATCGCGTTAAGTTTAATGAAAATTATTGCGTAAAAGAGCTTAAGATCTCTTCCTTCTGTTTTTAAAATTAACTTAGCGTTGCGTAATTTTTGGACGAGCCCTTGATGGCGCTATTTTGACTTTTTATTTAACTTAAGTCTCTGCGATGGAATACATTTGATCTTTTTTGTTTTTTAAAAAAGAGAAAAAAAATTGTCATAAAGTTTAGCTCAATTAAAGCTGTTTTGTGTTTTGCATACCATTTAAGTAACTTCGATTAATTATGTATTTTCGTTTTTATGTCAGATTTTTGATACATCAGCGACGCTCAATAACAATGTTTCACGACTTGATTTAGTTTCATTTATTTGGATAGTTAATAGTATTGATGTATATATATATATATATATATATATATATATATATATATATATATATATATATATATATATATATATATATATATATATATATATATATATATATATATATATATATATATATATACATTGGTTAATAGCATTGATGTATATTTGGATTGGTTAATAGCATTAATAGGACTGGTTAATAGCATTGATATATATTTGAATTGGTTAATAGCATTGTTATATATTTTTCGAAAAATATATTTAATGTCTTACTCCGTAATCCAATTTTTCCATAGTTCCATAAAATTTTTATTTATGTCCAGTTTTTTGAAAGGTTTACAGTTATAAAGTACGTTTAAAAAATTGAAATTAAATTTATTATACTGCATTTTAGGTTGTAATAATGAATGAAACTCTTATTTATTTCCTTAGAATATTAAAAACTTCACTAGAAGCATAAAATATACTTAATATATATATATATATATATATATATATATATATATATATATATATATATATATATATATATATATATATATATATATATATATATATATATATATATATATATATATATATATATATATATATATATATATATATATATATGTTTTAAATTTTTTTAATCTTTCTTGGTATTACTTTTCTTTTTTGCGAATTTTTTTCTTCCTCATTTTTAAATTTTTATCTGATTTCGATTTCTAATTTTTAAGTTTCTTCTTCCAAGCCATTTATGCTGGTCTGAAAATTAATGTTTGAAATATTTGAAGAACCTGAGTGCAATTCGGAGGAAAAAGCACGATGCAAATTTGCTAATCTTTGCATCATTTAAAAAAATGAACAATAATGTGACTTTAATGATTATCTAAAAATATAAAATAGAACGTGCATTATTTTTTAATACGTGGTCAATTCTGTAAACATAATCTTAAAAAGTGAGTTTGTTTCGCTACCCAGATTCAGTGTGAGTAAAAAAAACAAAGCTATGGATAGTTTCATAGGTATATGCGAGATCTTATATTTTTATGCCTTTTCGAAATAATGTAAAAATGTAAAACAGATCTGGACAGAACGAATCAATCCTTCATAAAAAATTGTAAGAATATCTCTTAATTCTGCTGGCTGGAACCACTTCTAACTCTCTGCTAATGGATTTAGAGTTACGAAAAACTTATTCAAGATTTCTTATAACTAATGATTTTACACAATACTAAATTGGAAGTTCATTTTATGAACTGCAGAGTATATGAAGATATTCCAGAGTTCAAATTATTTTTTGCTTTTGAATTTTCTTAATAAGATGACACAACTAACCATTCAACCAATTCATCTTTTAAGTAAATTAAATGTTCTTCTTTAAAGTTAGTTTTTTTACACTAAATATTGCATACATTTTTAGGACAGTTTTCTTCAGTCCTCCGTTATATAAATGGTACAGGGCTGAATTTGATAAAGTGTAAATAGTACAGGGCTGAATTTAAAAAAGATACAGAGTTTTCTGAAGATAATTCTTCCGAAGAAAAAAGTTAATGCTACTATCTTGAATTGTCGAGTCAAAAAAAATGAAGCTTGACTCGACAAAAAACTCTCATTCTTATTCTTTAAAGTGAAGTTTAAACCAATTTTACATCTATAGTATATAAAGTTTCTTTATATAACTTTAACACTGTCCTGTTTGATTATTGGTTTTACGTTATGAAACATGCGGCAAGGACTTATAGTTATATCATAATAACTAATGTGAATGTAAATTAAGATATTGTTTGATAAATGCTGCACCATACATTTATGACAATTCGTTGCGGATTTAAATATTGTGGGAACGGCGTATTAGCTTTATGAGTTATTCTTCAGTTTTGACTTAACTAACTTTGAAATTATAGTCAAACTTAGTTTGAATTTACTTCTTAAATTTACCCATTATAAATTAACATAATTATAATAACTAATTTTTTTAAGCTTATATAAAAGCTAATAGTTGTTTTCGAGAAATTTAATAAATAGAAAATTTTTTGAAGTTATTTTACTGAACTATGCATTTAATAAAAAAAGAAAAAACTTTGTATTTATCAAATAAACTATTGTTATCAGAATAAACGTGGTTTACCTTCCTTTGTAAAGTCTCTATAGCAACTTCTTTTTGTTATCGCAAAATGGTTTAGCAAACATTACCTACTGTTTTATAATTAGTTTTTGATTTTGAGGTTTTGTGGTGGATGCTGATATTGACAACTTATTACTTAACAGCTAAAAATAAAAAGTTATAACAAAGGTGAGTTAGAGTTATTAAACAAAAAGACATTGATATACAATGGCGTTTATTGACAATAGTGAAATGGAGCAATCTAATCTGATAATTGCATTCAAATCTACATACTTGTTTATATGTTTTTTTCTTGGCGTTATTGGTAACTCAGTTGTCGTTATTACGATTTTAAAGATCAAAAAAATGCAAACCGTTACAAATTGGTTTATTTTAAATCTTGCAATAGCCGATATTTTATTTACTATTTTCGAAATAACCACAATTATTATAACATCTATCGCAAAAAGATGGTTGCTAGGAAACATTGTGTGTGATACCGTCGGTTTTATGAACTCGCTTTTTTGCATAACGTCAATATGGACTCTTGTTATGATCAGCATAAATAGGTTTTTACATGTTGCTAAACCCAACGACATAAAAATACTGTACACAAAGAGAAGGGCAATTATAATAATTATCGGTGTTTGGGTATTTTCTTTATTGATCTCATTCCCTCCTCTAATTGGTTGGAGTCAGTTCAAGTCAGGCGCTAACTTCTGCACTGTTGACGGCAAAAAATCAAAATCATATTCAATTTTTCTTGGTACTATTGCATATGTGATGCCTATGTTATTTTTAGCAAGTTTGTACTCGTGTATATTTTTTTTGCTACATAAACACGAAAAAACACAAATGAGAAGCAAAATAAACACTGTAGAATTTTCAAAGCCAAATGGTTCTAAAATTTTGTTTGACAGTGTGTCTGTATCATCACTTTCACATCAATCAAATAACAAAAAAACTAGTTTAAAAGATAAAAAAGTGATAGCTTACTACATCAAATATAGGACTAAAGGTTTTTTGACAAATGAAGGAATTTCAACTATAGATAGTTATTTAGAATTAAAAAATAAAAATGGAAATCAACTTAATGCAAATGATAGTGGACAATTACAAAGGAGAAATGAAAGATGCAAACTAGAATTAACAAATACAGAAGAAAATCGAAAAAAGCTGAATATTAAAAAACATTTTAAAGAAGTTCGAATTACAAAAATGTTATTGATTCTTGTACTTTGCTTTTTCTTTTGTTGGACTCCAGTATTTATTGGATCGTTGTTATACTCTTTTAACACAAAGGCAGGGAGTTTTAATTTAGCAACATTTGGAATAATGTGCGCTTGTTTAAACTCTATACTCAATCCTATAATATATTCTGTCATGAACCGCGGGTTTCGAAAGTATATTATAAGAGTTTGCAGAACTATTTTTATACATTAGGTTTTAACACATTTAAGCACACTTGTTTTTTTCTTTATTTTTTTTCAAATGCGTATTTTGGTACAAACATTGAGCTAAGTTAAAATAAATTAAACTTAATTACCTTAATTCTTAACTTAATTACCTTAATTCTTAGTAAATTAGGTGGATGGCAAAACACATTTTTATGGTTTATTAACGATTATTTGTGGTAAATTACAATAATTTATTTGAAACTAGTTTAAAATATGTTAACTTATTTTAATTTATGCAATTTAAGGCATGGTAACTAAGAAAATTTACGTTTAACATGTTGCTTTAAAAAGCTAATATGCGTCTCAATATAAATGTTTTAAAACAAATTAGACAGATCACTGCTGCACCTAGTGTTAGCAGATTATATCAAAATTTTGATATAATTCATCGCAATTGAAAGCCATTTTCTATCAAAATTTGGTAATCGCAAAAGTTATTTAGCCATTTTTTTTTAGTTTTTTTTCAGAGATAGATTTAAAATTTTTTTTCAGAGATAGATTTAAAAGTTTTTTCTGAGATCGAGACATTAATTTTATCGTAGGGGTTTATAAACTCTTTAAAATATGGAGACTTATAAGTAGCCATTATTACCCATTTGCTATTTTTTAATTTATTTTCAAAAGTGGTGATTTGCTCATCAGAAGGATCAACTAATTTATTTAATCTTTTTGATGAAGTATTTTCATTAATATATAGAAGAAAAATTTTGGTTAATTTTTTTTATATAGTAAGGAGTCTTATAACTTGTTAATAAGAACTGATAATGAGAACTGATAATGCGAACTGTTAATGAGAACTGTTTATGAGAACTAATAATGCGAACTGATTAGTTAAAAATGTTTTATTTAGTTTGGTTTCGCTAATAATAAAGACACCAACAGTTGTTTTGATGAAGAATTTTATGTCTGTAAATTTATTTTGCATAGAATTAATGTTAATGAAGGATATTATTTGTAAATTTTAGTTTAGGTTTATCCAAAACAGACTTGTAACCCATTCTTCATTGTTGCAGATTTAATTTCTTCATTGGTATTAAACAAGATTTTTCGGTAATCATTTAGCTTCGATTGATTTTAAGATTTTATCAAGTTTATTGTATATAAATTCCTTTTGTGACTTATTTATTATATTCAAATTAATATAATGTTTTAAAAAAAACGTTAAATTAGTTGACGAGTTAAACATTATGATTTGTTACATAAATTGCAATTAGCAATGTGTTTAGTTGATTTGTTGTTACATAAAATGCGATTAGAAATGTGTTTAGTTGATTTATTGCTATCATGATCAATAAATAATGAAATAATTTTCCTCATTCACTTTTAATAATAATTTTCCTCATTCAACTCTTCTCGTAATAACAAATTTTCATCTTTTAAAATTGACATGCTGCTGTCTATCATTTTATGACTGTTTGTTTCCGTTCTCAATGTTTTTATTTCAATTTCCATAGATTATGTTTATTTTGATAATTTGATAAGTTTTTTTTATCACTACTAACTACTTGAAAAGTAGTTAGTAGTGATAAAAAAATCATCACTACTAACTACTTGTTTAAATAACTTGAAAAGATTCTTTTTCGTCGTTTATTGATAATTATACCAATAAATACAATGTTTTCCGTCAAAGGACCAGGAAGGTTTTGTTTTTTTAAGTTTTTTTTATTTAGGTGCCCCTAGAAATCCTTACGGTCTTACAACAGTGCACCGTGGATGAGCATTTATTAGAAAGTTCACGTCTCCTTCCTAAACCAATGTTGCAAAATTGGCCAGAGGTAGGGTATGAACCACGGGCTCTTTGTTTCTAAGGCAAGTGTGCTACCACTGCGCCACGGCTGCACAAGTTCGATGCCGGTTTTAGTTCAATAAACGATGTTGGTAAGAAAGACTGCGCGAACTTCTCTTAATTGAATGCTCTTTCGCAAGTATCAAAAATGCATCAGCTTTGTTAGTTAGTTGAAACTAATTATTTAGAAATTGCATTTTTATTTTTTCGTTTTCTGATATCAATAAAATTTAAACAATTCAAATAAAGTATTGCTTCTTATGATTAGTCTACACTCAATCAGCATTAATAGTCCTAATATGTCCCACTATACCCTAAAGTGAGTTTAAGAGGTTGCTATCTGATGTCAAATTACTTTAAGCACTTTAAAATGTAGAAATACCATAAATTTTAATCTAAAAATTCAATACAAGGTTATTTGTAAAAGAGAAATGTTTAATTGATATTTTTCACAGTTAATTTGTTAATTGTTCTCAATTTTTACTGTTATATGTGAAACTATTTTTCTAACCTGTACTTGTCTCCATTGCGTTGTACCTTTGTTTCAGTGGCAATACATCTCAACAACCAACAACAAGTAATGCTTTTATTCCTTATTGATTTTGTGCAACTTGTTGTATTTATCCAATTTGCTGCACTTTATTCTGCAACATCATTTTAAGTTTATTGAGCTGGCAGTGAATTTTGATAATCTGCAGTACTTAATCGTTGACCAAAGTTTAACATTTTATTTATTTTAAAATTTTTAAAATAAATAAAATGTTAAACTTTTATTTATTTACTTTTTAATTAAATTTTTTTTTATCTAAATTACTTTTTTATTAATTTTAAAGTAAAATTAAAGTTTCGCAGTTTGTTGCTCAAGTATACAAAAATCGCAATTGCTACACTGGAACCGCAGTTGCTACACTGGTAAATACACTATGACCGATATCATAGTTTTGTAGTTCGTTCAACCATGGAAGTATAAAACAGATGGAAGTTCATCGAGCCGCAAACATCAAAGCAATTTTAAGTCGTCTTGGGAGTATGCTTGTAACCGACAATAAGTTTCACCGGATAAAAAAACAACAAAAATTCACTGAAATGATCTTTATTAAAACATTAAAAAATGAATTATTCTAGGGATATGCTGCCAATTTTTAAACATTAGTAATTGCAATTATTCTGCAAAAGGTTTATTAAAACTTGGTAATTAAATAGAAACACTTGATTTTAAAAACATATGATAGTTTAAGCTTCTTTTCTAGCTTCAAGTCTTAACGCGACATTTGATAAAAAAGACAACTAAAACAATTTTTGAAAAATCAAAAAAATTGTTTTCTAAATAACTAAAGTTTTAAGTTTTATTAGCTGTATATCAAAACTCCATTCATTCTTGTAGTACTTCATTCATTTAATATGAAGTTTATAAAAAGTTGTTGTTTGCCGTTTTGTTGCCCCATTTTTAATATTTTTCTTGAATATTATTAGCGAACCTTTGTTTTTAAATTATTATAAACGTACCTATTTGCGCCAACGTATAAAGATTAGGCATTTAAGTACAGTCTTGATGTTGTTTTCTTATTGTTTACGAAACAAATAGTTACGAGCATACTCCCAAAGAATTTCAATGCAGTTGAACTTCCATCTGTTTTATACTTCCATGGTTCAACACACTAATTCCTAAATTACACACAAATTCCAAAAAAGATCAAAAAACGTTTTTTAATGACCAAAATATATGATAAACACTGCCTCAAACACTTCTTCTCAAATGTAATTGCAATTAAAAATTGCCCATCACAAGATTTATTTTTCAAGTTGCTGTTCCACTATTATACAGGTACCGTTATTTAATCTACTGTTGAATGGTAATCACAAACATTCCTGCGAAATCTATGGCTGACTATTTCAAAAGACCAGTTACCATCACTCTTATAATTTATGAATATACTCTTGTTTTTATATTTACTAGATTCAATCCAGAAACTAAAACTGCATTTAAAGACCTTTATTCCATTTATTAAGGTTTCTTCTTTTCCCTGACCACCTAAAATTACCCAAAATTACGCCTATATATAAAGGTAAGCTAAAACTACGACTTTTTATAAAGGTGAACCATCAATTGTATTATCAATCATTATCTGTCCTCTCTGTTTTTTCTAAAATTTTAGAATGATTTTTTGTTTATCAAATATCCAATCATATTGCTCTTAAAAATATACTCTACCATCCAAGATCCGAAACGGCTTCAAAACTCTACTGAACTTGAATTAGTTTAACATACAAGAACCACATATAATTCTTTTAAAAAATTAAATTTTACCCAAGGTACCTTTATAGCAATTTCTTAAACTCGCAACACTATTAAAAATTAAATGATGTTTAAAAAACTGGAACATAATGATAAATTAGCTGTTGAAATGCTATTTAAAAGCAACTTAAAACAACGCAAACATTGATCTCTTTTTTCCATGATTTTAAATATAACCTCGGGAATTCTAAAAAAATCTATAGTTCCACAAGAATACTAGGGCCCTTACTTTTTCTAATATATGTTTATGATCTTTATTAGACCTCAAAATTATGTTTACTGATGATACAAAACTATTTCCATCTTGTTCATTAGTAAACGTTTTAATGATATGAACATTGAGGAAACAAAAATCTCTGACTGGCTTATATCAAAGAAATTTTTACCTAATTTTATAAATAATTAAAAAAACATTGTAATCAAACATTAATGAACTCAAGCTTACAATATTATTTTATATACTGTCATATTAGCTATACTAATATTGCTTGGGGGTATACAAAAGTATGTTAAAACAACTTTATTGTCACTAGAAGCACATTTCACGTTTTATATATTTCAAAAATTGTTTTACTCACTTAGGGCTTCTTTTATTTAATATAAATGTTCTTATCCTATATCAATTAAATAAATCTTTATGCTTGAATGTAAAACCAACTTCCTATTTTGATTTATTTTTCAAAAAAAATATATATATTCTTTAGGAAATGATAATTTTGTTAAATGAACAATTTTCAAAACAAATTTAGGTAAATCCTGCATTACCTTTCTTGAAGCTTTTTTTATGGAACTGTATAATTTTTAAAAAATTTGATTTTTTTTCATCGACGGAATTATTATTTGTTAAAAAGAAAACAAAAAGAAGTTATTTTTTCCATTGAAAATATATTAATATACTTTGAGGTTTTACCCAGTATCCTCTATACCCATATGTATTTAATTTTCTTTTTATATACGTCATATATTTGTAGCGTTTCGTAATGTAAAAGGTTACTTAAATGTGGTCTTCAGCAAGCGCCAGCGTTTTACTTATATGAGTATTATTTCATGGATTTAAAAAATTAAAATATTATTTAAATTCAATGAAACCTATCACCCTTTAAGATAACTTTCTATTTATACGTTTTTCTACAGGATATAATAATCATGTGCAGTGATTATCTCAAAACATTACTGTTTTGCAAAATTAAAATTTAAACTACACAGGCTCACGTACGTCATCTCACGTCACGTACGTCATTTAAACAACACAGGCTCACGTACTTATTTCTCCTTTACTCAAGTGGAGTTTTAGAACTTATCTTAAATTTTTTTTTTTTTTTTTCTCTGTTTACATAACATAAGAATTTTACAGATTCTACTACATAATATAAAAATTTAACAAAATAAGTAAAACAGATAGGGACTCAAAGAAGATGAGGATGACAGAACGTCATCGAAATCTTTTCATAGAACCCCTTTAACAAGGTTTAATTAAAATATCGTAATATGACATACAAAATAAAAATGTCAATAAAATATCATAACAAAATGCGTAATCCGCTAATAAAAATTGTCAAGCAACAAACAAAAGTAGAAACAAAACAAAAACTTATTTAAGAGAATTTATCCAAAGCATTATTAACAAAAAATGTTTCACCGGTTTTAGAGATTTCTTTTTTTGTTAAAAACTTGAATGAACTTAACGAACTCACCGTACCTTTGAACTCTTTCTGAAAAATATTCCATACCTTTGGACCTCTATATAAAATGCTGTATTTTGAATATTTATTTATTATCCTTGGCAGTTTATATGTGTTCAACATATTCGCTCTAAGATTATAGTTATCATTTTTATTTAACTCAAACTTATTATTAAAGCTTATAGGAGAGATATTGTGATTGTAACGATACATGAAAATTAAATGCTGGTAGATATTTATTTCAAATACGTTCATCATTTTCATATCTTTCATCAAGGGATTAGCGCGTTCCCGCCTATTTTTAAAGTAAATGATTCTACAGGCATGTTTCTGAAAACTATAAAGTTTCTTAAGCATTGCTGTTTGAGTACTTGCCCATGAAATGTTTGCATAGCTGATGAGGCTGTGAATTAGCCCAAAGTAGATTAATTTAAGGCTATTTGTATTAATATACGAGCGAACTCGTATATTAATACATATTTTGACTGTATATATATTATATGAGGAAGCCAGGATAATTTTTCATCAACAACGATTCCCAAGAATCTTATATTGAATTGCTTTTTAATTAATTTGTCATTTATAAATAGGTTCGGCAACTTGAGAGGAAGATTTTCTTCTTGTGTTTTTTTATGAAAAAGTATATAGTTTGTTTTCTCGGTATTAAGTGAGAGTTTGTTAGCCTTAAACCAGTTATTTACTTTATTTAGTTCAATATTCATGTCCGCATATAATTTCTTGATATCGTTGTTGGTAAGAAATAAGTTCGTATCATCTGCAAACATGACTGAATTAAGTTTTAAGGATGCATTACAGAAGTCATTTATATATATTAAAAAAAGAAGAGGACCAAGAATCGATCCTTGCGGAACTCCACATACGACATTTAACACTCCAGATTGGACATTATTTACATATTGTTTTCTGTTTGTAAGCTTTTAATCCCATAATAAGTTTTATTAAATATTCCGTAATGTTTAATTTATCTAAGAGAATACAGTGGTCCACTGTATCAAATGCTTTTGATAAATCAAGAAATACTCCTAAAGTAAATTTATTATTTTCAAAACCATTAGTTATTTGATTTACTATTTCAATGATTGCATGCTCAGTAGAGAGATTTTTTGGAAAATCAAACTGATTTGGGTAAAAAAAATTGTTTTTAATGAAGTAATTATAGATTCTATTATAAACTACACGTTCGAATAGTTTTGAAAATACAGAAAGTACTGATATAGGCCTGTAGTTTGTAATGTCAGAATGATCATTAAATTTGGACATTGGAGTTACTTTTGCTAATTTAAGTACATCCGGAAATATCCCAGAATTTAACGAAAGCTTTAGTATATGTATTAGAGGTCTTTTAAGACTGTGTTTGTTTGCAATAACTATATTACTATTTCATCAAATCCCGGAGCCTTTTTTTTTAACGACGAAAAAGCTGCCTCAAATTCCTCATAGGTTAATTCATAATCAAGCATGATAACATTATTCGTTGGTTTAAGGAAGGTTTTAAATAATACAGATGTTGGTACTATTTTTTTTACAAGATTTGGACCAATACTTGTAAAATATTTATTAAATTCTTCCAAAATTTGTTTTTGGCTAAATATATCGTTGTTTTCAATAACAATTCGTTTAGGTAGAGAAGGTGAATTTAGTTTTTCTTTTACCATTATGACATTGATGATAGACCATGTTTTTTTGCAATCAAATTTGCATTTGTTAATTTGATTACTGTAATATTTTTTTTTTTTTGCATTTTTAATGAGATCTTGGTATAAATATTTATAATTTTTGTAAGCTTTTTCATTATCATTGTTTTTATTTTTCAGAAATTTATTGTAAAGTTTTTGCTTTTTTTTTTGAGCACTTTAATAACGATTTATCCATCCACGGATTAGCAATTGCTTTTGATTTAATTTTTATATTCTCTTGAGGACAGGTTTCATTAAAGTACTCCAAAAATATACTTAAAAAAGCATTGTAAGCTCCATTCGTATCTTGACATTTATATACGTTGTTCCATGTTTCTTGTTTTAGTCTATTGTTAATTTATCAGTGTTACTCATTTTTAAATTTCGTTTTTTCAAATGTATGATTTTTGAATGACAATCAGTCATAGCTTTTAGATTTTTTGTTTTTATGAAAAAAATTCTTTAAGTTTATGAAAATTTTGCTGCATGCTTCTAATGTTTATGTGTAATACAGAAAATGAACAATCATCTGTTTTTACTTTTAATTCAAAGGGATAAATATACGGTGTGTTAATTAAGTTGGTTTGAGTTTCTTGAAAGTATTTATGTTTTCTTCAGATAGATTATTCATAAAGTTGTCCTTAAAAAGATCTAAATTTAAATTATGAAAATCTAATTTCTCTGAAAAAAGCGACGCCATTTTTTAGTTTTTTTTTTTGAAAATAACTAATTTAAAAATATTCAATGTAATAAAAAAAAAAATATTCAAAATGCTTACTCGTTGACGCATGTAGGATTAACATCTGTGTTGCGGGTATTTTCTCGAAATTCGTGAACAATAAGTTTGTTGTAAACAGCTTTCGCAAAATAGCCATTTTGACAATGAATCTTCGCCTGATCAAAAAGTTCTTTTCGAATTTTTCGAGTTGTAAAACTAAAATCTTCGTTTAAAAAAATATTGGTTCCTTTTAATTTAACTGCTCTCTCCATAATTGTTTTTTTATCCTCGTAATCACGGAGTTTCAAGACGATTGTTCGCTCTCGTTTATCATTAGTTGCTCCCACTCGATGAGCCCGTTCAATTATAATGTCTTTTTCAATACCAAGGTTATCTTTAAATAGTTGTTTTACCCTTTTTTTTGTGATTTCCCAATCTTTTTCTTCACTGTTTTCAACGATCCCGTCAATTCTTAAATTATTTCTTCTGTTACGGTCTTCAATATCGACGCTTCTTAATTTTAATTCAATATTGTCCGAAGATATTTTACCCTGCATTTTTCTTACATTTGATAAATCGTCATGAACTTTATTAATTTTTTCCTCGACTGCTCTAGCTTTATCATTGAAAACATCTCCAACAAAATTTAGGCCAGATTTCATTTCATTAAGTTCTCGCCGAACTTCTTGAAAACTAGACTGAAAGTTTTCAAACTTTTCGTTTATGCTAAATAGTGATTCACGGAAAAAAGATAAAATTGTTTCTTTTTGAATATTAAGAAGTTCTCTCATCATAGAAATTGAGACTAATTCTTCTGATTTAGACATTCCAAATTTTATTAGACAAGATAAAAAAATTTTTTAAATTATTTTACTGTAAGAAAAACGCGTCTGTTCACCACGATGTTCACAACACCACTGTATAATATAATACTTAGCTCTTAAACATATAAATCTTAGCTCTTAATCTTCTCACTATCGAAGATTTAAGTCGAAAATATCTTTAAATATAATAAATGCACTTACAGAAACTTTTCAAACAGTTTTATCGGTAGAGAAGCTACTGCAATTGCACTAACTTCTCTACCTTCTCTAACAGCAGTTAGAGAAGGTAGAGAAGTTAGTCTACAACCTGCAAAAAGTAGAGAAATTAGTTTACAACCTGCAAAAGGTAGAGAAGTAACTCTACAACCTGCAGAAGGTAGAGAAGTTAGTCTACAACCATCAAATCTCTAGAGCATTGTCAATAAACATTTTTGTTACTTCAGCAAATTTCAATACTCTTGTGAAAACATTTTAGCTATATATTTCTCCTTATTTAACCATAGTCATAAGAAATATTTCATATGACTATGGTATAAATGATTATACAAATTAAAATTAATTTGTAACTTTTTTAACTATGGAAAAGATTTACGTACTTATGTTCGCTTAAAAAAATATTTTAAAGAATAAAATAAAATGTATATATATATATATATATATATATATATATATATATATATATATATATATATATAATAATTTTAAGTTATATATATATATATATATATATATAACTTAAAATTATTATTTTTGTGCGTTTTGCAGACGGGTTCTAATTTTTTTATTAAAAAATTTAAACTTCCAACATCTAATTTTTATTGAGAATTACTATCAAATCGTATATGGTAAACTTATAAATACTTTTAATTAGTTTAAAATATCATTTATAAATATTATAACTTAAAACAGTTTTAATATTTTTTTGTCTACTAAAAAGAACATTTTAGAAAATTCATTAAATTGCTACGTTTGATTATAAACGATTTGATTCATCTTTTCGAGTTTAGGGTTTTCTTTAAAACTATTGTTTCGATATATCAAGAAAGATAAATGAGCAAAAAACAGAGATAAAATATTTAATATAATTTTACAGTATATTTACAACAAAAATAAGAACAGAACGTTCACTTTTTTCTATTATTTCCAGACATAATCATTAAAATTCGAATGAAAATGTTTATTGTATCCATGTATATGCCAATCGAGCTAAAAGATAAAAAAATATAATGTGAACCGATAGAAACCAATAAAAAAATATATAAATATGAGGTCTATGAACGAATTTTTTTTTTACAATCACATGATTACATGATGATCAAAGACATTTTTATTTACTTAAAAACAAATGACTAATTTAGTCAGACTAAATATTTATAAGAATGTTTTCTATGGATATTTTTGCATATAATTTTATTAACATGTTTATATAACTTTCGACACGAATAATGTCTATAAAACTTTAACTTTAACTAATATAAATGCTTAATTTAATTGGTGCGAATTTGTGCAAATTGTGCAAATGCAAAAGTGAATTGCAAAATGTTTATTAAGAACATCAAAAGATTTTGCAAACACTGTTTGTGCAAATACGCATTGTGTAAGTGTCAACTTTAGTGAAAAAGTGCATGCAAGCGCTAGCAGGTAAGGATACTCGCATTAAAACGTACATACATATACTATAAGGATTCGGTTTTTATATATATATATATATATATATATATATATATATATATATATATATATATATATATATATATATATATATATATATATATATATATATATATATATATTCCATTTAAATAACATATTATGCAACAAAAAAACAAAACTACCACCGAACTCAAATTCAGGAGTTTATCAACTTGAATGGTCATGCGGAAATATATATATATATATATATATATATATATATATATATATATATATATATATATTAATGAAACCAAAAAAAAAAATTATTTCAAGTAGTGCAGAACACCAAAGAGCTAGCAAAAATCAAAAATGATCGAGTTTAGGAGCCACGGAACATTCTAGAACATGCTGTGGTACTTTGCTAAATCCTAAATTTGCTAAATCCTAACTTGGTTAAATCCTAAGACCTTGGCAGTCGTTCAAAAATACAGGATACAAAAAAAATTTTCTCTTCTTTTTAGGCAACTGGAACTCTGTGTTGACTTTTGTCTTATTTAACTAAAACTTTTTGTAGAGTTTGGCATTTATCGTCTTTCAGATTACAAATAACTTTGAGGCAATTTTGTGAAGCTAAAAATTGCTAGCCCAATCATACATTTCTTACAAAAGTTATTGAGCTCATCTGTGGTTTGGGTATTTTATCTTTCAATAAGAGTGAATACGGTAAAAATACTAGACTTATTGCATAAAAGAACAAGATATAATTTACCATTTCGCTCTTTCATAATCAGATAGTCCAGGATTTTGCAGAAATAAACAAAGAATATATGAGGCCAAATTTTATTCTCTTTTTTCTTTTCTCTTCTTTCTTCTAGATCCTAACTTGCAATTAATGTATAAAGATTCCTTGTAACATTTGAGAACTCGAGAAACAATTGACAATTGACAAAGTCAATTGTCAAGACTTTGGCTATTTTAGAAATAGTTCTAGATGATGCATTTATTATACAAATGTGCAAAATTTTTTCATGATGAATTTTTTATTTTTAATTATATTATTTTTCAGGAAAACTTGTTTATTTCTTTTGTGGAATAGAAGTATTTATTTTTGTTTATGTTTAAAATGTTTTAATTTACTTTTAATTCAAAAAGTTTACTTTTTTGTATTATCTTTTTGGTAATTTATTTGTGGCAATGTCACACAAAAAATTGACTTAAATCCTAATAAAACTCAACTCAAAATTTTCAACTAAAACATTCTTTAAAATATATATTTTATAAAAGAAAAGACAAAATGTAACATTAAAAATATTAAACATAAATAATAGTTAACAAATACTTGGACCCAAATAAGATCCAAACCATTATTTTAAAAGATATTAGAAAAACCCAGTTTTTAAATTTTGAAAAACTGAGTTTTTAAATTTTATTCATTTTTTTAAAAATTTCAAAAAATAAATAAAATTTTAGAGGTAAAATTTTATTTCAATTTTAAATAGAAAATGGTAATAAGATAAGCAGTTTACTTAGAGTTCTTTATTAATTTTCTTTAGAAATTTAAATATCTAATTGTTGTTTAGAAATATAGATGACTATACTTAAACACATAGATAACAATGCTTAAATAGGCTACTTTTAAGTATAACAATAGAACAACACAAAATAAAATTATTCTAAAAAAACATTGTAGTAATAAAAATAAATATATATTCAGCTGCCAAATTGAAGCTTATAAACATGTTAAGAATAAACAAAATTGCTTGTAAAGAAAGTCAAAATAAACAATTTCTCAAAAAAACTTTAAGCAATGCATAAAGTTTAGTTTATTTATTATTATCATAATGCAGGATAAAAATATTAAAGTGCCATCGTTTGGAATACAGGTAAATTAATAAAAAAAGGCTGTTGCCTATTCCGATTCTGCAAAAAATGGCTGATTAAGCCAATGCCAATTAATCGGTACATCACTAATATATATATATATTATGCTGTATATACTAGAGATCATCTTACAGCATACTAACTTAACTATATACTTTATCGTACATTTGGTATACTAAAACAAGTATACAACTTAGTACACCTATTTACTTTTATTTGTGAATTATTTTTGGACTGACTTGATAACTTAATAATTACATTATTTTAATAAATTAAATTATTATACCGTAATTATAGTATGATCTTAATGATTTAAATTGTTATACTACATTTATGACTTATCTTGAAAGTGTTTTTATTTTTAATTTGATTTTTTAATGTAACAAGATAACAATCAATTATCAAGTGGTTACTGATTTTGAGACTTTAACTTTTTTTTTGTTATATATCTAGTTAGACTTTAACTTTTTTATTTATCTAGTGAGAATGTAAAAACAATGGTTAATAGTTTAATAAAACACACAAAAAACATTAAATTTTTTTTTTATTTTATTTTTTTTTTTTTTATTTTAATTCACCTCCTCAAGGCCGAGAAGGCCACTACAGACGAGGAGGCTACTTATTTGTGGTTATAACCCTCTCTCAACTCTATAACTCCGAAACACGAACCTTGACGAGCAAGGCCGCTGCGCGGAGAAACGAGTTGAGCGCGGTACTACCAGGGACGTGGTGGGGATCGAACTCGGAACCACTCGTTTATAAAGCGAGCGCTCTACCACTACACCACTACCGCATATATACCACTACACCACATACCGCAAATAAAAAATAAACACATTTGTTTTATGTAACCCATTAAAATTTTTATACAAACTTGTATTATGGTTTTTCCAAAAAAATTTATGTTTAAGGTATACTTTCTTGTATACTATCGGTAAAGGAGTTGTCCATTAATTACGTCAACAAAATAGGTGGGAGGAGGGGGAGGGATCTGAACTTTTGTGACAGTTGTTGACAAGGGGGAGGGAGGGAGGTCAATCAAAGTTGATGTCAACAATATAGGAGTCATACCATATGTATATCTCATACATATATGAATGAGATATACATATGGTATGACTTATGCAGTATGTAAAAAATGCACTGTGAAGAAAATAATATTATATATTTAAATATTTTTTATCCAAATTTATAAATAGTTAAGTTATATAGACATTTAGTAAAAACAGACAAAAAAAGTAAAAAAAAAACTTACGAATTGATTGGATCATATTTTTGACCACGATATGTGGATATTTCAGCTTGCTTGATGATTTTCTGTGTATCATACAACATAAAACCTCCAAAAATAACCAACCCTCCATATGTAACTAAAGAATTTATTACTGGAACAGCTGCTGATGATGCAGGTAAAAACATTCCACCTATAAAATTAACATAAAAAACATATGATTCTAATATAAATAATATAAAATTTAAAGAGTAAATAAATAAATATTCAAAAGTTGACTTTAAAAAAAATTAAATTAACATTTGCCTAAAAATAACCAGAAAATTATGCTATAAATAAACACCTAGAGAAGTCACAAAAAGAAAAAATACCTAGAAAAGCCATGTTATGGGTTTATACCAAAAGAAGCCTGGCAATGATTAAATACCTAGAGAATCTGCACAAAAAATTAAATATTAAGAAAATTCAGACAACAAATAAATACCTAGTGAAGCCACACAAATGCCACCAAGAGCAAGAGATAAAGGTCCACCCCATGTCAAAAATTTATCATTTGGTGCACATGCAGCAGTCAAGGTAAGACCAGCAACTGTTCCAGCAGTGTAAACAGCAGCACGAGCAACTAATGGTCCCCCAAGAAGAATCATGGGAGCTATAACAACACCTACAACCCCACTGTGAACTAAAATAAATTTGAAAACACTTTTATCTGGATTTAAATTATTTAATGATTTGAAATGTTTCCAATTATCTACTTTTACTATATTCCTTGGTTTAACAAACAAGGATCAATAATTTTATGAAATTCATTACCAGCCCATGCAAAATGTTTTGCATTGAGACCTTTTTCATACTCTATAGCTTGACATAAAATCGAACTTCCTATCATTGCCACCATGCTTCCTCCTATAACCTTTTTTAAAAGTCTCCATAGCAATTATCAAAACAACAAAAAAATTTTATAAAAAAATAAAAGTAAGAACTTATAAAAATTTTTTAAAAAGAAAATTTAACAAAATATTTAGTAAAAGTAACTATCAGTAAAAAAATAAAAGTAACTTTCAAATTTTCATACCAACCAAGGGCTTGCACCCATCATTCTATAAATAGCTTGGGTTCTACTCATATAAAATGCTGATACAGCAGTGAGTCCAAGGCTTCCCGTAAAATACAAATATGTTGACTTAACACGTGCCCTCATCTCTTCAGGCCAAAATCTGAAAAAATATATTACAAAATATAAATTACACAAAAAACTAATTTATTCTAAATAAATTAATTTAATTTAATTACCTAGTTTTAAAGAAAAATATTGTGGAGGATAAAGAAAAAAAAAAAAGATAAACAGGTTACAGTAACAAAAGCATACAAACATTTAGAAGATGTGTATAGTACAACCAATAAGAAAAACAATATTCAGCTTCAGCTTCAAAAAATTTTTATTTAAGACTTTAATAAAAAGGGTCTTAAATAAAAAGAATAAAAATTCTTTTTTAATATTTCTAATAAGAACTTGTCTAAAAGCAGAAGATAAATGAGATTTTATAAAAAGAAAATACAATAAATTTTAAATGATACAAAAGAAATACCTTGCAACATCTATTGCACCAACTTCATTAGACAAACCAAGCCCATAAAAACATAGACCAGCAATAGCTGCTGCAGATGCACCACCTAATACAGCTCGACCAGCATTCTCAGCTAAAAAACAACAATAATATAATAATGTTATATAAATAATATAAAATTTCAAACTTAAAGCAATAAAATACTACATTATTGCATTTTTATAATTTATTATGTCATTAAATTGAAACAACCAAAAAATATTGTTCTTAAAAACAAGAAGTTGTTTAGCATTTAAAGCAGTTAGTATTGTTTTTATTGTAACAATCCCTTAAAAGCAGTTAGGTAATTACAAATTGAATCAGTTTATGTTGTTTAATTCAGAAGCATTATTATCAAACTTATCTTATAACGAATCACCTACTGAGTAATTCCAATCAACTGAAATCTTTGCTATATAAATATCAGCTGAAAGGTGTATTTCATTATATAAGCACCAGCACCCAGAAAGTTAAAGTCTAGGTATGCACAAAGATAAGAATAGAATCTTTAAAGCAAATAAAAAAGTAAAAGAATATAATCCTTAAATGAGCGTTTCTTATATTAAAATATCTTGTCGCCAACATTTCAATGACTTCATAAAATTAAATAAAAATGTGAAAAAAAAGTTAATAAAAATATAAGACTTTTTGAATTCTGGCTAAAAACTCAAATTAAAACCCTAAAAGCATTTATTCATATTTGAATAGTAAAACAGTTGTAAAAGATTCTATTAAAGCACTCAAAACTGTTGATAGTTCAATTTTAACAAATGAGGTAGATATTACAAATTGTTTAAATAAGAATTTTAATTCAGTACTTTTAAAAGATGAGATATTAGATCCTGTAACTTTTCCTTCAGAATGTAATACTTTTTAGGCAATCCAAGTTTTTATGACACCAATGTTGAATATCATTTATTAAACCTTAATGTAAATAAAGCAATGGCTGTTGTCAAAATCCATTTTCGTGTTCTCAAAAAATGTTTTTCATCCATTATCCCTGATCTATAAAGTCTCATACTATAGTGGTTTTATACCAAATGAATGGTTAACTGCAAACATAACTCCGCTGTTCAATAAAGAAAATAAGTTAGATCTTTCAAATTATCGAACAATATTATTAACATCAATAGCTTGCAAAATTATGGAGAAAATTATTTGCAATGAATTAATTCACTTTTAATAAATTAATAGGCAGTGGGCATCATGGATTTGTTAATAGTAAAAATTGTTGTTCAAATTTGTTAGAGATTTTTGGTTATAATACAAAAAAAAAAAAAAAAAAATAATCTAGTATTAGTATCAATATAATATTTTTGGACTTTGCAAAAGCTTTTGATTTGGTTTCTCTATTTAAATTATGTTGCAAGCTTTATGATTATGGCTTTCACTCTTATATTCTACAATGGTGTAAAACATTCATTAGTAATATAAACAAAGTGTTATTATAGGTAAGTTTGTTTCAAGTTGAAAGGAAGTTACAAGTAGAGTACCTCAGGGTTCAGTTCTTGGCCCACTTTTATTTGTAATTTATATAAATGACTTAAGAATTAACATAATAAATTAGAATTATTTGCAGATGATACTAAAAACCTGTAAGCAATTATTAGTGAAAGTAAGAACAATATTCTTTAAAAAGATTTAAATAAGTTTTTAGACGGGTCAAATAAGTGATTGATTAAGTTCAATGGAGATCAGTGCAATGTTATGCATATTGGTAAGGAATCATTCATAAAGTATGTATGCTTCTACTTTGACCCTTCCCCCACACCCCACTTGCATTTTTTGAGTAGTCTCTGCCTCCCTAAAAGTACCTTTGCTTTTAACCTACCTACCCAACATTTTATTATATAATTTTTTTAATTTAGTGTCTCCTTACTTTTATAATTGACCCCTGCCTCCCATCTCACATATGCCTTTTGCAGACCCCCTCTTCTGCATCTGAGTGCACATACTTTATGGACGATCTCTTAAGTACATCCTCAATTTAACTACAAATTAGAAAATCATATTTTGAAAATGACCCAGATATTTTAAAAAATATCACTCTTTATCGCAGACTTAGTTGATTTTTATACCGTTGAAAGTACTTTTAAATGATGAGTAAATTTTAGCCTTTAGCTCCATGAAAGATCCTGAAATATGATCATTTTACTTTTAGCTGATACTGGCCAGGCCCCTCTTGTCCCCTCAGAATTGAAACAAATATTTAAAGGTTTTAAATCACATAACTCTAAAAATATTTGGTCTTTTTACTTAAAAATGTGTACCTAACTAATTTTAGGGGTGATAAACCAAGGCCTTCTAAAGTAGAATGCGACATCACATTAGTAGTCCGTTGATATTTGTCTTGTTTAAAAAAAAAAAAATTTATTTTAAACTTTTGCAAGATAAAGTTTTTATATTTCATTCAATTTTAATTATCTGATTACAAAAAAGTGAATGAAAAAAATTATTACAATAACACATTTATTTTGAAAGTAACTTATTTTTTTTACAAGTTTTTTTACATTAAATTTTAAAAAGTATATCCAAAGTCTCATTAAGAGAAATAAATTCTAATTTTTTTATTATTCAAGTAACTTTAGTAATATTCTTAAACAACAACTAATAAAAGTTACCAACTTCCTTGATACTTTTTAAACTTTTTTATATCGTATTTTTCCAAATTTAACAATTTTTCCAAAAAGACTTTTTGCAATAATTGTATTTGGTAGTGTACATATGGCAGGTCATGCAATATAAAGTATTGAAATACCACAACTGCATACACCATCATTCATCTCAAGAATTTTTAAACACTCAATTGAAAAAGAAATTATGATTTGTTTGTTTCTTTGACATCAACAAATACTTGGTTTCATATTTGAAAAAAGAAAAAATTAAAAAAAAAGGAAGACTTTTATTAACTTTTTAAACTTTTTTAAATTTTAAAATTTAAAAATTTAAAATTTTTAAAAGTTAAAATTTTTTAAACAAACTTTTTGTTGCAACTAAAAACATAATTGTGTTTGCTGAAACTGAAAAAAAGCTGAAACAAAAGGTTTGTTTGCCATTTCAACCCTCCACAATCTAAATTGAATAGGTAAACATATACTGAAGCAATATCAAACTTTAATAAATGTTCTGAAACAAACTTTTTTTTTTCAAAGCTCAAAAATATTTTTTGATGTAGCAGCATAGCCTGCAATATACTCAAGAGAATTGCATTCAAAAGAAGAAACATGAACATTGCCTGATCAGGTCACTAATTTAGAAAAATTATCAATAAAAATATCTTCAGAATTGTCTGTAGATTCAATTGCATTGACACGATTTCATCCAGAAATAAAGTCTAAGAATAATATATTGCCATGTTTAGTAGAAACTATGTTTAAAGAACTAATGATTTTTTTTTCCGATTCTCCTATCTATTGAACTGATACATGATAATTTCCATCAGAAAACTATCTATAAGAACCAAATCGTGCTTCCAAATAGTTTGTTTCAATTAATCCTGTCAACAAATAGATAAAAATGCAAATCAGTTAGCATGTATTTAATCAGTTCAATAAAGGTTATCTAGTGTGATTTCAAGCAAAAACAGTTTGTGTAGTAAGGCAGCCATGTCTGCTTTTTTGTAAAAAAATCTTTGAAGTCAAAAGAAAAAATCTTTTTTTTTTAAAAAAAAATGTTATTGTTTAAGTCATTGATAGGATTACAATTATTGTTTCAAATTCCTTACAAATTCCTTTACTAGTAGACATTTAATATTTTCCAGAGTTTTATAATTAAAGAAATGAGTTCCTGTCAGAGTTGTTAGTCCTTTGCCTTGCCTTTGCCTTATAGCCGAAAATTAAGGCCTTGGCATTGGTCTTGGCTTAGAAAATTTTAAAGCTAATTTATTATTTTGTCTTTTAATAGTGGTTGGGTTATTTTGTAAGCAAATTCAAGTTTGAAGCAAATTCAACTATTCTCTTTTTCAAAGTTGTGCAACTGTCAAATATATTAAATACATGTATTACATTTAGAATTATTATGAAAACCAGGATACAGAAATAATGATCACTGTCAAGTTGTCGCAGCCAGCTATTGTGAATACATTTCAATAGATGTACACTATTAAATAGAAAAAACGGTTTTCATGTTGAATCATAAGAATGTTGAATGACTGATAATCACAACTAAAAAAAGGCAATAAACATTTTTCAATTAATTTTTTATTATTTGAACCACTTTTATAGTAATATCTTTTAGATAGACAGCAGCCATATTTTTCACTGAAACAACATCTTTAAATGATACTGAGCAACATCTTTATTTGATGATAATAAAGAAGTTATAAATGTTTGCAATGTGGCATTTTAGATAAAAACTAAAAGCCTGAGTCTCAGGACTATATCAAGGTTGATTAATCGATAATTTTTTATTTGTTTACATAAAAATACTAAACATTTATAAACATCGATAATTTTTTATTTGTTTACATAAAAATACTAAACATTTATAAACATCTGTATTCATCACTGTCTTTAACTTGTTCACATAAATTATTTAAATTACATTGAATTGTTAAAACATAATCTGAACTGGACATGATATTTTTATTACCAGGAAAAACTTGTGTTAACATAGTGACCAATTTATTCTAATAAGTTTACATTCATCATTAAGCCACCAAACTGCTGTCTATCTTCAAATTAAAAGTAAACGCTTTAACAAGTAGGTTATTGTGAATATAATTTTTATTGAAAAAAAAAAAAAAAGGAATATTAGGAAATAATGATGGGTATCTTGTGTTAATTATGGTCTTTTTCTTTTAACACATATTACAGAACAATTATCTCATTTCATTCTATCAACACAAACAATAAATAAATGAGATATTTTTTCACAGAGCAGTTTTATTTGAAGGAACTAAATTTTCTTGAGAAATTTGACGAATCCATGATTCTTCCATATTTTGATCAGCTGGAAATTTAAAAACACTATTTCACACTTTGATAAAAATTGATAAAATTATACTTAATTCATAATAAACTGCATTGAAAATATGAAAAGTAAATCTTTAGTATTTACAACTTGAGATATTTAGAAACAAATATATAATCAAAAAATTTAACATTAGACTACTAAAGTAACATCACAAGAGTTTTTTCATTTCATGAGCCGGCCTTCTACTTTAGAAGGCCTTGGATAAATCCAGTTAAAGGATCAGAAATGTAAAAAATAATTATTAAGTACCATTATTTATCAATTTAAATAAATTTACGTAATTTTTTATATACCTGATTTTGATGCTCAAAAAACTAATGTACATGATGATATTAAAAAAAAGTTATTGATCTTTTAGAAAACATAAAGATTTTGATCTGCAAGTATATGGATTTCCATATGTGCGACAGGACACAGGACCCCTACTTTTTTGTAGCGAAATATTGCAATTGATTTTTCACTACCTTTCAGACTAGTTGGAGCTCTGAAACTTTTGGCTATTAATAGTAACAAAAACAAATATCTTGTTGTTATATTAGAATAACAACAAGATATTTTTTAATAATAGAAATTTATTACCCATTAAATTTATCATTAATATTTTTAATATTAAGAAATTAATTACAATTAAACAACCTTGTTAAAGAGACACAAAATTATCTTTTACATTCAAAAAAGATAAAAGAAATCAATCACTTTTAAGTTTTATATTACCATGGTTACCATGGTGTTTAAATTGCTTTAATCATATTAATTACTATTGTTTTCTCATTTACGATTTGAAATACAACTTTCTGATTTAAAATAAAACTTTCTGATTTGAAATACGACTTTCTGATTTGAAATACAACTTTCGATTTGAAATACAACGATCTGAAATACAACTTAGTAGTTAGTTTTACAGTAAGAATGGATTTGCGTAATTTTGGAAAACTGTCAAATGATACTTGTCATAAAGAAAGTTATTGTAGAAAGACTGATTTAAAAAGATTAAATTGTTATAAAGAAGAAACACGAGAATTAATTTGAAGATCTGGATTAACAGATGAAAAACTCTAACAATCTGCCATCATAATGAAAAAATTTAAAAATTAGAACAATTCCTAGACCTAGGAGCAATCATCAATTTAACCTAAAATCTATAGACACTATAAGCTTTAAACAAATATGTAAATATAACAAGCATTTTTTCTTGCGTTGTTACGACTACTCAATAATTTGACTGTCGACCAAATCGACTAATATATTTTCTTGAGTCAACTAAAATTGACTAATACACTTTTGAAATCGTTTAAGTCACCTAAAAGTCGATTTAGTAAAAGTATAGGAATAAACTTTCTGTATAACTTATTAGATAGAGAAGATGTTATTATTTATGCTTACATTTGTATGATTATAAATCATTTGATTAGTGAATAAAATTTTTTGTTAGCAAGATTAAATTGATACAAAAAAATTCAAGAAAGCTAGTATTCCAGCATGATCATGACAGCAAAGGTGGCGGCTCATTAATCTTAGTACGCAGTGATATCCATGCGGTTTAAATTTGTTACAAAATTCCCGATGATCTTCATAACACTGAAATTACCTGCATCGACATAAGTGCTTCACTAAATCTTAGCAAAATTAGATTTGTAAGTGTTTACCATCCACCTTGTGCAGCATAAAATATTTTTAAAACCAAATTAATGTGCAGGTTGCTTTGCATATTTCTGTCAACCTGTGATTCTGCTTGTGTAACAACAGACAATTTCAACTTACCACATATCAACTAGTCGATTCTTATTAGTTTTGGTGATGTTTATCATGATGCTTTTGTTGAAACTTGCTCTTTAGATGCTCTCACTCAGCTCATAGCCGAATCTACTTGACTCAACAATCTGTTAGACCTCTTTTAACCAACAATATTAAAACTGTGTACAATGAAAAAACCGTCCCATTTACTAGCACTTGTGACCACTACACTATCAAATTTAATTGTATCTTGATGAATTCCAAAAGTCGTAAAAAATCAAGTAAAATCAACTTCTACAAAGCCGATTATAATTCAATTCAAAATGACTTATTAAATGTAAATTGGTTTATGCTAGCCAAGCAAAACCAAGATGTTGAATTCTTCTGGCAATCTATTTGCGATGTCTTGAATTCTTCTATTATTCTAATGTTCCCGTACTTTGTTCTAAAACAAACCATGTTCAATCCTCTGCCATTCGCAAATTATTGTCTGAAAAACGTATTTTGTACAAACATTAAAAAAGATTGCATGATATTTCTGTTCTTGCCAATTACAAAAGTTGTTCTTGTATATAAGATGTTGCGATTATAAGAAACTAAGTTGCTGGAGAAAAAAACATTGTAATTTTACTCCGACAAACAGTACCACACCAGTGTTAAATCTTCTGTCTCATGATAATTCTCAAAATAATGTTCTTTTTTCTTATGACTCTGTTGTATCTGCTCTTCAAAAACTTCCACCTAAGTCATCAAATTTAGCCAACGGGTTTACAGCTATATTGCTGAAATCACTTGCTACTACTATTGTCGTCTTACTTTCAATCCTTTTCGAATTATGTTAACCAGTGTAATCCTAAAAATTTGGAAAACCGCTGCTGTGTGCCCAATCTTTAAAAAAGGTAACCCTTCCTTACCTTCTAACTACAGACCTATTTCTTTTACCTGTATCATTTGCAAACTTATGGAGTCTATTATCGACAAAAGCTTACAAAGTTATCTTCTGCTGAATAACTTTATCTATATCCATCAGTTTGGCTTCCTAAAACGCAGATCCACATGTACACAAATGTTAGCTTCTTTAAACGAATGGACCACGGTTATTGACAACCAAAAGGTAGTTGATGATATCTATATTGATTTCAAAATCGCTTTCGACTCACATCCCAAATTATTGCATAAATTAAAATCTTACAGCATTAAGTATAAACCAGTGATATTTTCGTACACGAGAACGAAAACGAGAACGAAAAAAAAAGCCTTTCGTTTATGAAAACGAAAACTAAAACGAAATTATTTTAAGAACGAGAACAGAATAAAAACAATAATTTTAAATTTTCGAACGGAATAAAAACTGAATCGAAAATTATTTTAAAACGAAATATTTTCGTTCTAGATTTGAAACGAGTTGAATTATTTGATAATTATAATTATTATATTACAATACATAATAATGATATATTATTCGAACTTAATTGAATTTTATTCAATTAAGTTCGAATAAGTTTAGTTATGATATAGTTCGAATATATTTATTCGAATAATATATTTAATTAATAAATATTTATTCGAATATATTTTTTCGAACTAAAAAAAATCAAACTGTAAGACCAACACAACTACGCGATGAGTTTGAGTAAACTTTTTGCTGGTAGGAAGAGGAATAGTTCAGTATGGAAATGGTTTAAATACGATGCGCCATCTGACAAATCAGTATGTTTAGTTTTACTTGATGGTGAAAAAGTATGCAATACAAAGTTGTGTGGAAAGAACCCAACAAATCTTAAAGTTAGTTTATCTGTTAGAGGATATGTTTTCATTTTGAAACAAACGACTCATTTTTATCATTTTAGAGTAATTATTCAATAACGTATACGAACTTATTTATACATTAATTGATAAACAGATAGATAAATAAACATATAAATATACAAACAAAAAATTATATAAATATGTTTATTTTTTTCTAGCTACATTTAGCAAGAAACCATAAGTCTGTACACGTTGAGCTGGAAGAGTCGGAATTAAAGAAATTAAGTGAAAAAAAGCAAACAGGGATAAAGAGAAAAGCAGTGGATGAAAATGGACCCACTCTTTTAGAATCGTCCTCAAATCAGAACCAGACCTTGATTCAATGCATTAATCGTAGGAATACCGCATGGCCTATTAATTCACACGAGCATAAAATTCGACTAAACTCTCTTATTCAAATGATAATTGCAACATGTAATCCAGTGACATTGGTGGATAATGCGAGTTTTAGAAAGTTAGTTAATACCTTGGATTATAAATTTTCATTGCCTGCTTCTGCCAAAATTACTAGCCTACTTAATGAAGAATTTACTGTTTTAACGAGAAAACTTTGTGACTTCATATCTGAAGGCAGGCGCTTCACTATATGCCTTGATGGCTGGACTAAAAAAGGTCTTACTTTTTAGGAGTTTTGGTTTGTTTTTTTCACTTCAAATCCGAAAAACCAATACATGCTCTGCTTAATTTGTATCTTGTAAAACATCCACATACAGGTGAACAAATTGCTAATTGTTTTGAAAAATGCCTAAAATATTGCAATATTTCCAGAGAAAAAATATTGCTTGTTATTTCGGACAATGGAGCAAACATGGTCAAAGGAATAAAGTTGTCGAGAACGAAAGCTCAAGCTGAACGTGATATACTTATTGAATTAGAAAGTGAGGTTAATGAAGAGCAGATAACAGATCTGGAAGACGATGAGAATATGACAAATAGTGAAGAGTGGGAACATGTTGACTTGATAGTTGATGTAATAGAAAACGTAGCATTTAGAAGATTGGGATGCATTGCACATGTTATACAGCTAGTTGTAAAACTTGCATATGATGGTAAATATCATGGCTTACTTTTGAAGGTACGTGGATTAGTGGGAAAAGTTCGCAAATCTTCTGTTGCATTGGAAAAAATTATCAACAAATGTGGTAAGACTGCGATCAGCGACTGTTCTACAAGATGGAACAGCACTTACTTTATGGTTCGGAGATTTTTGGAAGTAAAGACATCTATCAACGAAGTGCTTGGAGACCTTAACATTGATTCACTTGCCAATAGCGAATGGATAATGCTTCAGGATTTTGTCAATCTTTTAGAACCTTTTGCCAATGAAACTAATATTCTTCAGACGGATGCACTTTCACCATCCAGTGTTATACCTTCAATACTTAATTTAGAATGTCACCTTGAGCAATTTGGAGATGCCAAAGATGTAGCAGTTAAAATGCTTGAAGATCTACGCCGTCGTTTTGCCGTTCTTTTGCAGCCAAACGATCCTAATTTTAATCCACTGCCATGTGCCGCATGTCTACTTGACCCCACATGTGCAATAGCTCTTTTAGGTAATGAGCATACACAAATCAGAGAGTGTGCAAAGAAATACATTTTGTCAGAGGCTAAAAAATCGGTGCAACATGATTTACCTTTAGCAAGTGCATCTACTCTTTCTGTTGAGATTGCCCCAGAAATAAATGGATTAACAAAATGGAAATTTTTAGCGGCAAAACAGCGAGTAGAAAAAATAAAGCTTATTCCAGGTAATGAAGCACAAAATGAACTCAAATATTTTATTGAAATAAGGAACAGCTCTATGTGCCAAAATGCTTTAAATTTCTGGAAGATGAGACGTGCTGTTTACCCACATATTGCACCATTAGCTGAAGACCTCATTGCAGCTCCTGCAACTCAAGCATATGTTGAAAGACTTTTTTCAATCTGTGGCTTGCTCACAAATGGACGGAGAAATCGAATGTCAGCGTCATTGGAAATGCGAGTTTTCTTAAAACTAAATTCTCATCTAGTCTAGATGATAATTATATAATCACTAGGCCCTTTATTTGTAAAATATATGAGTAATTATTAAAGTCTTTACAATAACTATTCATTAGTTTTTATTGTTACCAAAATTGAGGAGTTTTTTTTATACCTAATAATTGAAATTTTAGAGCAATAAGGACAGGTTGTTGTTGTGTTTTTTATTAAGGGCGGTGGGCGGGGCTCTAAACTTCTAGCCATGGGACTAGGCGTATTACATTTAATTAAGTTCTCATTTTTTTGTTTGTTTATAGAACTAAGACTTACTTCTTTTAATTATATATGCCTATATTATTTATAAATTATACTAAATTATAATTAGATGAGATAAAAAATTTATACGACAAACGAAAATTGAACTAAATAAAAACTAAAACTAAAATTATTTTAAGATGAACTGAATAAAAACTAGAACTAAATTTATTTACTGAACTGAATAAGAACTAGAACTAAAAACTTTGCCTCTAAACTAAATAAAAACTAAAACTAAAATTATTTTCCGAACAAAAATATCACTGGTAAAAACTGCTATATTGGATTACAAACATTTTAACTGACCGATCTCAATGTGTTTGCATTAGTAACTTTTACTCAAATTACATATCTGTCAAGAGTGGAATACCTCAAGGAACTATATTGGCTCCCACTTTATTTTTAATATTTATCAACAATGTAATCTTGAGTGACTGTGGAATTAAGCTGTTTGCAGTTGATATCAAATTATACTAAGAAAGAGATAAAAGCATAGACATTAATGCAGACCTAGTAAATTACTTAAAAAACTTTTCCAATTGGACAACTTATTGACAACTAAATATAGCGTTCAATAAATGTTTCCATATACGCTCTGGGAAGTGTTCTTTACCTGTTCCCTTATACTCATTTTGTCTCGACACCGTGATATATACTTTTAATTGTGATCACCATAATAAACTGTGAACACCGTGATAAATACTGTTAATTGTATTGATGATATTGGTATAACTGTATTATCTGATACAAAATTCTTTAAGCATTTTTCTTGTATTGCTAAAAAAGCCTACTCTCGTCTTTAACTACTTTTTAAAACTTTTACTAGTAGTGATCCTCTTAGTAAAAGCCTACAAGTCTATTATCTTCTAAAAGATATTCATTGTATCAAAAATATTGAGAGATATTTCAGCAGAATTACCTGTAAAAGATGCCATATTTCTTATTCTGATTACGTATGGAGACTAATTCTTCTAAATCTTGATTCTCTTGAATGCCGTAGAGTAAACTTGATCTTGTTATGGTATACAAAATTGTAAACAATCTCATTTGATCACCTTTTTCCAATCTCTTTACCTTTTCCAAATCTCACAACAATACTAGATGTCATGTTAAAAAACTTATATCACGCAATATATATACAGATGATTGTTGTAAATTCTTCTTTAGCGAAAGAACTGTAAATCATGGAATTCCTTACCAGCTCACATTGTTGATTCTCCTTATTTATTAATGTTCAAAAGAAAGTTAAATAATTACAATTTATAACGCAATTGCGTACTCTTTTAATTTGTATTGTAATTAACTCAGTCTATTTTTATATTAGTGGTGTTATGCAAACGTAATCTAGTGATTAGCTGTCTCACCTTTTTTTATTTAATTTTAATGCAAATAAACTTTATTATTATTAAATCAATTTCTTGAAATAAATTGTAATAAAAATAATAAAGTAACTTATATTTGCTTTTAGCTGAGTTGTTTCAATTTTTTTTATGTACCTTAACTTGTATCTATGGAAAATGTTTTAAATATCTGGAAAAACCAAAAGTCAAGAAAAATATACGAAATTCCAGAAATATCCAAAAAAGATAATCCCTGATACTTGCTATATATCAAAAAAGTCATTACAATCATACTTACAATGTGATTGTATAGATTAAAGAAATTTAGATTATGGATCTTCACAACTTTATATTGCCCTAAGGTCCCAAACAAGCTTGCAGCGACTCTGTATAAAAGTATTTATGAAAATCATAGCCATCAAGTAGAAAAAAGTAAAAAAAAAAAAAATACATAATCAAAAGTTTAATTAGGTATAAACAATGATAACATGCTACGAATTAGATAAAACTTTAAGAAAGTAAACAAAAAATAGGTAAAAGTTATAACAGTACATACTATTGTTTTTGAATGAACAAACAAAAACTTAAGATTAAAAAGTTAAATTGAATAAAAAGATTTTAAGATTTTTACTCAACTAAATCAAATTTTAGTTGATTAGTATGAAGCCCATAGTTAATATATTGATTATTCAATTTTTCAATTAAAATTTTTAACTTTAAGGTGACAAATTTCAAAATTTTGAACAGTTGACTTTTATTCAATTTAGTTGAAGTCGATAATAACACTAATTTTTTCTTCTTATGGTATTTAAAGTTCTCAAACTGATCAGTAAACTAACATCAATACATTGAAATTTAGTGAGTTTATTTTATGTAAATATAATACATTTTATTATATTGGTATGATGAATGAAATTTATCAAACTAAAACTTTTCATTATGATGGCAGATTATTATAATTTTGTCATCTGTAAAAGATGTTATAGCAATGTTTATGTACCTGCACGGACTATTTAATAAACTTTTCTGAACATCTAGACCAGATAAGTATTGGGTTTTAATTACCAACACAATTTATATCATTGATGCACTTGTAAAAACAACTGGAGTTATACAATTTAAACAAATCTAAACATAAATGGAAAAGAATTTTTATTTTTAATACATAAATACTAATACATTAAATAACCTGTAATTCCAGTAGGCTTTTTGACGGCATCCCAAGACCTCCATCCAGTTTGTGTGTGAGTCTGAAGATTTCGTTTAGGTATATGGTTTACAGCGTCTTTCCCGTTTGTAAAACGGACTACATATCTTGTAATGCCTGAAATTTGACAAACTTTAGAAACAGAAAAACGTGAGAGCATTTTATGCTTTAAATTAAGCAGAATCTGTCTACTTCGCACTTATAATGACTTTTTATGAAGTTGTTTTGCAAAGCTCAGCAAAATATTTATAAAGTTATCATAATTGCTTACTATCGCTAAAAACCGTATTTTGGTTAATTTTTCATGGAGAAACCACTCGGAAATCGAGTAAAATGTTTTTTTTTTGTTTTTGTAATTTTGAAAATTTTAGTATGAATCAGATCATATCTAATATTTACAATAATTCATACTACAGCTATTTTTTTAAAGCACCATTATTAATAATAATATTGGTAATCAAAGTTTCTAGAAACTTTTTCTAGAAAGGTTTGATAGAATTCTATCAAACCTTGAATTCAGTTTTCAATTCATTCAACCGGTTTCTTTCGTTAACACTGAAAAAAAAACTGCTTCTCGGAAACCGGGTAAAGTAATGAGTAACAATCACGTTTTGTTGTTTTGTTTTATTGTATAACTGAAGACACTTCTTTTTTTTTTATCTAAGTAAGTTATATCATATCAAAATAATTTCAATTTATTTAATTAATTCACTGTGAACAGCTAAAATAAAAGTTTAAACTTTTTAAATTTTAGATTATAGTGTTTGTGTTACGGTGCTTGTAACTAAACTAAACGATTGAGTTTTTCTAAAGGAAAATTCATGTGAATATTGGCTTTACCACTTTAATAATTACAATTAGAATCACTAGATCTAGATCAGGAGCGAATCCAGACTATCTAGTAAGGAGGTGGGAGAATTGATATTAAGGTCTTTTTTATTCAGTGGATTTAAACAATATATATAGTAAAGAAGGCCGGGGAGGGTGTAAATAAAATGGAGAAAGGTCTAGAACATTTTACGGCAATTACGTGGTTTCTTTTACTAATAGTTTTTAATTATTTTAATTGTAGTTAGGTTTTTGTAATGTTGATTTTGTGGGTAGATGTATTATATAAATGGATGTAAAACTTTTGTGAGATGAGTTGAATTCAGGTTAATAAATTAAAAAAACCTATTTCAACCTATTGCACCTCCTAACATCGAGTGTCATCCTGTCCGCTTTCTTTATGCTATCTTTCTAACACGACTACTTCTGTCTTTCACTTTAACATATCTTCATTCTTCCTAAACTCACTTTACTCTTGGTCCGTGGAGCGGGTTATGACGCTCCTTGGGGAGCCAAACCTGTCTTTGCGGGCCTTGGTAATGTTGGCCTCTATATGGCAATTAGCCGGAGGAGGATAAACCACAATACCAATTTTTGGAAAGAAAAAAAGTTTTGTTTCGAGCGAGAAAATTACAAATTTTAACAACATATACTGCTTTTATTATATTTAATAATAAAGAAAATTACAAATTTTACAAATTTTAACAACATATACTGCTTTTATTATATTTAATAATACTTTGAATATAATTAAAATTGCGTAAAGATATATTTGATGTACAAAGTAATATAATAAAGTAAAATAGTCTTATAATTTAGATTTTAAGATACTAGATGAAAAATAAAACTATAGAGAATTGGGATAATTTTTTTTTCAAGAATGCTATATAGTTTCTAGTTGCTTTATTGCTAAATATTTATACTTGTTTAAAAAAAAATTTATAAATCGACTTTTTCAAACATAAAGTAGGACAATTCCTACTTTATGTTTGAATATAAACAATACTTTTTGATATATCTTGATTTGGTAAATGTTTAAAGAATTCATCTGTTTAGTTGATGAACTTGCACGATTAGGCTTCTCTTTATAAAATATAATTATAGAAGCGAGATTCTGCCGTCTGTCTATAAAGAGAACTTAATTTAATTATATGGGTACTTACCCATGAAATAATGGCATATGATAGATAGCTGCACGTAAAGGATAATTTTTGAAGGATTTTTTAAAATTTTGAAGGATAGAGTATACCAATGTTTAAGAAGTTTTTCGTAGTAATTGCATTTATTTAAGAACTACATGATAAATTCTGGTCAATAAAATACCTAGAAGTTTTATTATAAGTCTTCTATACCTAGAAGTCTTTTATATTATTCCTGAATAATAATAAAAGTACCCACTTGCGCGTGTTTGACACAGAACCTTTGACACCCGTTAAAGTCAAGGTGTTGAGAGAAAAAGTCTTTCACCACGTTTCTATAAAAAAGTATAGAGAATTTATTTACAGATATATTAATATATAGTATCTATCTAATAACTATTAAAATATATTCTATATATTAATTAAATATATTAGATAAAGTATATAGTATATGATAAATTATATAAAGTATATATTAAAATTGGTATTTTATCTTACTAAACAATATTACTTGTTGACGAATCTAAAATCGCTTTTAATGACGTGACTGATTTTAATAAAGTAAAATAGTATTATAATTTATATTTTAAGATACTAGAAAAAATGATGAAAAATAAAACTATAGAGAATTGGGATAATTTTTTCGTAGTAATTGCATTTATTTAAGAACTACATGATAAATTCTGGTCAATAAAATACCTAGAAGTTTTATTATAAGTCTTCTATACCTAGAAGTCTTTTATATTATTCCTGAATAATAATAAAAGTACCCACTTGCGCGTGTTTGACACAGAACCTTTGACACCCGTTAAAGTCAAGGTGTTGAGAGAAAAAGTCTTTCACCACGTTTCTATAAAAAAGTATAGAGAATTTATTTACAGATATATTATTATATAGTATCTATCTAATAACAATATGTCACCTATCTAATAACAAAATGTCACCTATCTAATAACAAAATGTCAAATAAAATTACGAAAATGTAAAAATTCCATTTGAAAAGCGTTACGTACAAATTTTTGTAAGTGTAAACGTCTTTAACATTAAATGAGTTTGCAGGCGGTATATGGAACGATTGAGTATAATATAAATAGAATACCAGAAAACTTTAAAATAAACTTTTAACAATAAGAATTTTTTTTTTTTGCTTTTATTTATTTTTATGATATAAATATAAACAGAAAGATTGAAAAAAATGAAAATTATATAATGGGGTGGTTTTGAACCCCGGACAACGAGACTGATGAAAGCGCTCTATACCATTGAACAAATCTTTTATAAAAATTTTCACATTAAGCTATCTAAGACACTTTTATATGAATAAAAAACCATTGTATAAATCTCTTCTAAGCTTTACATATGCAGAAAAGGTTTGCATGTTAATTTTTTTTTCTTTTAAAGCAATTTTTTTAAATGAATTATTTTTTTTACCGTAATTATATAAGTATGAAAACAATCGGTGCGGGATAGATAAGTATAGAAATGGTCAGTATAGTTAGGAGGGAGTGGGAAGAAGTGGAACGGGGTAGAAGTGGGACACCCCTTTAATTGTATTTAGGAGCGGCGCCTAATTAGTATTATTTAACGTAAACGTCTATATTTCTTTTACTCTTTTTATTATACATGGTACAAACCGCTTTTTTTGAAAGTATCTCTAAAAATTATTTTTGCTGACAGCCTAGTAACTCTTGTATGTATTTATTTTTCAACAGTTGTTGCACCTTTTGTTTATTTTATAGGGAAATGTACTTATTATCCAACATTTAATACTTAAATATATATTTTAGCTTTAATTGTGTGGCTGTAATTTTAGTTTCATTTTATCTGTCCCATATAGGGGTGAAGCGGGACAGAGAAAAAAGTCCCACTTCTCCTTAACAGTTTTGCGTTGTTTTTTTGCGGGATATATAACATTTTGGCTACGATTTTTTATAGTTTTTAAAATAAAAATATTAATGCGTTAAAGGTGGCTTAATCCTATTAAAAATGTTTTAAAAAAAAATTCATATTTTTTTTTTGCTTCTTTATCTAGAATAAACATTGCAGATTCTGAAAATATATTATTTGAGATGAATTAAACGTTTTATTATAAAGAAATTTACGTTTTAATAGTATAGGGTAAATAATGTTTTCCATAGCAACACCTTAGCAACCGTGTCAGCTTTGTTTTACTCGTTCATTTTTTGACACAAATCTTTTATTTTGAACTGCAAAATACATTTTTCAAATTGTCCACTTTGTTTTATGGCATTTTTTATCTGTCTCAGTAATACAAATAAATGCATTTATTCTTTATACGTTTATAGAGTTATTAAATATGGATAACAATAAAAATAAAATAAGATTAAATAGAAATAGACAGTTTACATCTAAAAGATATACATGTACTGCAATAAATCAAATTGATAAATGAAAAAAGAAAGCTGTTTCATCATCAAAAATCAGTTTATATGGTTCACTTCTAACTGTTGACGAAAAGAGATTCTATCTTATTTATAATAGTTCACTTTAGAATACTGCAAAGTTATCTTTTTTGTCAACTTTTAGGTAGATGCCTAGATTGTGGTGACAAGGTCACTGTCAGTCTTGAACAGATAAAAAAATTGGAACTTTCACAGAAACTTAAACTAGAATATATCTTGTGATTGTAGTTATAATTTTTACTCACCTCCTGAGATAAAAAAGAAGCACATTCAATAAGTCAATGTATGAGCTGTAATGAGTTTTCGCAAGATTGATTTTGGCCGGGAACAACAAATAGCTAGTATAAATGATAAAGAGATAAACTTGAAGGTACAAGATAAAATTGAAGGTATAACCTACAAAGCATATTTAAATTTGCCTCTAGCTATTAAAAAAAAAAGAAATTGAAAGCATCTTTAAAGAACTGGGCTCTAAAAATCTTCTATAAAAGTGCTTACATGGTTTTACCCAAAATCCAAATGAAGCTTTAAACCAATAATTTTGGAAAAAGTGCTCAATATCTCATTTTGTGTCACGAACTGTTTTAGAGATAGAAGTATGTTCTGCTATCATTAAATACAATGGGTATTTACAAAGGTGTTATTAAACTTAATAATGTATTTAAACTGTTAAATCTGACTGCTGGGAATTACTTTAGCTGTTATGCAACAAAAAAGGCCAATACTCGTATCAAGCAAATTAATAGTAAATTGAGCAAATAAAAAAAGAAAAACACAGGAAAATTAAAAGTACAGTTAAAAAAGGATTCTTTGACAAAAAAAAAAGGAGACAGAGGGTGAAACCTATTTCATTTTTATTTTATATTTAATTTTTCTCAGAAATAAGTTTTTGTTACGTTCACTTGAATTCAAACGACAACTTTTAGTATTTTTTCTACCGATTGACTTGAAATTTTTACAGACCTTTCATTAGTTTTGGAACTATGTTCTAAAGTAAAAACAACTATTTAGAACAAAAAGAATTTATTTAATCGCGCTTTATTTTTCTAAAATGATAAGATTTTTTAATGCCCAAAAAGAATTCTCAGCAATTATGGATTGGTACATTTTTTGAATTTTGATTTTAGTTCAGAACCTTTTTTACAACTATACTTATATGCTGTCAAAATTTGGTTAAAATACTACTTATAGATTCTGAGAAACTAATGTTTGAAATTTTATACCTTTTTGATAATTTTTGCTGACACAGCGTTTTTTTTTTGACATTTTAAAAAATTCTTGTCAAACTTTTTTTTTTATCAAATATATTAATAGTAAACTTAGTCTAGAGACAATGTTATTGATTTTTGAAGAATTTAGTAAAAAATGGGTAGAGCCACCTTAAGTATTGGTTCGTTTAAGCGGTTTTTAATTTTAGTTTTAGCTCTTACACAGAGGATTTAAAAATTTGGAAAGAGAGACCTTTAGTGAAGACAAATTTAATTTGATTCATCATTTTTGTTTGTAGAAGATTGAGATTTTTACATCAATAATTTGAATGCATTTCAATAATTTTGAAAGCTTTTTACATCAGTAATTTGAAAGGATTTGGAAAGCGAAAGGCGTGCATAAAAGTTTTTTTAATTGTAAATAAAATCATAATTTCATTAGAAGTCTGAAAAAATATATAGTAAAAACAGTATCTTTAATACCATTATAAGTAAATATTATTAAGTAAATATTGTTAAATAAATATTTTTAAACATAATTTCCTCTAAATTTCAGGTCATACTTAGAGATTATAAAAGAAAAAGTGAAACTCCACAGGCTTCAACATTTTGGAAGTTGCTATAGCCAAAGTGAAAAATTGGATAGGCCTTAGAGAAGCAGCATAATCAACTGGGATTTCTAAGTCTGCAATACCCAGACGCTATTCTTCAACCAAGTTACTAGCATTATATAATTTTCTCTGTTGCACAAGAAAAAACACTGCGCACTTATCTAAAGACCTGTTCCGAAATGTTTTTTTTTGTCTTAAAACAGTTCAAGTAAGAGCTCTAGCTTTAAAAACAGATCAAGCAAACAAAATTAAACGTACCTTGCGTTGGATAAAAAGAGTTTAAGCTTGATGAGAGAAGTTTTACTGCTGTGCGAAAAACTCCTCGTGTCATTTTATCAAAGGAAGCAAAGCAAGTCGGAAAAATAACATCTAGAGAAAGAGGTGAACTATTAGCAGTGTGTTGCCTTGTCTCTGCATCTGGTGTAGCAATACCCCCTGTTTTTATTTAGACTCTCACTAATGAGAGGAGCACCAGAAGGTTCTATTATGTTAGCCAATCAATCTGGATGGATGAATGCTGAAATATTTATAGGTGTCTTAAAGCATTTTGTTAAGTTTGCCCGCTTAATAGCCGATCACAAAGTTGTTTTGATTATGAATAATCATGAAAGTCATTTTTTTGCCACAGTCACATGAATATGCAAAAGAAAACCACGTTTGTATGATGACTTTGTCACCACATACTTCATGTAAGACACAACCTTTAGAAGGGTTTTTTTTTGCCCAATGAAAACTTAATTTAATACAGCTGCCAATAGCTGGATGCTTACCAATACAGGACAAGCCATTAAAGTTTACAAGATGGTGAGTCTTATTCGAGAGGCATGGAGAAAATCTTCCGCTCCAATAAAAATTATGTCAGAATTTTGTGTGATAGGAATTTGGCCTTATGATAGACATGTATTTGGTGGTGACATTTTTTTACCACCAGTTGTTACAGATAGAGATGTACCTCAAGAACCATGCTATGAAGACTCAAGTGAGAAATTAAACAGAAATGTTATTCTATAAGTTATCTCAGGTTTAAGTGTGCAACTAAGATTTTACTGCGTACGTACTTTATGGATGCCCCCTTTTGAGTGTGCAACATAAAGCAGTAAAATAAAACTACTCTGTATTTTTTCCTGAGATTGTACGAGGTTGTTCAAAGGTAATTTAAACCATACTCATAGTATTTAACTAGTCTAAAAACGCGAGCCGTTTTCAATATGTTTCTTAAAATAACTTAAACTTTATCGGGTGACCGGATTGAGAGTGCATCAAATAATTTTTAAATGACATTTTATGGCGCAGACTTTGATAATTTTAATAAACTCGATGCTGTTTCAGCTGCTGTTGAGTTGCTATTTGTTGGAGACAGACCTAAATTTTAGTTTAAATATTAGGTTACCTAATTTAATTTATCCTAACCAAAGTAAGAAAGTATATTTATGTGTTTGTTATGCACAAAATACGATGTATATCACAAAGTGACTTATCACCTCAACACCAAACACAAGGACAAGATTACTGATAAACAATTTAGCAAAAAATTAAAGAAAGCAAAGATTAGGTTTCAAAATTCTTTAATTCAGATTGCAGAAAAGTTTGCTTCAGATAAATGGTACTCTGCTATAAGCTAAATTTAAAAATTTTAAATCAAGTATAAATATTTCAAGTTTTTCGAGAAGAAATTTTTACATAATAATTCCTATTAAAAATATAACTGATTCATTTAATGGAAATACTGAAAGTTTTTACCGCTGATTCTACAAAATATTTACTAAAACAACAATTTCTTTTTAAAACTTAGCCAAAACTGCACTTCTCTTTCATGTTTTAAAGTAGCAAATCTTGTCTTTATCTGGCTGGTACCTATTTTATCAATGATATTTCAACGCTTAAGCATGTATCCCACTGTATAACTAAACAAAGTATTCTAATATAATTTGGAGGGAGTATTTTTGGTATCTCTAATATTTCAATTGATTTTAGTTTTAATGTCTAATTTGTATCATGAGCAGTGTTTATCGTATTTGCTTGATGCAAAATTTGCATAATCAACTAACACTTAATATATAAGTTCGTAGATTTTATATTGCAAATGATAAGCTGAAAGCTTTCAGGATTTAAAAAAGTCAAGCTAAATTGATATATAACATAGATCAATTAAAAAACACTTTCCATTTTAGAATAAGAAAATTAAAGAAAAAGTGAAACGACTTGAACCAACTAAAACGGCTACATTCATAGCCACATATTTTCTAATAAATATATAAGGTATATTTAATAGTTTTATGGTGTAATGACTTTTTAATAGAATAGCAATACAAGATTAAATAATAAAAATAATATTATTGTCTTTTAATTAGAAAATATTAATGACAACACAGCTATTTTACATATATTTTATGAAAAAAAAAATTTAGTTTTAAACAAATCTAATAACTTAAATAATTTTTTATTTTTTTAGGCATTACTTAATACTATTTTACTACCACTTTATATTACTCATGTAGCTAAATACATTACATTTCCATCTACTAAAAATATTTTTTTATTTTTTATTTTGTTATTATTGAAGCCAAAGTCATTAAAAGATGGGTTATCCTTGCAAGCACTAAGTGATTGTTAGTGTCAAAATAATTTTCAAATAAGCTATTCCATAATGTAATAAAAGTTTTAATACAGTAAAAACTTATTACTTAGGCAGCAAGTTTAACACTTCTTAATAAATATTTTGTCAACTTTAAAAGTAAGTTTAGGTAAAATAAGACTCACACACTAAGAAATAACAAATATTTCAGTCGAAACACCTTTAGGGCAAGATATAGCTTATTCTAAAAATTAAAATTCTACACCTCTTTTAGGCTAGTTCATTAAAACAAAATCTTTAAACGAAAACTAAAATAGAGACCTGCCCAAACCAAACCCCTAGTAGCTGCATGTTCTGAAACCTGTAGTTACAACAGCCACTATAAAATGACATCACTAAATCACGTGACCTAAATCTTATTGATTTCCATTGTAATCGCAGGTACAATTTCATGATCCAGGAAAGATGTAGTAATTTAGAAATGCTAAACCTCTAAGGCAAGATATAGAAATTTCTAACTATTAATATTATGCACTTATTCAAGAAAAAAATTATCTTAAAATCAAAACGACAATAGAGACCTGCCCAAACCAAACCCCCAGTCGCTGCATGTTCTGAAACCTGTAGCAAAAACACCCATTATAGAATGACATCACTAAATCACATGACATAACTCTTATTGCAGGAACAATTCCTTCATCCAGGCAAGTATTACTAATTTAGAAACGGCAAACTTTTAAGTTAAAATACCTGTAAGGCAAAATATATAAAAAATTCTAAGATTTTAAGTTCTGCACTTATTTTAGGCTAGTTCAAGAAAACAAATTAATTTTTGAAATAAAAACGACAATGGAGACCTACCCAATCCAAACCCCCAGCCGCTGCATGTTCTAATTCCTTTAGTAATAACAACCACTATAGAATGACATCACTAAGTTTACGAGACATAATTATTATTAATTACCAGTATAACCGCAGGAACAACTCCTTCATCCAGACAAAAAACTTCTTTAAGGCAAGATATATAATATTATAAGAACCAAAATTCTACACCTCTTTTAGGCTAATTCCATAAAACAAACTCTATAAACAAAAACTAAAATGGAGACCTGCCCAACCCAAATCCCCAGTCGCTGCATGTTTTGAAACCTGTAGTAACAACAGCCAAGACATAGAAATTTCTAAGAATTAAATTTCTACACTTATTTTAGGCTAGTTTAAGACAACAAAATCTTTAAATAAAAATTAAAATGGAGACCTCCCCAACGTAAAACCCCAGTCGCTGCATGCTCTGAAACCGGCAGCTGTAGCCAATACAGAATGACTTCAATAAACTTACGTTACACAATTCTAATCTAGCACCAGCGGAATAGTAGAATAACCGCGGAAAAATTTTTTTCTTTATCGCGTCAAGACTTATAAATTAGAAATGTCAAACTTTTTTGTTAAAATACTTTTAAGGCAAGAGATAGAAATTTTTCAGAAACAAAATTTAAAACTCATTCTAGGCCAGTCCAAGAAAACAAAGTCTATAAATAACAGAGCATAATAATTTTATAATAAGTGTGACAGAATCTAAAACCAAAAAGACAAAACTCTTCTTATATAATTTAACTTGAACTATTGAATCTCAAAACTTCATTTTCAACACCACTCTTTACATTTATCAGGTTCTGAAAAGAAAGTGTAGAAACCAAATGAAACAAAAAGGATATTCACACCTTTAACACTGAGAAAAATGTTTCTACCCGATTGGAAAGGCAAATGGGGAGCTGACATCAGAAAAGCATTAAAATTAGCAAATTAAAAAATAGAATTTCAATAGAATATTCTCAGAAAGTGAACTAAACATAATTAACAAAGGACTAAGTTTATAATATCCCCACAAAAAACAAAAGACGTTGAGTATATGACTCATATGGAAAAGTTTAAAAGAAGACTGAGATTCAAAATGTTTTTCACCGAGAACAAGGAAAAAAAAAAGCTTGATCCCAAACGAATAAGATGGACTAAACAATCAAAATGGTTACCGCCGGAGACAATAAATAAAAAACTACTTAGATTCCTAAAAATCATTGACATAAAAACAAAAGAAATACTGAACAAAAAGGAAACCCCCCAAAACAATAACATAAACAAACTAGACAGAGAAGCACTAAACACACTTGCAAATAATGAACGTATGATCACTTTTAAACAAACTGAGATAGGGGGTGGCGTCTGTATTATGGACACCGCAGAGTATAAAGTAAAAGTGATAAACATGCTAGAAGATCGCACGGCATACAGACCAGTTCCGCATGACTCGACTGCACATAGCGTAAACGAAGTGAATGCCTTAGTAGACAACATGCGACTGAAACACGTAATTGACGAGAAAACTGCCAAACTTCTGAAGCCATCTTACCCTTGTCAAAGCCCCCTCTTCTACAGACTTCTCAAAATACACAAAGGCGCGCCACTCTGCCCTATTGTTTCAGGATGTGGAGGACCCACAGACAATCTCTCCCACTTTATCACGGGATATATCCAACCACTAGCAGAAATGTGCCTACTTTAAATATAGCACAGAGCTTTTACGTCAGCTGAGTGAGCAAGAAACACCACACGAAGACTACTGGTAGTCACAACTGACGTCACATCACTATACACAAATATTCCACAAGCAGAGGGAAAAAAAAACAGCGGAACACTATCTCACCATACATAAGAACTTTAAATACCCAACAGACGTTCCTCCAACTCCTTTAGTTTCCCACTTTGTTAGAATAATTTGAACCATTCTTGAAAATAGTACATTTAACTTTGGAGAACCCATCACCATCAAATATCGGACACATCAATGGGGACAAGGATGGCTCCACCATATACTAATTTATTTTTTGATTGATGAAACCATCTCCCTATTATAATCCCTAATATAATCTATTATTGATTGATAAAACCATCTCCCTAAAATTCCCAAGTTAAAGTTTTACAAACGATTTATTGACGATATTTTCTTTACCTTCTCTGGAACGGAGGCGGATTTAGAAGGGGTAAAGGAATTCATGAAGAGCATCCACGACACTATCAAATTCACATTCAATGGTTCAAAGAGCACCATATTGTTCATGGACCTCAACCTATACAAGAACGAGGACGATGGACTTTCGATAAACCTTTATAAAAAACCAACAAACACCAACAACCTTCTCCACTCTAACCACTCAAGCCTAACCACCCGAGACACCAGAAAGAGGGTATCATTTACGGACAAGCACTTGGATTAAACAGGCTTGTCAGCAGCAACACTGACCTGTCGGAAGAACTAAAATGCTTGTCAAAAAACCTATTTATAAAGGATACCCTCTAAATACAATCAATCACAAAATCACCAATCCCCATAAAAATACACAAGAGGAACTACTAACAAAGAGAGACAAAAACAATACAGAGAAAACTGAAACAAAAGACTACACCACCAACAATGTTATACCAATTGTCATGCTGAACAACAAAGCAGGAACGGAATCGGGTGAAATGGTACTCAAACACTGGAGAATCATCGAAAATGACGTGGACCTAAAAAAGGTCTTCCTCAAAAAATCGGAAAAAGTATTCAAAAACAAAAAATCTATAAAAGACTATCAAATATCCACCAGATATAAAAACGCTGACAGAGAAAGAATCGTTAAACAATGACACAATCATTAATATACTAATGGAGGTAACAAACGAAAAAACATAAATGGAATCAGTGAACTTAAACATGCAAAATGCAATTTTTGTAAACATCATTTTTAAATAATTTTATTTTTACAAAATTTAAAATATGAAAAAATCATACTTTTATCATATATTTTTACCTGCACAAAATCTCGATCTGCACTAATGCGCTAAGAGCGCTACTCAAAAATTGAGGTGTCTGATTGCAAGCAATAATAACCTTACTAAACTGAAAATAAAAAATCTAATATCTAATGCTAAACACTTATTGTTAGGTGAAAGGTTACCAATCCACGATCGAATGGTCCACATTAAAGCAAACAAAAGGCTCTACACTGACTTAGAGCTAAAGGAGATAACCGGGTGGGTCACCTTTTTAGAAAATTTTTATAAACTTAAAGAAGAAAAAAAGAGAAACAACGAAAAAAAGAAGGAGGAAGAAAAACTGTTTGAGGAACTCTCGGAAAGTCTGCTAAAAGACATCAGTGAGAACCCCCTATGACACCCCAACTGTAAATATACACCCAATTGTAAATATACACCCCTTAGTAACTCTGATACAATGAGGCACTAAATTTCTTCCATCACTGAGGCTGAACGGGCTCGACTTGCATATCGGATAATCAGACTTTGCCTGAACATTCTCATTATAAATATGCATTGACTAACACTTAATATATAAGTTCTTAGATCTTATACTGCAAATGATAAGCTGAAAGCTTTCAGAATTTAAAAAAGTCAAACTAACTTGATATATAACATAGATCAATTAAAAAACACCTTCCATTTTAGAACATGAAAACTAAAGAGAAAGTGAGACGACTTGAACCTACTAAAACGGCTATTTTCATAGCCACATATTTTTAAAAATATTATTGGTATATATAATAAGTATATTTAATAGCTTTATGGTGTAGCGACTTTAAAATAACAATACAAGATTGAATAATAAAAGTAATATTATTATCTTTTAGTTTGAAAATATTAATGACAACACTGCTATTTTACATATATTTTATGAAAAAAAAAATTTAGCGTTAAACAAATCTAATTTTTTTTTTTTTTAGTATTACTTAATATTATATTACTACCATTTTATATTACCCGCGTAGCTAAATACATTACGTTTCCAGCTACTAAAAATATTATTTATTTTACTCTAGCGCATAGACATCAGCAACAGGCTTTGAAGTCACAACTCTCAGACAAACATATTTGCAAAATTATCACAGTGTTAAAATATAGTATTGAGTCTACTTATTCGCTTCCTTTTTATAACGCTATGCAAAATATATAGTGTTTTAAGTCATGTGACGAAACTGCTGTTGCAAAAACATTGCATGCGGGAAGTGTTGAATACAAACTAGAACATTTTATTGCAGTTAATATAGATATGGAGACTGGCTTGTCAAACTTTGGAAAAATTGTATGCTTCATTTCAAGCGCAAACAGTCAAGTTGATATGTACAAAAGAGAGAAGTGGCATTTTTTTTAGAAATTGTGAAAACAAACAATTTTACTTATCACCTTCATTCTTATGAAGTAATATTTCTTTGCCAACCAGAGTACCAGATTTTCCAGCTTTCTAATTTTGTTGATTTTCATCCACTTTATTGTCATAGTTTGCGTGCGACTACTGAAAAGAAGAACTTTGTTTGATTGCCCTATCATGTTTTTTAATTAATAATTTCTTTTGTAAATAGTGTAAACTTTAGTTACTTTATATAGATCAATAGCAATGTTTTTTCTAATTATTTTATTATTTAGCATTTTTTATAACATAATTTTTAAAGTTTAATCTAAAATGTTTTCTTTATAGCAAATATAAAATTTTTTTAGAAAAAAGGTTTTTACAAAATGTAAAGAAACGTTTCCTACAAAGTTTTACAGTTGTTTAAAAAAAGTGTTTTTTAACAACTGTACAACTGTTATTCACCTATTTAAGTCCTAGGCCACCTCAGACAAGAAAGTTATTTTTTTTTTTTGTATAATACAGGTCATCAGTTTATAATTGTTTGTAAATGTCCCTAATGATTGTATATATAGTGTTATTGTTAAATTTGGAAATATAGTAAATTGATTGATTTGATTATGTTTAGTTGATATATTTTGAAACCATGAGTCTAATCAACACACTTGCCACTGTATTGGAATTATCTGTTCTCTCTGACAATATTCAAAATGCTTTATTTGGTAAGGTTTTCTCTCTTTTAGTATATAATAAAGTATATGTATCTTAAAAGATATTCACTTTCTCTTTAAATAAACAGACCTAAAATAACGATTTACCCAAATATATGTCTTAAACTTTTTGTTTCATATCAATACACATATGAAGAACGACTTATTTATTATATCGTTTTATTTTAGAAACTGGTTTTACTCTAACGTCATTTGTATAAGCCACAGGAGAAGATCTTGTCAAATTAGGATTTAGGATGGTAGAAAGAAGGTTACTGCAGGAATGGATTAGCGTCCAATCGGTTGTTAATGTTCCAACTGGTAATGAATATGTTACCCCACAGTGTTTATTGAGTATTAGAGAGTCAGTTATTGCTTCACCCAGAATAGACAGCTACACCACTACTAGTGTAATCAGTTTCAAGGTTAGTTTTCAAACAATTAAGAAATGATTGCTAAAATGGCACAATAAAAAGTAATCATAATAATAATAAAAGTAATAATGTTGAAGTGTGTATTTTGAATAGTATGTAAATTCTAAAAGGAAATATTACGATATTATGTTAGTTGCATATTTCCATTAATTTTATCAGAATCTGCGAGTTGATAATATTATATTAGAGCAGCAGCATAAACCTCGATTTTGTGGTCAACAACACAAAAGTTAAAGTAAGGAGAGCGGATTGAAAAAGCGGAAATGTTAGTTTTCATCAGGTAACGCCCACAAACAAAAGTTTGTGGCCGTTACCTGATGAACAACTGTGCTCAGTAAGTACAAATAAAATCAAAAATTTGATACGATTTCAATTAGTTAAAATAATTTTTATATTTCTATATTTTAGAAAAGATAGGCCATATGTTACTGAGAAGCAGGACTTATCAAAGTCATTTATTGACTGTTTTCCTATCTTACATGGTGGAACAGCAAGTGGCTACGTGAGTAATATATTTAATCAATTAAGTTAGTTAATTGATTAAGTTTTAAACTCTGAGTGTTATTATTTTTTGTTATCTTTAGGGATACTTCTTTGATAGAAAATCATTTGGTGGAAAGCTGGAATACTTTGTTCAAAGCCGGATTGTAAAGATATAACTACATAGTGGTAGTACATTCATCATCAAATAGGTAAATTTTAGATCTAAAATGTCCTTCATTTAATAAATGATGATAATGATCATGATGATGATAAACGATTATTATAATTGTTAGCCCTTTTTTTAAATTTCAATAAGTTTTTTTATCCCTCACCTTTTATCAGTAGTCTTGCTATTAGCAGAATAAGTCTCACTACTAGCGATGATGTTGAAAGTGCTGTTCGATTACTACGCGAACAAAGGCCTAATGCCCAAAACAAAGAAGAGCTAAATAAATTAATGAAGATTACAGGAAATTATAGGCGATCATGGTTCAACACATCGTTTCCATCAATCACAGAAATTGTAAACCAGTACCCGCGGTTACTAGACATGCCAGAATCAGTAAATTTACATTTACTTATTAAAACATATAGTTTGCTCCCAATACTATTTTTAATGGAATTTGCAGTGCTGTAAATTTTGTAAAAATTTGAATTTTTTTTGTGACTTATTGGCTTTTTATAATATATATATATATATATATATATATATATATATATATATATATATATATATATATATATATATATATATATATATATATATATATATATATATATACATATATATATATATATATATATATATATATATATATATATATATTAAAGTCTAAATATAAATATATATATATTTATATTTATATTAGATTCTTAAAGAATTCCAAAGTTGCAATTTTATAAAAACGAGATTGTATGTTGAGAGGCAGAAATGCAAACTTAAAATTCTGGAGTATGCCAAATTGAAGCCCTCATTGAATACTCTAATGATTTCCTTAACGAAAGAGTTAGATGAAGCTGAATTATAAACTTTTTACAGTCCAATTAAAAATTGCAGTTTGTTGTTACTAAATTATAAAGTGCTCAACTAAGCTATCTTAGTTTTTACTATTTTTAATACTATTTAATGTAATGTATTATTCTACCTGAATAATAATTATAAAAAACTTTTTGTGATTTTTATTCATTTGCATAAGTTATATAACTGTTTAAGTATACAAATATACATATTAAGTTATATATCTGTTTAATATATCTGTTATATATCTTATAAGTTATATATCTGTTTAAATATACATATTAGGTTATATATCTGTTTAATTATACAAGTTATAAATCTGTTTAATATCAGTTCAAATTTTTTTTTTCTTTTTTAGAGTTAGACAAGAAAAGTGTTTTGGAGTGAGTGGAAAAAAGTGTTTTTTTTTTTTAGAGTTAGACAAGAAACTTGTTTGGGTTCTCCCTACCCCACCACAAAAATCAGTTAAAAGGGCTAGTTTGCTACTGAATATGGCTATGCAAAATCTTTTCTTTGACTTCAAGGTATTGTTTTTTTTTGAAATTTTTGAATTAATATTTTTGTAGAAGTTTTTATATTTATTTTTTTATATATTTTTATCATTATTTTATTGATGTTATTGCTACTCTATGTGATAGTAAAATTGATATTGTAAAAAAATGTTTATACATTATGTAGGATGACACAGTTGACTGTGCACTAAAGAAACTGGAGGATAACGGGGTTAAACAACCGATCCTGTTGCGCATATCTGATGGATATTATATAAAGGTTGACAACACATTTATAACATTGCCTTTTTGCAGCTGTTTTATGGAGGCATTGGAGTTTTTATTTATGTCTTTTTATGTTTTTGCTGTGGAATATCCGACCGAATTAAGATTTTTTTATGGCTTTTTGGAGAAAGTCATGGGACTTAAATGTACTGTGAAAAGTTCAACCGTTGCTGATTTGTTTACAAACATAGCTTTTCTTACAAATGTATAAATCTCTTTAAATCCCAGGTGGGTTTAAAAATGCTTTATTCATTTTTTTTTAATCTTTAAGATGTCTATTATTTGTATATCAATATTAATTATAAAGGATTTTTTTGTTAGAGATAACTATTAAAATTTATTTCCAATATTTTTTTAATTTACTAATTATAATTGATTCTTTTTTCATCTGCATCTACTAATTGTTTTAGTTTACTTGACAATAATTAAATAACGGTTACATAACGGTAAATGAAAATTTTGGCGTTATGTTCACCGTTATGTTAGCGTTATGTTAAGTTTAAAGCTTTATGCCCAAAATTATTTGTATGATATTTGTAAAGCGTTATGTTTAACCGTTATGTTTAACAGCTTTATCATTGTAAAATAGCGCGTATCTTAAGGATTTTTGAAATTACATTTTTTGTTTATAATTCTCTACTATTTTAGTTTACTTATTTTATTTACATACGGTATTTACCACTTACGAAGTAACTTAGCTATAAAACAGCATTTTGGTTGTAAATTAATATATATTTATTGTATTTTTGGTTCTGAAGTCCATAACTGATTGGTATGTTTTGATTGCTGACAATAAATGCCATGGCATCTATTGTTAATATATATATATATATATATATATATATATATATATATATATATATATATATATATATATATATATATATATATATATATATATATATATATATATATATATATATATATATATATATATGTATGTATATATATATTAACAATAGATGCCATAGCATTTATTGACAGCAATCAAAACTATATTAATATATATATATATATATATATATATATATATATATATATATATATATATATATATATATATATATATATATATATATATATATATATATATATGTATATATATATATATATATATATATATATATATATATATATATATATATATATATATATATATATATATTTATATATATATATATATATATATATATATATATATATATATATATATATATATATATATATATATATATATATATATATATATTATATAGATTTAATATAAATATATTAAGGTATTAAACTGCATGAATTATTTTTTTTAAATTAAACTTTTATTATCATAAAAATGTTCAAGGTTAGTTTGAGGGATTATTTGGAAGTTGGAAAAATGGAAACTGATCCCTCTCAGAGATATTGACTATAAAACAAATTCAAAGTAGTGAATTTTGAGTTTTATAATGCTATTTTGTTCAGATATCTCAGGACCACAAAAAACACCAAATTTGTTTATGCTGCATTGTTTATGCTGCAAATTTGTTTATGCTGCATACCTAAAAATGTCAAATTTTGAATTCACTGTACATTCTGTCAGTTTTCGGTCCGTAAATTGACCAATAAGTTTTCCGAAGTCTTTAATATTTGAAACTATTTTGAAAGAAAAAATTATTGTTATTAATTTGAAATTCTAAAGAAAATCCGTTGGTCCATAAAACCTACTGGAGGTATACATTTCAAGAAAATAAAACATTGTCACCAGAGAAGGCTTGGCTCATCTTATATGGAATGACCCTATTATATGCTTATGATATATAAACTTTATTCTATAATAGTATTATTATTGTAATATATTATATGATATTTTGGTAATAAATTTTTCTAGTAATATAATATAAATTAGTGTAGAATTATTAAAGTAATTAAGTTGTGCCAAATAAGGTTGTTTAACAATGTTGTTTAATACTTGTGTAACAATCGTGTTTATCTCTTACCGTCTGACCTGTCTGTTTATTATTACTGTTTTAACATTAATTTTGTATTGCAAGTATTAAAAAATGTTAAATATACTATTTGTAAAATTTAAGTAGTATAAACTAATAATAACTGCTTTACTTATTTCTACAATAATTAATAATTGAAAATAATAAAGGCTGTTGTTGTCAAATTTCTTGGGGAAAAAAAATTGTTCTCGCTTGTAATATTGCTGAAATTTTAGCTAATGGTAAGCATATTTTGTATTGCAATGGTTCACATTCTTTTTTCTTTTTTCCATTTAATGTATTAATAATAATTGTTTATTTTATGATTGTGATAATTATTTTTTATTTATAAAATTTTAGTGTGATATAATGAATACTTATGCCAAAGCTTATATGGTCCACAAGTTATCTTTAATAAAACAGAATATGATGTAAGGAGTTGAAGAGGTGTCGTAATGGATGTTCAGCCCTTGATCAGTACATATAGTGGTTGTTTTAATGGTTGTTTACTATTTGCTAGATTTGATATATTCTTGTTTTGGACGGCTTGTAGGATGTTAGCAAGATATTTGAAGCTTTTTGCAATTGGCTTTATTGTCTAAAAAATGCATTTTTCTTCTGCAATCTTTTCAAATCAATACAAATTACTTTTGAATTTATAAATGTTAATAAGTTATTTTAATCAATTATTTTGTGAATAAGTTATTCAATTATTATGTAAATATAATTTATTCAATTATTTTGTAAATAATTTTCATGATTATTATGATATGAAACTGCATAATTTTTATTTTCTTATTACAACTTTTATTGACAAAAAAATGTTTTTTTGTTAAGTACTTTCTGCAAATAGTCATGTAGAATTATGCGTTTCCTTAAAAAGATAATTTTCCTTTAACATAACGGTAACATAACGGGTAATTACCCGTTATGTTAGGTTTTCAACATAACAGGTAATTACCCGTTATATAACGGGAGTTTTCCTTGCACATAACGGTAAATTAGCGTTATGTAGCCGTTATGTTTAAGGCAATTTTGCTATGCCTAAAAATAACGCTAAAACCGTTATGTTATTTTCATACATGTTAAGTATTAAACATAACGGCAATTACCCGTTATGTGCGAGGAAAACTCCCGTTATGTTTTTTAAAAATATAACGGGTACTTTATTTACTATGTATAGTAAAGAGATTTTAATATTGAATATTCTTCAAAATATTTAATTAAAATTCTCGAATCCACTGGAGTTCTTTGAATGAAATTAAAATTGTTAACAATAATGCGAAAAAACCCCGCAATAACGCATAAAAAAATAGATTTTCAGAGAAATTTACAGTAATCAACTGCTGCTCCTTGAACGAAATGCAAATTATTTGCAATAACGCGTAAAAATCATAGTTTTCAATAATGCGTAAAAAAAAAAAAAAAAAGATAAGAAAGTCACAATAATGAATAAAAAAAATTATTATGTTATGCAAACCCACAAGCAATTTAATAGCCATTCTCTTATAAAATAAAATTGATTCCTCAATAATGTGGAAGAAAAAAATGTCCACAACTGTGTAAAATAAGTCCACATTTGTGTGTAGGAGTGAAGCCTATGCACTGATGTAAAGGAAAGTGTGCAAGAAAACTCCACACTTTCCGCGAGAGTGTAATAGTGAAAGTCAGCTAGATTAGTAAAGTATATCATCTGCAGCTGACTTTAAAACTAGAGAATAAACATGGGATATCTTATTTTAGTTAAAAATAACCTTAGATTTTGAGATATTATTTTCCTGCATTCAATATATTATATCATTGCTTAAACTTAAATTCAAGATTTGAAATAGAATTCTGTAACTTAATTTAATACATTATGATTTTCAAATAGAATTCTGTAATTTATTTTTACTGTTTGATTTATGTATATTAGTGATGCAATATTTGGTAGGAGACTTCTGCATCAATTTTATTGCATCAAGTATAGTTTTTTTATTTGCTTTTATATAAATTGTAACAGCATAATAAAAAAAATTATATTCAAACTTTTGAATATTAGTTTTAGAAGTTTTGATATACTAGCTATTTTTAAAGTATTTATACAAATTTATGAAAATCTTTATTTTTTTTTACTGAATAAGTTTTTTACTTAGTAATAAAAATAGAAAAACATTTTTGCACAACAATTATTGTTAGTATTGCACTTATAAAAAAAGGTAGAAGTTCAACTAAAGAGTAGTAGTAAGATGCTTTAACCATCTAAAATGATAAAATTGTACATGATTTATATTTTGTATATTTTAAATTGCATTTATATTTAGTGCAGTATCACGACTGAGTACTCAACCGTGATAGTGCACTACAAACTCTGTCACGTAACTACATTTATCAACTGTTGATGTCTTTATTTTATGCTATATTCATCATTTTTATTTGGGATACAAAATATATATGTAATCCAAAATAAAAACTTGAAACTGAATAACACAATTTGCTCCTGTTATTTTAGTATTTATCTCAGGATAAATGCTGCTTAACTATTAGTCATATTCATGCCGAGAGGCCTCGGTCAGTTTATAGGGAAATATATAAAAAGTGGTTCAAAAACGTTCCGAGTAAACAAAGACAGTTTTTCAGGCTTTTTGTTTATAAAATATGTTTGAATTAATAGCTTTAACTATTGCCAAGGTTTTAAAATGGTGACATGTGCTTCTACTTTTTGTTTCAATAACTAGAATTCTAAATATACATCCGGGAACCCAATTTTATCGACTTCTTCGTGTAAAAGCGAATCAAAATGAATACACAAATTTTTTCAAACTGATCAAATAAATTGGGATCATGGTCATAATTTTCCAGCTCATTGTAGCAATGTAAGAGAGAAAGCAACGTAGTTACCCGATATTATTATTCCTAAAGGTCAATATAACAAAATTGTAGAAAAATATAGCATAGCCAAGCAAACATTTAAAAAGTATAAAAATGCAAGTGAAATTTTAAAAATCGTTTAAAAGTAGCTAATCAAAAATTTGATATAGCAAATCAAATTTTATCTCCTTTAAGGTGGTATCCAGCCATTATTTTGGTGAAAAAAAAAAAAAAAAATGAAAATTTTGAAAAAATGTTATTCATACAATTGAACATTGTAGAATTCAATAGAAAAAATATTTTTTCAAAAATAATGTTAGAATATCAAGAATATTCTTCTCAAACACATCAAGGTATTTTTATATCACATAGCAACGACCATAGCAACCGTTTTAGCCTATAAGTTAGTCTCTGAAAATTAGACATACCAAGCCTTTAACTATTCTTTTTTTAATGTTATAAGTTTATATTAGTCTAAATGTCATAAATCTAAGTTACATTGCTATTTTTAACGGTTTTTTAAAACTATCTGACGGAAAAGGTATATCTGGTAAAGGTCGTCTCACGGATAAAGTAATTAACATCTTGCAAAATTATGTTGGAATGGCTATTCGACAAAATTCAAATAGTCTTTTGGAAATGAGGAACTCTGTAATAACTTCACTTCATCATTGCACTAATTTTACCTCTTAAGAATATCGTCATATGTTTTGCACCAAGGGTGAAAAAAGCTGATGTAAATGGCAGTCTGATAGAGCAACTGGTCATGTTACATACAAGAAAAAGGTGAATTTACCCGTTGCCATTATGGAAAACATCAAGCCAGTATTTCAAGATCTAGCAAATACTGATATGCTTGCAAAATGTTTGCATGGCATGACTCAAAATGTAAATGAAGCGTTTAATCAACTAATTTGGAACCGATCTCCTTAAACTATATTTACCTCTAAAGTTGTTGTTGAAATGGCTGTTTACTCTGCAACCATTACTTATAATGATGGTTTTGCTAAGTTATCTTCTGTATTTGATGCTCTCAATATTAAATCTGGTAGTTACTTTGAAATTGGTGCAAAAAAAAACTCTATACGGCTGAAAAATATGAACAATAAAATGTCAGATGAAACAAAAAAAAAGAGAAAAAAATTAAGATCTGTTAGAAAAAACTATTTTAATCAAAAATTAGATAAAGAAACTGCAAAAGATTATTATGCTGGTGGTTTTTAATGATTTATCTGAGTAGTATACATGATTTATAATTTTAAAATTGATTTTTCTCAATTTTTGTTTTTTGTACGGGTAGCTGTAGCAAAACAATGATATCTCAATAAAAAAACATTATTTTAGCTTCAAATTTTCAGGATATGTTCATTATTGATGTTTTTAGTGCCTGAACCTGAAAAAACATTTTAAAAAAATTAAGCTTAACCTACAATTACCATATCTAATTAGTGTTTTATCGCTAAAAAATAGTTTTTTATATCATTAAGTCTGCCATTTTCGATTGTTTAAATTTTTTTCAAAAATTTTTGGTTCAGCACGGCTGTTTCACTCAATATAAAAGCGAGCCTGACGTCACGAGTTTATCAAAAAAAAAAGTATTTCCGCATAAAAAGTATAAAAATTCATTAACTTTAAAATAATAGTATTTTTTTTCTATAAATGCTTTCATCTTCAAATAAAAAAAATATAAAAGATCTATCTTTCCTTGTTAAATAAACATTTACATTAAACGGAATAAAAATGAAAGCTGTAAAAATATTGTTAATAATTTGGCATCACTTTTCTGATTTTTGCGATTTTTACGCAAAACCTGTCTTAGGCCAACTAAGATTTGATAACATAGCTACATGGTCGATGGTTGAAATTTAGAACAGTTATTAATGAATGTCTGTTCTATCTAGATTTCCACAGACTTTGCAAGTTTTTATATAGAAAGTTAGTTTTTAATGCATTTATATTTTTGTTTTTATTCGTTTTGAATAAAAAACATAACATTTTTGAAAAGTCTGTGGATTTAGTAATACTTCAACCTTATATGAATAAGAAAATCAAAAAATTATTTTCTGTACCTCTAGCTATGTTATCAAATATGTTTTCAAACTTGGCATGTTTAGCGACATTTTTTTTTAGTTTTTTTTGCATAAATTCTTGTTTACATTTTAAAGCGGTGACGCAAACTCGGATCGTTACGTCCCCAACGATTATCGGATGCATTTTAAGAAAACAAACAAAACAAACGAGACACATTTTATAGAATAAATAACAAAGTTTCGCGGATTAATTTCTCTTGGATATTTGACTAATTTCAGATAAGTTGATTAATCCGATTTTATCTAGTGCATCTATTTGTCAATATTATTCTATTTAAGTTGTTTGTATTATAATTTTATTACTATATCAATAAAGATTATAAAGCAAAGTTTCGTGGATTATTTCCTCGTGGATATTCGACTAATCTCAGATAAGTTGCTTAATTCTTTTATTTTTAGTGTATTTATTTGTAAATATTATTTTATTTAATTTCTTTTATTATATTATTATTATAATATCATTATCATTATTTATGTGATGTATGCAACTGAGAGGGAAATTTTGAAACTGTACATCGGTTGGGAAGATGGTTGGGAAAATGAGTATAACTTTAATTTTGTAAAGCGAGTAATTGACACTAGTAAGATCACTAACAATGTGATTTCAATTTTATTAACAGTTTTTCATCCAAAAGCGTTGTTTACTTTTTTAAGTTTTCTTTTGCCAATTGAGTTTAATATGCCTAATATTGATGTGTTAAATAAAATGTGCCGAAAAATAAAACAAAGAAAAAAAGATTCTAAAAAGTATTTTGAAGCTTCAAAAAACGAAGCATTTTTTAAAATGCAACTGTCTCCAGCTCCACAAACAAAAAAACAAAAAAAATCAGCAGATGCAGATAATTTTTATATTTTAAATAGGAATAAGGAACTAAGTAGTCAAGTTGAACAATTAATTTCTAAAGAAAAAAATAATGTGGAGCAAATAGATAATTTAAAAATACAGGTATCAAAGTTGGAAACTGAAGTTATATATTTAAATTCTAAAAACAAGGCTCTCAACGCACATTGTAACTCATTAAGTTCTCAATTAGAGACTATGAGTATTAGGCTAAAACAGGAGGAGCAGTTCCAACTTTTTAAAAAAAAAAAATTAAAAACAGCACACCGTAAATTTGCATCTGCTCGTGCCAAAAATGTAAGATTGCTAAAAAAATTTAAATTTGAAAAAAAAAATGCAAAAATCAGTGATATAAACAAGAACAGTTGCCAAATTTGCAAATATTTTGCTAGCAGTGATAAGGATTTAGTTGTCGTTGATTCTTATTTAGACTATGACAACATTGGTTCCTCTGAATTATTCTGTGGGTTTAAATTAAGTAATCCACAGACTATATCAGTTAAAAAGCCAATAGTTGGTAAGAAATATACTTACATTAAGTTAGGAGATGGTAAATCTTATTCTAAGTTAGGTAGGCATGCTGCAGCTAGACGATCTAAACTTGCTTTTATATTCCTTCGATTATTAGCTTGTTCAGATTTGGAAAGTGATTTGTCTATGTTGTTTTGTGATTCTGTGTCTTGTGAAAAGTCTATGTTTCATTGTGTTGCAAATAAGTTGGGTTTAGTTAGGCAGTTAAGTGTTTCTGATGCTGTAGAGCTGCAGAGCCAATTAAGGATGCCCACGGCTGAATTCCGTAGGCTAAGACGTATTCTGTGTAATCTTGGTGCAAGGATTCTCCCATCTGAGCCCAAGATAAGACAAGAACAAGAAATGCGGACAATGCATGTTAGTAAAGAACATGTTACTGTAAAGTCCATGTTGCTTTATCCATCTGCGAATGAAGCACCTTGTTTAGTACCTGTATTGATGGTCAAGAATTTGATAACTTATATTGAAGAGGTTTTCAATAGTCTGCACGTTCGTGACCACTTCAATTCTGATGTCGGTTTTTGCGAAGAGGTATGGCTCCTTTTTGCTGGGGATAAGGGTGGGAAGTATATGAAATTCCATTTTGAAGTTGTCAATTCTAAATCATCAGGGTCTGTATATGATGTTCATTTATTTTGTATGTATCAGGGTTCAGACTGTCGTGAGAATATTGCCTTAGTTCTCGGGCATTATGCCAACGACATTAAAAGAATTCAGTCGTCAGATTTTAAGCTAAAAGGCAAAATAGTCAGGTTGTTCTTAGGTGGAGATTTTCATTTTATCGATGATGTTCTGGGACACCAGGGTTCAGCTGCTAGCTTTCCTAGTTCTACAGACCTAGTTAAGTTGAATTCTCTAAGAAACCATGCTTCTATGCCTCACACACCTGCTAATTGTAACATCTTAAGGAGGACAATAAAATCTCTGGAAAGTGCTTACAATGAGAACTTGTGTGAAGATAGACAAGGTGGAAACCTAAGAGCTCTAGGTAAGTTTCATAATTCAATTATTGCTCCTGTGATTTTCCCCATAATAACTTTAGATAATGTAGTGCCACCTGTTTTGCATATTATGTTAGGAGTTGTGTTAAAACTTTATAAGTTATTGTTGAAGGAGTGTAAGATTTTGGATTGTCAAGCTGTTTCGTCTTTGTCGCATAATGAGAATGTGAGAACGAATGAATTGTGGGCTGCTAAAAGCTTTGAATGTTCTAAAACAGCAGACTCTTTACGTTTATTAGGAAATCAATTTGTAGACGTTGCAAATCTACAGACTCGTTGGTTAGCTTTTGATAAAAATATTTCTGAATTGGAATGCATATCTCTAAACTCCTCCAATAAAAAAAAAACCTGTAAACAGCAAGAAAAGTGTGCTAGTATCAGGTGTTTAATTACTAAATATGATTGTAACATTGATTGGGTGCAGTGTGGTACGTGCCAAAAATTGTTCCATCAATTTTGTGAAATTATTGGTGGTTCGGAAAAGAATGTATTGTGTGATATAGAGAAGTATGAGTGTTTAGCATGTCAGGGTGAAGATTTAGAATGTCTTGACCTTTATATTTCTGAAAAAATTTCTTTTATACGCGCACAGCGCGAAGTTTTAGACGTTGAGTATATTCGATTGCAGATAGAGTGTGAAGACCTAGAAAAAATATCAATAAGTAGCATGGGGACTCATGAGAGGTCTCTTTATAAGGCCCTTGAAGATATGAAAGTTGAGCGACAAGCTTACCATGGTAATGTATTTGTAGGTAATCATTGTAAAATAGTATTAAGAAACCACTATAAACTTTGTAGTGTTATTGATGATGAAGCAATTAAAAATAGATTTGTACGTGTGTTTAGTGTTTTTAATAACTTGCAACCTATTCTTTTTAAGCGAAAATTTCTTTCTGATGCCGAAATTTCTGAGCTTCATCAATATATAAATTTATTTGCTATTGAGTTTCATGCTTGCTTTCCAAAAGAAAGTATCACGCGAAAAATGCATGAACTCATTTTCAATGTGCCACTATTTGTAAAATTGCATAAAACTATTGGGTTGCTGAGTGAAGAGGAGGGAGAGTGTTTGCATAATAGCGTAAATAAGGAATTAAGGCAGTTGCATTCAGTTAGAAATCAGGAGCAAAAGCTGCATCTTGTTTTAAAACGCTTTGAATTGCACAGCAAAGCTGATAGGAAGCTTCAAGCCTCTAAGGTGAGAAAGTGTGTTGTGTGTTCAGAGCGTGGCGAAAATTCATTTTATAGACAAGGTCTTTGTCTTGTTTGTGGTCATCAAATTTAGTTTAAATGTTTGAAAAGTTAAAAAAAAAATTAAACTTTTTACATCTAAGATAAATTATATAAGATCCTTAATTTACAAATAAGAGAATTCTATTCTGTTTTAATGCCTGTAATGTTTGTTCAAAATAATAATAATTTTTTATTACAATGATTTTATATATTAGGTAGATGCCCATTCTGTTCCTATTTTCAAAAGTTTATTATATCTATGCAATGCCTTTGCTCAGGTTAAAGAATGGAATAAAAGTCTAGCATCAAATGTATAGCTAACTATTTTAATTTGTGATCAGAGCAACTGGTATGTTTGTTGGATATGATTTTGTATGTTTATGTAGTTAATTCAAAAAACGTTTTATCCTTTGTTATGTAATATGTAACATTTTTTATATATATTAGATCTCCGTTCAATTTTTATCATCAAAAGTTAGTTCTACCTTCGCAGGACCTCTGCTCTACATACCTCCTCTCTGGTTAAAGAATGGAATATAAGTCTCATTTATCAAGTTGGTGTAAAAATTTAGCTTGATAAATTAAGAAGTTGTAAACTTTATTATCACAATTGCCAAGTTGACCAAATGTTCTTCTGGTTTTAAATGAATTATGTATGAGTCTAGTATCATCTGGGTGTTCAAAGATAGTTTACTGCTTGAAGAACATATCAATGGACCAACTAATTATAAAACAGTTTTTAATGAAAATAAAAACGAATTATCAAAAGATTTAATTCAGCTATTTGTGTATATTTAAACACTTTATTTTTTGTGAGAAGAGATTATTGATACAAGTACCATAAAATAATTCTACTACCAAAAGCTAGGTTAATTCAAAACCTTTAACTCAATTTTGGTCATGAATTATTTTATTAGAATTGATGAGTTTTTATTTATTAACTACCTAACACCATATTATTAGAACTTTATTTTGTAATGTAATGATTTTATCAGCGTTCCAAAATAATTTTCTAAATCAAGAACTTCTATATTAAAAAAAGTACTCATTTAACAACTAATCCCCCCTTATAACGACGTTTTTCATAATTTTGCGAAAAATGTGGTTTGCTTTCACAATTCGATTAAGGCTGTTTTAGTTAACCTTAAATAATTAAGTAAGGTTTTTTTGTTTTCATTATTGTCAAACAATAAGTGTATTTGATAATAACTATTAGGAATATATTTTTCTATTTTTTTTTTGATAAAAAGTAACATCAAATTACAAAAATTTAGCCAAATTCAATATATGTCATATTTATTCTAAACTAAAAGAAGTTTTTCTACTAATGCATTAAATGTCATAAGGTAAAACATTTTATTGATGTCTTAATTGTTTTTACAAAACAAAATTACCTCTTATATTTCAAAAGTTATAAAAGTTTTAGTAACACCCCTTTAGTCAATATTTTCAAAAATTAACAAGAAGCCGTTAAGCTCGGTTT